>CM065589.1:17553505-17907009 GCA_033119425.1 Bufotes viridis | reverse complement strand
GGACAACGACTGGACTGTGAACGACAGCACCAAACACTGCGGCCCAGAAAGGAGAACAATACAGCATGGTGACCCACAGATTCTTAGTGAGACACTCAGAGACTACATGAAGGAGATCTCTACAGAAGGGGGTGTCCTACACTGCAACACCAAAAAAACTGCAGGGAGGCCTCCATGTGGAGAAAATGGATTTCAGGGGCAGAAAACCATACTTTCTTCCACAGATCCACCTGTCCATGAGTGGAAGGATGACCACTTATCTCAGAATCTTCCTCTTCCAGGAGGCCTGCTATCTCAAGAGAGATCCCAGGACTGGAACAGAAAGTGGAAACCCAATGGTGGATCATCAGGGGGTCATCCTGAGCTGGAGCACCCTGGTACCGGAGAACCCATGGATTGCTCAAGCAGTCCTGACAGCACAGAAGAGAATACTTTCTGCAGAAGGCCTTCACGCTTACAAACCAATGGATCTCTTCTTGCTCTTTCCTCTCCTCCTCAGTCCTCATCATCTTCCACTGCCTCGTCTTCCCGATCCTCTTCCCCCCCAGTCGGCACCTGGCAACTAGAGCCACAAGATGGCCCCAACAGGGCAAGTCTCTCGGACAATAACAATGTAGTCAGCAGTAAGCCCATCAGGTGGGTGGGCCTGCTGAATCCACATCCACTGGGTTCTCTGGAGGGTAATTTATGGGATGGAAGTTTGCCAGGCCTCGGCTGTGAGGGTGCGGAGAGCGGTAGCATGGCTCCTCTCCACGCATCCTCCAGTTCTGTCCTGGACCCCGAGGAGACTGTGTCCTGTCCCGCCTGCTGTTTGGGGGGATTTAGTTTCATATCAGTATGCCGAAGATCACCTCCAGATACATCCCGCTATCAGAACCTGAACTGTGAGGCGAGTCGAGGACTCATTCACACTGCACCGAGGCTCAGCACTCCTCGACCAGGACCCAGTAGGAAGCTTCCAGAAGCCCAGACTTAGTGCACGGACTGATGCCACGAGGTCTGTAGGATCAGCACGGCGTGGTGGCTTTGTTTACATAACAATGCGCTGGCATCCGGTTCTCGTCTTTACTCAGCGTTTGCACTCAGCTTCAGCTCCTACTGGTCACATGAGTCAAGACTAAGGAAAAGTGTTTTTTTGTTAAAAAGCGTGTGCTGCACCAGCTTGGCTACGATCGTGGGGTCCTCTGGGTCTATTCATGTCTAGCACATTCAGAGACGCAGCCCTTATCCCTACACTATACATGTCCGTACAGTAACAGCGGCAGGGGGCGGCATGCCGCCTGCAGGTCCATAGATGTTACCACTCGTGCACTTGTCAGGACATGGGCATCAGGCCGGGTATATCTCTGCACAAACTAGTACACTGCAGGCCTGCTTTACATCATAGCAGCAGCTCGTCCTGCGCAGTGCAGCAGCAGAAGCTCATACTGTACAGTGCAGCAGTCACAGCTCGTCTCGTACAGTGCGGCAGCAGTCCGTCTCGTACAGTGCGGCAGCAGTCCGTCTCGTACAGCGTGGCAGCAGTCTTTCTCGTACAGCATGGCAGCAGCTTATACTGTTCCATGCGACTGCAGCAGCTCGCCTTGTACAGTGCAGCAGTCGCAGCTCGCCTTGTACAGTGCAGCAGTCGCAGCTCGACTTGTACAGCACGGCAGCAGTCTGTCTTGTACAGCGTGGTAGCTGCAGCAGCTCATACTGTACCATGCGACAGCAGCAGCTCGCCTCAAATAGCGCGGCAGCAGTCTTTCTCGTACAGCACGGCAGCAGTCCGTCTCGTACAGCGTGGCAGCAGCTCATACTGTTCCATGTGACAGCAGCAGCTCACCTTGTACAGTGCAGCAGTCACAGCTTTTCTCGTACAGCGCGGCAGCAGTCTTTCTCGTACAGCACAGCAGCAGCTCACCTTGTACACTGCAGCAGTCGCAACTCGCCTTGTATAGTGCAGCAGTCACAGCTCATCTTGTACAGCACGGCAGCAGTCCGTCTTGTACAGCGTGGTAGCTGCAGCAGCTCATACCGTACCATGCGACAGCAGCAGCTCGTCTTGTACGGCAGCAGTCTGTCTCGTACAGGGCAGCCGCATAAGATCTTGTTCTACAGGTCGTGTTAATAACGCTGGTAAGTGGAATATAAATGGGATGAAAGGAATGTAACAATCTCTTCCCACATGTCATCCCTTAAAACAAAGCCTTATGGGTTATGTGTATTTGTCCCCCATGGGACGTGACCATGTTTCCGCTAGTGTGGATAAATGGACCTAGGTATGTTGCGTCACTCAGTAAGGGTACAGCGTGGTCGCTCGACAGCTGTTGCGGTCAGATTCACAGAGTAGCAGTGATCACATAGAAATGAATGTGATCGCCGCAACAAAAAAATCCACCATTCATTTCTATGGGATCGCTGCTACTCTGCGAACCTGGCTACGACAGCTGTCACGCAAACAGTTTCGTCATGTACCCGTACTGTAAAGCTAACATATCTGGAGGCCATGGGCTGATAATCGATGCCATGATGTGGAGGTAGGGGAAACTTTAGTATAAAGACAGTGGGAGGATGGGGGTGATGATACTGATGATCCCACCTTCTCCATAGATCCTCACTTTACCTACAGGTGTCTGGATGAATCCTCCACATGGTTTATCCTGCAGTCTCGGTGAGATCCCATAATCCTCAGCGCTCTGCTGCACTGCTTAGGTCAGGTTTTTCCTTTTCCATAGTCTTACTGCAAAGTGCCAGTTTTAAACACTACATCTCCCATAATGCACTGCAGCAGAGAATCTGTTTTATTCGCAATGAACCAGCATGGTCAATCGGAAGTGTGAGGTGCTGCCACCTGCAAGCTGTCAGGAGAAAAGCAGATGTGTGACTGCAGCTCTGGATGTGACTAGAGTATAACATAAGTAAATGATTTAATAGATATGTGACTGCAGAGCATTGAGCTTCCAGGATCTTCATTAGTCCTGAGTCTGCAGTGCATTCAACTCATGATTTTCAGTAGACCTGCCCCTGCAGAACATTCAGGTCATGTAATGTGTATTAGACTTGCCCCTGTGGAGCATTCAGCTCCTGGGATATTAGACCTGCCCCTGCAGAACATTCAGCTCATGAAATCTGTATTATAGCTACCCCTGTGGAGCGGTCAGTTCCTGGGATATTCATTAGACCTTCCCCTGAGGAGCATTCAGCTCATGGAATCTGTATTATAGTTGCCCCTGCGGAGCATTCAGCTCCCGGTATATTTATTAGACCTTCCCCTGAGGAGCATTCAGCTCCCTGGATATTCCTTAGACCTGCACTACACTTGGCTCCTCTGGTCCGTATGAGACCTGCCCCTGCAGAGCACTCAGTTCCTGGGATATTCATTAGACCTGCCGCTGCAGAGCACTTAGTTCCTGGTATATTCACTAGACCTGCCCTTGCAGGGCACTCAGTTCCTGGGATATTCACTAGACCTGCCCCTGCAGGGCACTCAGTTCCTGGGATATTCATTAGACCTGCCCCTGCAGAGCACTCTGCTCCTCTGATCTGTGTTAATCTGCCCCTGCAGAGCACTCTGCTCCTCTGATCTGTGTTAATCTGCCCCTGCAGAGCACTCAGTTCCTGGGATATTCGTTAGACCTGCCCCTGCAGAGCACTCAGTTCCTGGGATATTCATTAGACCTGCCCCTGCAGAGCACTCTGCTCCTCTGATCTGTGTTAATCTGCCCCTGCAGAGCACTCAGTTCCTGGGATATTCACTAGACCTGCCCCTGCAGGGCACTCAGTTCCTGGGATATTCATTAGAGCTGCTGTTTTCTTCACCTATGACAATCTTGTGTCCAGTGCCCCTATTTTTGGTTCTATACTGTGTCACGCCCTAAGCACTTTATGCCCTCACGTTACCCTCCTGTTTTCACCTATAGTCCCCAGCGTGAAGCACTTTATGTCCCATCACTGAGTTCATAGCACAGCTTTGAAGATGATGAGGGTGGTGATGACGACCCAGTCCTTTTTCTGTGACTTGCACTTTGTCTTCTTCGTCCCGGTTATGCTACTGACACTTTTGGTGAACTTAAGCACTTAACCTGCCTGTGTGACCCTCACCCATCCACTACATACATTGTCACCCGCACTGGTGGTTCACATTGCTTTACACTACCTCAATGTGTATAACACTGACACGCCCCCCGACACACACACACACTCCATTCCCCAGACTTTTAGGTTTTTTTTATCTGCCGATCTCTGCTACTTTGTATAACAAACATTGCAAACCCACAACTACCACTCAGCTCTGCTTCATATAATGGAATAGTCCGGCTGTGATTATTTTTTGTTTTATACTAGCTGGTTTTCCATTCAGTTGTCTACACTGATCACAGATGGATCTATGGAAATGTCCTTCAAGAGCAATATTAAGGTGGAACACAGAGAGGTCCCCTCCCCTTCTATGCAATCCTTCCCCCCCAGACACAGCACCCCAACCCCCTAGATGCTGGGCCCCAGAACCTCTGCTCACATGTTCTCCACAACAGAATCATTGACTCATTGCTTACAATTAGCAGACGTGTAGCACTTCTCCCGAATCAAGGGCTTCAGTCCCTACATGTCCCCAGCAGTCGGTCACCCTGCTACTTCACCCCCATGGAAATATCTAGGTCTCTCATGGACACTGAGCCGAAACCGTGGTCTGATGCTTCTGCCTTTGACTATAAAGGGCTCTCTATGACTGTGCGTATCATCTCTGGTACCTCACGCGTTTCGTCTCCCAGGTACCGCGCCTTTTGTTGATCACAATAATACACAATGTTTTTGCTCTTGAATCTTTGACATTTTTGCAGCTTTTTCTCTCCCTGTAAATAAAGGTCTCTGTTTTGGCCCCTGAATCCTGTGGCCCCTGATCTTGTAACCGTGCACTGCTGCCGATTTGTGTTTATTATCTTGATTTTTATTTTATTATTTTGGAAATGGTACCCGAAAAAGAGAATGCGATAATATATTCAGAGCTTATTTAATATGTTCCAATAAAATAAAATTACAAAGACAAATGTGTCTCCCGTTATTACAGACCCGGGCGTGTATGAGGGCCTGCGCCTAATGTCCTCGTTATTACAGACCCGGGCGTGTGTGAGGGCCTGCGCCTAATGTCCTCGTTATTACAGACCTGAGCGTGTGAGATCCTGCGCCTACTGTCCTCGTTATTACAGATCCGAGCCGTGCGTGTGAGAGCCTACGCCTACTGTCCTCGTTATTACAGATCCGAGCCGTGTGTGTGAGAGCCAGCGCCTACTGTCCTCGTTATTACAGACCCGAGCGTGTGAGAGCCAGCGCCTACTGTCCTCGTTATTACAGACCCGAGCGTGAGAGCCTGCGCCTAATGTCCTCGTTATTACAGACCTGAGCATGTGAGAGCCTACGCCTAATGTCCTCGTTATTACAGACCTGAGCGTGTGAGATCCTGCGCCTACTGTCCTCGTTATTACAGATCCGAGCCGTGCGTGTGAGAGCCTGCGCCTAATGTCCTCGTTATTACAGACCAGAGCGTGTGAGAGCCTGCGCCTACTGTCCTCGTTATTACAGATCCGAGCCACGTGTGAGAGAGCCTGCGCCTAATGTCCTCGTTATTACAGATCCGAGCCGTGTGTGTGAGAGCCAGCGCCTACTGTCTTTGTTATTACAGACCCGAGCGTGTGAGAGCCTGCGCCTACTGTCCTCGTTATTACAGATCCGAGCGTGAGAGAGCCTGCGCCTAATGTCCTCGTTATTATAGATCCAAGCGTGTGAGATCCTGCGCCTAATGTCCTCGTTATTACAGATCCGAGCCGTGTGTGTGAGAGCCTGCGCCTACTGTCCTCGTTATTACAGATCCGAGCCGTGCGTGAGAGAGCCTGCGCCTACTGTCCCCGTTATTACAGACCAGAGCGTGTGAGAGCCTGCGCCTACTGTCCTCGTTATTACAGATCCGAGCCACGTGTGAGAGAGCCTGCGCCTAATGTCCTCGTTTTTACAGACCCGAGCGTGTGAGAGCCTGCGCCTACTGTCCTCGTTATTACAGATCCGAGCCACGTGTGAGAGAGCCTGCGCCTAATGTCCTCGTTATTACAGATCCGAGCCGTGTGTGTGAGAGCCTGCGCCTACTGTCCTCGTTATTACAGAACCGAGCCGTGCGTGAGAGAGCCTGCGCCTACTGTCCTCGTTATTACAGACCAGAGCGTGTGAGAGCCTGCGCCTACTGTCCTCGTTATTACAGACCAGAGCGTGTGAGAGCCTGCGCCTACTGTCCTCGTTATTACAGATCCGAGCCACGTGTGAGAGAGCCTGCGCCTAATGTCCTCGTTTTTACAGACCCGAGCGTGTGAGAGCCTGTGCCTACTGTCCTCGTTATTACAGATCCGAGCGTGAGAGAGCCTGCGCCTACTGTCCTCGTTATTACAGATCCGAGCCGTGCGTTAGAGAGCCTGCGCCTACTGTCCTCGTTATTACAGATCCGAGCCGTGCGTGAGAGAGCCTGCGCCTACTGTCCTCGTTATTACAGATCCGAGCCGTGCGTGTGAGAGCCTACGCCTACTGTCCTCGTTATTACAGATCCGAGCCGTGTGTGTGAGAGCCAGCGCCTACTGTCCTCGTTATTACAGACCCTAGCGTGACAGCCTGCGCCTAATGTCCTCGTTATTACAGACCCGAGCATGTGAGAGCCTGCGCCTAATGTCCTCCTTATTATAGACCCAAGCGTGTGAGAGCCTATGCCTAATGTCCTCGTTATTACAGACCTGAGCGTGTGAGAGCCTACGCCTAATGTCTTCGTTATTACAGATCCGAGCCCTGCGTGTGAGAGCCTGCGCCTAATGTCCTCATTATTACAGACTCGAGCGTGTGAGAGCCTGCGCCTAATGTCCTCGTTATTACAGACCCGAGCGTGTGAGAGCCTGCGCCTAATGTCCTCGTTATTACAGACCCAAGCGTGTGAGAGCCTGCGCCTAATGTCCTCGTTATTATAGACCCAAGCGTGTGAGATCCTGCGCCTAATGTCCTCGTTATTACAGACTAGAGAGTGTGAGCGCCTGCGCCTAATGTCCTCGTTATTACAGACCAGAGCGTGTGAGATCCTGCGCCTACTGTCCTCGTTATTACATATCCGAGCCGTGAGTGTGAGATCCTGCGCCTACTGTCCTTGTTATTACATATCCGAGCCGTGAGTGTGAGAGCCAACGCCTACTGTCCTCGTTATTACAGATCCGAGCCGTGTGTATGAGAGCCAGCGCCTACTGTCCTCGTTATTACAGATCCGAGCCGTGTGTGTGAGAGCCAGCGCCTACTGTCCTCGTTATTACAGACCCGAGCGTGTGAGAGCCAGCGCCTACTGTCCTCGTTATTACAGACCCGAGCGTGAGAGCCTGCGCCTAATGTCCTCGTTATTACAGACCTGAGCATGTGAGAGCCTACGCCTAATGTCCTCGTTATTACAGACCTGAGCGTGTGAGATCCTGCGCCTACTGTCCTCGTTATTACAGATCCGAGCCGTGCGTGTGAGAGCCTGCGCCTAATGTCCTCGTTATTACAGACCAGAGCGTGTGAGAGCCTGCGCCTACTGTCCTCGTTATTACAGATCCGAGCCACGTGTGAGAGAGCCTGCGCCTAATGTCCTCGTTATTACAGACCCGAGCGTGTGAGAGCCTGCGCCTACTGTCCTCGTTATTACAGATCTGAGCGTGAGAGAGCCTGCGCCTAATGTCCTCGTTATTATAGACCCAAGCGTGTGAGATCCTGCGCCTAATGTCCTCGTTATTACAGATCCGAGCCGTGTGTGTGAGAGCCTGCGCCTACTGTCCTCGTTATTACAGAACCGAGCCGTGCGTGAGAGAGCCTGCGCCTACTGTCCTCGTTATTACAGATCCGAGCCGTGCGTGAGAGAGCCTGCGCCTACTGTCCTCGTTATTACAGATCCGAGCCGTGCGTGAGAGAGCCTGCGCCTACTGTCCTCGTTATTACAGAACCGAGCCGTGCGTGAGAGAGCCTGCGCCTACTGTCCTCGTTATTACAGATCCGAGCCGTGCGTGAGAGAGCCTGCGCCTACTGTCCTCGTTATTACAGATCCAAGCCGTGCGTGAGAGAGCCTGCGCCTACTGTCCTCGTTATTACAGATCCGAACCGTGCGTGTGAGAGAGCCTGCGCCTACTGTCCTCGTTATTACAGATCCGAGCATGTGAGAGCCTGCGCCTAATGTTCTCGTTATTACAGACCAGAGTGTGAGAGAGCCAGCGCCTACTGTCCTCGTTATTACAGATCCGAGCGTGTGAAAGCCTGCGCCTACTGTCCTCGTTATTATAGTCCTGAGCTGCGTGTGAGAACCTGCCTAATGTCCTCGTTATTACAGACCAGAGCATGAGAGTGCCAGCACCTACTGTCCTCATTATTACAGATCCGAGCGTGAGAGAGCCTGTGCCTAATGTCCTCGTTATTATAGACCCGAGCTGCGTGTGAGAACCTGTGCCTAATGTCCTCGTTATTATAGACCCGAGCCGCGTGTAAGAGCCTGCGCCTAATGTCCTCGTTATTATAGACCCGAGCGTGTGAGAGCCTGCGCCTAATGTCCTCGTTATTATAGACCCGAGCTGCCTGTAAGAGAGACTGTGCCTTATGTTCTTGTTATTACAGACCTTCACCTATTATAACCCTGTCCTTGTTATTACAAAGCTGCACCTGTTATTATAGACCTGTCCCTGTTCTTACAGACCTTCACCTCTTATTCGAGACCTGTTGTGTTATTACAGACCTGTTCCCCATGTTAATAAATAGCTCAGCCTCGTGTTATTACAGGTCTGCACCTCATGCCTCCTTTTCCCATTTAAGCCCTATGGGACAGAGATTGCTGTTGCAGGGGTCATGTTATCTGCCATTTTCTAGCCCCCTGTACACATACTGAAGATTTGTTCATCTACACGTGGCTCAATCTTCTCGTTACAGTACAGCATGTAGATTTACCATATACCCTGTTATGTTAGGTCATTCAGTAGCTTAAATAAGGTGTGGAGTCAAGAAACAACTGCTTCCAGGGCTCCAGGACCTTACTATGGGGATGTCCAGTGGGTTAATGCAGAGAGCGACATCTGACATTTACTCTCTGCACAGAGTCCTATTGTCTCTCAGTTCTATAAATGTCTCGTAGGTGTGAGCAGTGAATGGGCACGTTGTCTGGATCACTCTCTGTGTAATATAAGGACAACTGCGTTATAGACGGAAGGTTTTAAAAACTGATGCTGTAACATCTGTGGAGAAGTGGGCTAACCTCTCATTGACTGCAGGCTCCATGGTAGGGACGGTATGCACCTAAGTAGATAGGAGGCAGCTGATAACCTACCCATAGTCTATTTCCCATTCTGGATGTAAGAATACAGTGTTAAGAAAAAAATACTGGGTCATCACCTAACACCACCACCAGCAAAACACTATATTTATTTCCTATCTTCCTTCTCCATTCTGGTCAATAGATCTAAAGCTAGCCCTGGATGTTCACCACAGCCCACTATGAGGTTAGTAGGATTCAGCTGCTAAGGACACAGGTTATGTCTGCAGGATAAGACTCCAGAAAACAGGTCTGAGTTCGCAGGAAGCAGACCTTTCAGATGTCAAGGAGCAGCAGGGGAAGAAAACATGCCAGAGTGCAAAGTCAGTATAAGCAAGAAGAGAAGACAACTGGTCAATTCAGAAACAAGCTGAGGAATCAAAGCCAAGAGAAACAGTAGAACCTTAATCAGGGGTTTGTCCAGAAACAAGGAGAAACAGTAGACATGGCATTAATCCAGAAACAAGCCAGGAGAATCCATAGAGAATTAATCAGTTCAAAAGGGGTATGCAATGCAGCACAGTTTTGAGCACACAGAACTAACAGAAGCCAGGAAAACTAAAATCATAGGCACTGACTATTAGTGTTGATCGCGCATATTCTAATTGCTAATTTTTATCGCGAATATCGGCACTTCAAGAATTCGTGAAGATCTCGAATATAGTGCTATATCTTCGCAAAGGCGAATATTCTAGATTTTTTTCATCAGTACCCTCACTGCTTCTTGCTTGTGGGCCAATGAGAAGGCTGCAATGTCTTTGTCTGAGCTTAGCGACATCCCTAGAAACCAATAGGAAAGTTGCCGACCCCTTACTATATAGCAAACTCCCCAGCAGCCATTTTTTGCAGTTCTGAGAGAGACAGCAGTGTCATTGCTGTGCTCTGTGCTTTCCTCTGTCACATTACATTAAATTGTATTATATATAGAAGATAACTAACTGATAGTCAGTGGGAGATAGTCAGTGTAGGTTAGATAGTGATATAGTGTAGCTGATAGGTTCCAGTGCAGGGTGTTAGGTAGTGTGATAGGTTCTGCTGTCCATACATACATGCTACAGACATAGTGCTGTGATGTCACATTACATTAGATAGTTAGTTATCTTATAGATATAATACAGATAGTTAGTGGGAGATAGTCAGTGTAGGTTAGATAGTGATATAGTGTAGCTGATAGGTTCCAGTGCAGGGTGTTAGGTAGTGTGATAGGTTCTGCTGTCCATACATACATGCTACAGACATAGTGCTGTGATGTCACATTACATTAGATAGTTAGTTATCTTATATATATAATACAGACAGTTAGTGGGAGATAGTCAGTGTAGGTTAGATAGTGATATAGTGTAGCTGATAGGCTCCAGTGCAGGGTGTTAGGTAGTGTGATTCTGCTGTCCATACATACATGCTACAGACATAGTGCTGTGATGTCACATTACATTAGAGAGTTAGTTATCTTCTATATATAATACAGATGGTTAGTGGGAGATAGTCAGTGTAGGTTAGATAGTGATATAGTGTAGCTGATAGGCTCCAGTGCAGGGTGTTAGGTAGTGTGATAGGTTCTGCTGTCCATACATACATGATACAGACATAGTGCTGTGATGTCACATTACATTAGATAGTTATCTTATATATATAATATAGATAGTTAGTGGAGATAGTCAGTGTAGGTTAGATAGTGATATAGTGTAGCTGATAGGTTCCAGTGCAGGGTGTTAGGTAGTGTGATAGGTTCTGCTGTCCATACATACATGCTACAGACATAGTGCTGTGATGTCACATTACATTAGATAGTTAGTTATCTTATATATATAATACAGATAGTTAGTGGGAGATAGTCAGTGTAGGTTAGATAGTGATATAGTGTAGCTGATAGGTTCTGCTGTCCATACATACATGCTACAGACATAGTGCTGTGATGTCACATTACATTAGATAGTTAGTTATCTTATATATATAATACAGATAGTTAGTGGGAGATAGTCAATGTAGGTTAGATAGTGATATAGTGTAGCTGATAGGCTCCAGTGCAGGGTGTTAGGTAGTGTGATAGGTTCTGCTGTCCATACATACATGCTACAGACATAGTGCTGTGATGTCACATTACATTAGATAGTTATCTTATATATATAATACAGATAGTTAGTGGGAGATAGTCAGTGTAGGTTAGATAGTGATATAGTGTAGCTGATAGGTTCCAGTGCAGGGTGTTAGGTAGTGTGATAGGTTCTGCTGTCCATACATACATGCTACAGACATAGTGCTGTGATGTCACATTACATTAGATAGTTAGTTATCTTATATATATATAATACAGATAGTTAGTGGGAGATAGTCAGTGTAGGTTAGATAGTGATATCGTGTAGCTGATAGGTTCCAGTGCAGGGTGTTAGGTAGTGTGATAGGTTCTGCTGTCCATACATACATGCTACAGACATAGTGCTGTGATGTCACATTACATTAGATAGTTAGTTATCTTCTATATATAATACAGATAGTGGGAGAGAGTCAGTGTAGGTTAGATAGTGATATAGTGTAGCTGATACGTTCCAGTGCAGGGTGTTAGGTAGTGTGATAGGTTCTGCTGTCCATACATACATGCTACAGACATAGTGCTGTGATGTCACATTACATTAGATAGTAGTTAGTTATCTTCTATATATAATACAGATAGTTAGTGGAGATAGTCAGTGTAGGTTAGATAGTGATATAGTGTAGCTGATAGGCTCCAGTGCACGGTGTTAGGTAGTGTGATAGGTTCTGCTGTCCATACATACATGCTACAGACATAGTGCTGTGATGTCACATTACATTAGATAGTTAGTTAGTTATCTTATATATATAATACAGATAGTTAGTGGGAGATAGTCAGTGTAGGTTAGATAGTGATATAGTGGAGCTGATAGGGTCCAGTGCAGGGTGTTAGGTAGTGTGGGGTTCTGCTGTCCATACATACATGCTACAGATATAGTGCTGTGATGTTACATTACAATAGATAGTTAGTTAGTTAGTTATCTTCTATATATAATACAGATAGTTAGTAGGAGATAGTCAGTGTAGGTTAGATAGTGATATAGTGTAGCTGATAGGTTCCAGTGCAGGGTGTTAGGTAGTGTGATAGGTTCTGCTGTCCATACATACAGGCTACAGACATAGTGCTGTGATGTCACATTACATTAGATAGTTATCCTATATATATAATACAGATAGTTAGTGGGAGATAGTCAGTGTAGGTTAGATAGTGATATAGTGTAGCTGATAGGCTCCAGTGCAGGGTGTTAGGTAGTGTGATAGGTTCTGCTGTCCATACATACATGCTACAGACATAGTAATGTGATGTCACATTACATTAGACAGTTAGTTAGCTTATATATATATAATACAGATAGTTAGTGGGAGATAGTCAGTGTAGGTTAGATAGTGATATAGTGTAGCTGATAGGTTCCAGTGCAGGGTGTTAGCTAGTGTGATCGGAATTACTGTGCGGTGATAGGGATTACTGTCTAGCAGTAGCTTGAAAAATGTAGCAAAATTGAGCTACACTTGTATTGCACGCGTATTACACGCATTTTACATTGCCGATTTTCGCAAGAAAATAATGACTAGATCACGAATTCTAGAATTTTCAAATTTATGGCGAATATTAGGCCAAAAATTTGCCAAATATCACAAAAATTAATATTGCCTATGCTGCTTATCACTACTGACAAGCAGCAAGTGCCTGACTTAAATCCCCCGCCTAGATCTAGAATTGCAAACTAAAACAGGGATCAGATTGGCCTGGAATCCAGACTTCTTTATGATTGGTGGACCAGCCGGGGCTTTGCTGGTTAGCAGGGCAACCTTCCTGGATCAGCCATGCACAGAAACTTGACTGACTAACTTCCTGACATCGGGATAACGTATAAGAAAAATTAAAACCTGGAACCCCAATGTTACTCCTCCATAAATCTATATCCCCCTACATAAATCTCCCACCAGCGGCGTACATAGCAAGGATCAAACTAGGCCCCCTACACAGGACAGAAGGGTTACCACCTAAACCCCTTTCACTGATCTTTGGGCCATTTTTCCACTGCCCCATTTGCTAAAAGTTGTTTCTTTAGACAGTAGAGTCCTGACCAAGTTTTCACACCCAGTAGAGTAGGAGATGATCCCAACTGGGCCCCATAGCAGTCGCATGGTCTGCCGCTATGGTAGTTACTCCCCCGTCTCCCACACCTCAGTTCTCTCAGGAAAGCTGGATATAGTTTAGAGGAGAGTGTATGTTTGGGATCTGAAATGTGGTGGAAGGTCTCTTTTACAATTCAAGGTTGGAAACGTTGGTCAGAATCATTTATATGGTGCCATAACTATTTTTTTTTTTTGGCTTCTCCAGTCTCCTTTTGGTCAGAAGAAGGGTTTGGTGCAGAGGAAAGGCCTGAGCTAGCTGTCCCTCTCTCTCTCAGAAGGCTGATACTCTGGCCAAAGACTGGAGGCCTACGTTCTGCAGCTCAGTAGTCCGCGTGGCTCCTTGGTCATAGGGCTGGTGACCCATGGTCTGTGGCTCAGCAGCCCCATCTCAGCGTCTTCTTCTGGTCACTCATGCAGGTTGGCCTGAGTCTCCCCTCCAAGCACTCGTCTCTAACTGCAGAATACTAGAGGCTCTGACTGCTCTCCTTATATGCAGTTTCTAGCTCTGTGACACGAGCGCTCAAACTGAGGATCGCGCCATATGTGACACCACTTCCGGCGTTCGCACATGGTCTTTGGAACGCATGGCTTGGCTGAAAACTGCAAGCAACATCATGTAAGAAGAAGATTTAAGTATGCTAATTCCCCAGTATCTTAAGACACATATCTGAGGTATCCACCATAATAAAGAGGCGGGGTACTACATTTATATAACACCCCGAGGTTGATGCTGAAGTTTGTAAATATCGGCGTACTGCAGGAAATTACGTCACTGTATCACTGCCTGAAGAACGGTTAAAATAAAACAATAAACTCTATTAATAAATATCACTTAAAAGGGTGAATGATTGGTTCATTATAAATCAGAGACAGGCACTTGTGGGATAATGTGTGTGGCGGGATAGAGCAAATAATCGCCCGCACTTCGCAGCTTGCGGTTCCCACACAGAGAGAGGGTCTGTAAGGTAACTTCTGGACTCTGCCTTCAATGTGTAAGGCTTATTAAAATACCATGTGAGATGCCGAGTCTATTCCCACAACTTTGATAACAGATGCCGACAAGAGTGTGTAGTCTTCACTACTTATGTCGATATCCGTAGACTGCAACCAAAATCAGTCCGTACGTACATGAGGGAACAATCCCTATTTTTGTGGGATAATTCCTAGACTGATCTTGTGCATCTGATTGTCACCCCACGTAACACTTTGCCCCTCTATCCGGCTGTAAATGGCCGCTTGTCCGGGGTGCTCGTGTAATAAGGAGCCTTGGTGAAATCAGGCTCTTGTATGCGCATACAGTGGGGCACATCAAGATTTGTCACCCACCATCAACTACGCCCCTCTATCTGGATAAAAAGTGGCCATTTATCAGGGGCAATTGTGTAGCAGAGCACCTAATGGATAAAGATTCCTAATCCTAATACAGTCGGGCACAATCAAAGTGACTACTACCAGATTGGCTACCTATATACTCTCTCAGCCCACTCTACGCGTTTCTGTGTCCATTGGGCCAGACACTTCATCAGGAGCTGGGCAAAGAGCTGAGAGGCACTAGTCTGTGTAAAGATGGGCGGCGGCGGTAGGACTCTGCACATGTCTGTGCAGCGTATTTGCACTGTGATGGCACTTTTTGCTATTATTTTCTATTATAAACTTGTTATAACGGAAAATAATAAAATCACCCGAACACCGAACCCGAACTTGAGTGAAAAAGTTCAAGCACGGGTACCCGAACCCGAACTTTGCAGTTTGGGTTTGCTCAACCCTAATCAGGAGTGCTCTCGCTATAACCGTTAGGGTACGGTTGTTCAAGTTTGTGTTCCACTGTGGAACCCTAAATCCATCTCTACTGATTAATGTGTACATAGGTTTTGCATTCCACCCTGAAACACATTGTACGCTCCTTTATGTTGACGTCATTTCTGGCAGTACGCCGATATTTACTAAATTAAGGGTCAACCTTGGGGTGTTATATAAATGTAGTACCCCGTCTCTTTATTATGGCAGATACCTCAGATAGGTATCTTAATATACAGGGGATATACTGGGAAATGAGCATACTCAAATTGTCTTCTTACATTGGACTGACGTCGCTTCCGGTTCTCAGCAAAGCCATGCGTTCTAAAGACCGGAAGTTGCGAATGCGGACGCCAGTAATGGCATCACACATGGCGCGAGCCTCAGTTTGAGTGCTCCTTTCACAGTGCCAGTATTTCCAGTGGCGTCTGAGCTTCACTCAGTGCGCCATCACTCATCAGGATGCCATCATCTATTTCCAAATATTGCACCATGGTCCCTTGAAGAACCAATATTACCAATACGTTGGGGAAACGCTTCGGGACAAGCTCACTGGAAACCAATTATTTCCTCATTTTCATGTCGTTATTGGCCATAAGATAGGGTTTATCCACTGATAAGTTGCCCTTTTCGGGTCAGGTGCTCCGCATATAGGCAGGGGTAGCCACAGCGATATGTTAGGGATATATCTTTACCAATCCCGAACCCACTTTGATGATTTCAAATAAAAGGTGGAGGTTAGCAAACTGTAAGTAAAACTATTTATCATCTCTGGACCATCGTATTACCAGATATACACTGAATAATACTATGTTTTGTAAGTTTCAGTGTCGATACGGCTCCTGGAAATGTGAGATGATACACTTAATTATTAATTATAAAAGAAACAGAAAATCACTCCCCCCCCCCCAAAAAAAAAGGAGAAAATAATTACCGTATTTTTGGCCCTATAAGACACACCGGCCCATAAGACACACCTAGGTTTTATATTTTTCATTAGATCTCAGATCAGGCCAGCAATCAGACCCCCAATGTTAATCAGACCTCATCTGACAGCCCCAATCAGACCCCCAATGTTATTAGGACCCCAGTGAGACCTCAGATCAGCCCCCATGCCATTTATGAGCCCCCATTAGACCCCATGCCAGTTATGAGCACGCATTATTAGCCCCCATGCAAGTTATGAGCCCCAGGGCCATTTATCACCCCTCCATGCAATGAGCCCCCATTATGAGCCCTCAGTGCCATTTATTGTGCCCCCAATATGAGCCCCAGTGCCATTTATTGTGCCCCCAATATGAGCCCCAGTGCCACTGAGCAAATAAAATAAAAAAACACCTCTCCAGCTCCTGGACGCTGCCGCTCCTCAACTACAGCACTCTCTGTCTTCTTCCTGCTTTCAGCTGTGCTGTGACCTGGCGTGCACAGCGTGAGGTCACAGCTCGCCCTCACACTGTGCGCAGCCTTCACAGCCGACAGCCGAGGACCAGGAACCGGTGAGTACAGAGCCTTCACCACTTCCGGGTCCTCCGATACTAATGAGCACTTCCAAAAGGGAAGCACTTCATTAGTATTCGCCCCATAAGACGCAGGGGCATTTCCACTTTATTTTTTATTTCATTTTTTTTTGGGGGGAGGGGGGGGGGTTGAATGCATCTTATGAGGCAAAAAAAAATATGGTAAGTAAAAGCTAAGTTTTAGAGGGATTATTTTGTTCTCAGTGATCTCTATTAATTAAATTCTCTCCTGGTACCCATACAAATCTGAGATCAGAAGAAGGGTAAAATAAATAGTGATGTCAACAAGGCCAAACAGGGACACTAGTGGCTCAGTCACAGAGTGGTGAGGGTGGCAACCACATGAAGAGTCAATACAGTGGCCCAGTTACATTATGGGAAGGGTGGTAACCGCATGAGGAGTCAACACAATGCCACCCTCAACACTCTGTGACTGGGCTACTGTGTTGACTTCTCATGCGTTTAGCCCAGTTATAGAGTGGTGAGGGGGCAAATGCATGAGCAGTCAACATAGTGGCCCAGTCACAGGGTGGGGGGCAACAGTAGTGGCAGTAACAGCACAAGATGGTGGGTGGCAATAGGAGAACATGGCAGCAGAATTAGCAGGTGTTTGGAATCAGGCAGGTGGCAGCATCAGAATAGTAGCTGAGGCAGGTAGCCAGAAGAAACCGGTCTCTTTTGTCAAAGTGTTGGTGTGGCACCATGGATGATCTAGTCTGATGCATCAGGCATTGGTGGGTGATAATCCTGGCTGATCCACGCCTGATTCATCTTGACAAAGGTCAGTCTCTCCACATTTTGGTTGGAAAGGCGAGTTCTCCTTGAGGTAACTATGCCCCAGCCGCACTAAACACTACTCTGATGCCACACTACTTGCCAGGCAGTAAAGATTTTCCAGGGCAAACTCAGCCACAAATCAAGTTTGGCTGCCCAGTATGTTGGGTGGTAGGATGCAGTCCAAGTTTGCCACCACCTGCTGGTTCAGGTTCTTCTCCAGGTGTAGCTGCTTCTTGTGGGTGGTTTCTTCAGTAGGCGGGTGAAGAAAACTGCTCATTAGAGACTCTAGACTTAAGTTGCTGCTGATGGAGCTAGTGCTGCTCCTGCCCCCTTAGCACCCCCAAATCCTTTACGGCCTTCCTCTGCCTATATAGTCGGTCCAACATGTGGAGGGTGGTGTTCCAATGGGTGGATACGTCACATATGAGCTGATATTGAGGAATTCTGCCTTTGCAGCACAAGAAGGGTGTGCTCTGCAGTGTAAGAGTGGCCATTTTCAGGATGTCTTGCTGATGGGTGGAAGACTTCAGGAACCACTTTACAAGCAGATTAAACACTTGTAACATGCAGGGAGCATGGTTCACCACTCCTTTACGCAGCGCCGACACGATATTCTTCCCTTTGTCGGTGACCATAGTTCCGACTTTAAGTTGGCGAGCAGAGAGCCAGGATTCAATTTCCTCTTGAAGCAGTTCCTCCCCAGTGTGACTCCGTTTGCCCAGGCAAACTAGGTGCAGAATAGTGTGAGGTGGCAGTGCCAATACCTGGCCAAGTTGCTGGTGTGGGTGGCAGGAACCACATTTACCCATTTAGAGGACTTTAAATGACATATATTGTCCTTGACCATAGTTATAGCTCCACATGTTGGCTCTGCCATGAAAATTAGCAGACACCAACAGTCTCAAGGACTGGCCCACCTTCTGTTCAACATAAGTGTGCATGACGGCTTGGGACTCTCCACCTTGGCTCGACACAAGCAATCAGTTCTATGAGAGGTTCAGAGTCCACCACATGGAGGGACTGTAGTACCAGAAACTTGGCTAGGAGCATGTTCAGCTTCTGCGCTGTTGGATGAGTGCATGCATACTGTTGTCTTTTGCGCCTCGGTAATTGATTGCTGATGAAACAAGTGACAAGCATTAGGAGGAGCAGGAGTATCAGGACCAGTAGAAGATGGGAAGGAAACACAGCTGCCTTCTGCTGAAGTGGTGGAGCCTTGACTGCGGGAGAGGTGGTGCAGGCTATGGGTGATGCAGCGGTGATGCAGCGTCAAGCTGTACCACTATTTTAGCGCAATAGTTTTGTCAGGCCACTTTATGGTGATGCTGCATGTGTTGACGCAGGGCTGTGGTGCCAACACCGCTTCACCTTCTGCCCACAGATACTACAAATGCCCATGCTGACGTCCTCCGGCAGCTTGATGAAAAATTCCCACACGGCCAAGTATGGCATTTTCCCCTCACCGCTGTGTGCTGACTGCCTGCTCCCTGCGCAAACCTGTGCATCAATAGTTCTTTCCACAGAGGTAGGCTCCCGCTTGGCAGACGGTGTACCCTGGGCACGTTTGGCTTCAGACCTCCCACTGCTGCCACCTTGCTGACTCACGGCCACGCTACCACCCTACTGGCTCAGCCGCTGCCTCACCTGCAAGCTGCCACCCTCTTCCCCTGATGATGATGATGATGAAGCCCCCTCTTCATCCAGTTCCATGTGCGATTGACTACATCATCATCGGCTACTATCTGCACGTCACTGATGTCACCCTCACCAGTCTAAGGGCCACATGCCTGACCGCTTGCAATACCAGCTCTCACGCAGCGGATCTCTCCTCCAGATTTTGACTGGGCAGTAGCTGCTGACTGTCCTCTAGAAGCTCATCCTCGCTCAAAACTGGAGCCGAGTTGATTGCATACAATACTTCTTGAGCAGAAGGAACAGAAAATGAAAGAGGCAGAGTTAGGACAGTGGGGGCACAGAGCTTGTTCCCAGACCATGCCAACTAAGCGTTGTGTTAGAGGAACCCACTGCCTCCTGGCTCGGGGTATCTGAGTATCACTCGAGATGAGGTAGAAGACGGAGTCAAACATTCAAGGACAGCTGGGTTGCTGGTCCAGACACGACCGCTAGATGACTCTGTCAGCTCAGGCCTGTTGCTGCGACTACTGCTGCTGTGAGAAGTTTTAATATATAATGTGTAAATCCTGTATTACTTATTCTTCACCACTAGAGGGCAGCTAATTAGTTATGTGAGCCTCGTGCACATTCTCTTTGTTTTAAAATCACTGGATGGAAGTTCGTTTGCACTTTTTAAATGTACCTATAAACTCAGGGTTAAAGTTGGTGAACCACTCCCATCTAGTTAAGGAGTCAATTACCTTTCCTTAAGGAACACCCCTTTTGTCCACCTCTTACCTACTATATAAGAGGATTAGAGATGAGCGAATCGAAGCTGATGAAGTGGAATTTGATCCAAATTTCAGGAAAAATTTGATTCGCACTGAATTTCCTGACGCTTTGTGGTAACTAATCGGATTTTGCCTAAAATGATTGCTGCACATGTTAGGACATGGAGCAAAAAACTCTGGGAAGGAGGGATCACCCATAATGCCATGCATGCAGCCAATCAGCAGCCAACCAGCCCCTGTGATGTCACAGCCCTATAAATAGCCTCGGCCATCTTGGATTCAGACATTTTCCAGTGTACTTAGTGCAGGGAGAGATGTGACAGGCGCCAGGGACAGTGCGAGGAAAGACTTATGAACATTTATTTTGCTTAATAAAAGTTCAGGGAAAGATCGTTAGCAGTGTATGGAAAGGATAGGGAGGAATCATTCCACAGTATTGAAGCAGAACAGGGTCCAATAGGTGATGTTACAGCCTGGGTAATAGGAACAATCCTATTACACCTTGCTGCACTAACTGTGGATCCAAATAGCCATTATACGGCTCGGTAATTCCAGCAAACCGTTCTTGTTATTGGGGTGCAAGTGCTGTGTGATACAGCCATCAACAGGGTGTATTACTAGGAAATATTTCTACGCCTTGTGCGGTGCAGTTATATGTTCTAAAACCTTTTTTGGCGTGTATAAGTGGAAAAAAATAAGGACTTAATTGCCGTTCAACGGTGCAGTTATGTGTTCTAAAGCCTTTTTGGGGGTGTCGTAGGGGGGAAAAAAAGGATTATTAGTCGAATGGTGAAGTGAGAAAAATACTGCCTTTTTTGGGGCGTATACATTTTTTATTTATTTATTTGATCTAACAGTATGTCAGGCAGAGAAGTGACAGGCCCTTCACAGGGGAGAGACAGAGGCCTAAATGTTGCTGGCGCAGGCACAGGTCACGACAGAGTACGGGGGCTTGGCAGCAGGGGTCACTTCGAGAGGCCTGAGCTCCCAGTGTCATCTAACGGTCGTGTCAGCGATTCTTGAATGGTTGACTCGGTCATCCACTTCGTCCCAAGTAACATCAGACACCCACAGTCAAGAGTCGGTGGGTTTGTCAGACACAACCCTTAGTTGGCATGGCCTGGGAGCAGGCCCTGTGCCCTCAACTGTCCTTGACCTGCCTCTGTCCTTTTCTGTTCCCTCATCCAGAGAAGTATTATATGCTGTGGGCTCAGGTCCACTATACAGCGAGGACGAGCTACTAGAGGACAGTCAGCAGCTACTGCCCAGTCAAGATCTGGAAGAGACATCCGCCACTTCCTCCAGTAGGCTGGCAAGTAGTGATGAGGAGAGTGTCATGGGAGCTGGTGTTGCGAGCGGCTCAGAGACCATTGAGGAGGACATCAGTGACGTGTAGACAGTACTCAATAGTGATGTAGCCGATCGCAATTGGGAGCCTGGTGACGAAGGGACTTCACATCATCAGGAGAAGCTGGCAGCTTGCCCATGAGGCAGTCGGTAGCATGGCCGGGAGTCAGCAGGGTGGCAGCAGTGGGAAGTCGGGAGCCAAACGTGCCGGGGTAGTCCACCCGCTTTGCAGGAGCCTACCTGCCCGGGAAGTAGTGGTGCAGGGGTTCACAGAGGCAGTGGCGGTAGCAGTCATTCAGTGCGGAGAGTAAAATCACCTAATCGGCAGTGTGGCGGTTTTTTGTTTAGCTGCCAGAGGAGGTGAACATGGCCATTTGCCAAATCTGTGTGCAGAAGGTGAAGCGTGGCCAGGGTGCCAACGATGGAAACACGGCCCTGCATCAACATATGCGATTTCAAAGAGACAACAGTATGCATGCTCTCATACAACGGAGCAGAAGCTGAACGTGCTCCTGGCCAAGTTGCTGGTGCTGCAGTCCCTCCCTTGCCAAGTAGTGGACTCTGCACCTTACAGACAACTCATTGTTTGTGCCAAGACGAGGTTGAAAGTCCCAAGCAGTCATTTCTTTGCCAAAAAAGGCAGTGCCAGCCCTGCACAAATATGTAGAACAGAAGGTTGGCCAGTTTTTGAGCCTGTCAGTGTCTGCCAAAGTGCACGGCAGCGCCGACCTGTGGACTGTAACTACGGTCAAGGACAATATATGTCCTTTACGCCCCACTGGGTAAATGTGGTTCCTGCCTTACCAAACCAGCAACTTGGCCAGGTGACGCCGCTTCCGCCTCCACGTTCTCACGCCGTTGGTCCTGCGACAATGTCCGCCTCTGCCTCCTCATCCTCCACCATGTCCTCAGCCTCCACTGCAGGTACAATTCACAATGCCCCTCCAGCGTACCACATGTGCAGGGCACGGCGGTGTCATGCTGTTGTACACCTGGTTTGCCTGGGCGAACGGAGTCACACGGGATGAAGTGCTCCCTGTCCTTCATCAAGAAATCGAATCCTGGCTTTCTCCGCGACAACTCAAAATCAGAACCATGGTGACCGCCAACGGGAAGAACATGGTGTCGGCTCTGCGTCAATGAGGGCTGAGCCATGCGCCCTGCATGGCGCATGCGTTCAATCTGGTTGTCAAGCAGTTCCTGAAGTCTTCCACCCATCTGCAAGACATCCTAAAAATGGGCAGGAAACTTTGCATCCACTTCAGCCACTCGTACACAGCCAAGCACACCCTCCTTGAGCTGCATCGGCAGAACGGCATCCCTCAAGATAAGCTGATATCCGACGTTTTCACCCATTGGAATTCCACCCTCCATATGTTGGACCGACTATACGAACAGAGAAAGGCCATCAACGATTTCTTGATGATCCAAGTGGACAGCAGTACTCCCCTGTGTAACTTCGATGTCAGCCAGTGGCAGCTCATGCGTGACATCTGCCGTTTTCTCAGGCCCTTTGAGGAGGCCAAGTTATTTGTCAGTTGCTAGCACTACGGGATGAACAACGTAATTCCGCTGCTACATATCCTGGAACAGATGCTGGTAAATCTGGCTGGTCAGGGGACTGGACACGTGGCGCCTACATCTCAGGGCCACATGAGCCCTAACGGGGCTAAACTGGAGGAGGAGGACATTGGAGCACAAGCAATGTGTAGCGAAATGAGTGGTTTTTCTACACAGGTGACATTAGAGGAGGAGCAGGAGCAGCCGGAGGAGCAAGAGGGAGATGAGAAAGACGAGGCAGATGACCCAGACACACCATGGCAGTATGCAGTGGGGATGGAGGCAGGGAGTCCCTCCAATTCACTTGCTCTGCATGCTCACTTGCTTGGGTGGGGACAGCCGAATTGTCACCATTCGGCAGAGACATGACTTCTGGCTCCCCACCATGTTAGACCCTCGCTACCGAAATAAAATAGGGGCCTTTTACACCCGCTGAGAGGGAGGACAAACTGAACTACTATGGAAAAATCCTAGGTAGTCAGTTGGCCGCTATTTATCTGCGCCATCGTACATCCTCTTGCAGGTCTGAAGGGGGGGCTGCCATGGCTGCTAAACAGGGGAGGGGTGGGGGGGGGGGTAGGAGCAGTACTAGCTTCATTAGCAGCAGCTTGAGTCTAAGGTTGATGATGAGCAGCTTTCTTCACCCCCCAAGTGAAGAAAGTACTCACCAGCAGCAGCAGCTAGACCTAGAGCAGGACCTGAACCAGCAGGTGGTGGCATACTTGGACAGCACCCCGCCACCCCAAATTGAAGATCCGCTGGACTACTGGGCAGCCAACTGGATTTGTGGCCGCAACTGGCCGAGTTTGCCCTGGAAAAGCTGTCCTGTCCATCCAATAGTGGGTGTTTAGTGCAGCAGGGGCCATAGTTACCCCAAGGAGAACTCACCTGTCCACCCAAAATGTGGAGAGACCTTTGTCAAGATGAATCAGGCGTGGATCAGCCAGGATTTCCCCCCACCAATGCCTGATGCATCAGATTAGATCATCCATGCTGCCTCACCCAAACCTTGACAAAAGAGACAATTTTTTTCTGGCTACCTGCCTCAGGTACTATTCCGATGCAGTTACCCGCCTCATGCCACACATCTGATGCTAAGTGCTCCTTCTTACACCCACCATTGTCAGTAATTGCCATCCACCTCCCTATTCTGTCACCGGGTCACTCTGTGGTCTCCTGATGCTGCTGCCACCTCACCATTCAGGTCTCCACACTATGTCATTGCTGTTGCCACCTCCCCACTATGTCATTGGGCCACTCTGTGGTCTCCTTATGCTGCTGCTACCTCAACACTATGTCATTGGGCCACTCTGTGGACTTCTCAAGCTGTTCTCCCCCCCCCCCCCCCACTCCATGACTGGGCCACTATTTTGCCTTTTTGGCCTGGTTGACATCATTTATTTGACCCTTCTTCTGATTTGTCATGCACAACGGATCCTGTCTGTGTAGCAGCTGTAAGGCCTGTATGGTCCATCAGAATTGGCTTATGATTTGGTAGCCAAAAGCAGGAGTGGGTACAAAACACAGAAGACATGCAAATATTCCATTCATGTGTAACTTCAGTTTTGGATCCGCTCCTGTTTTTTTTTTTTTGAGCAATACTGATGGATTACTGACCAAAAGCTAACCGAGTGAAGGTGGATGCTCAACAAACAGGATACGTTTTTTGGAGGGTTATTGTTCTGATGGATCAGAGGAAGGGAAAAATAATCAGTGACGTCAACACAAACTTACTGCTGACACCCTCTCCACTCTGTCAGGGGGACACTACAACTTTTAATAGAACAGGTTCTGTAGACATCTATGTGGAATCAGCTGATGATGGTATAAAACGAGTGTGCTTTCTCTTGACCCTAACATCAACCTTTAAAGCTGAGTTCACACTTGAGTTATTTGGTCAGGTTGGCCCCGTAACTGCCTAAATAAGTGAATTTGTGCGGGGATTCTAAGAGCGACCCCAGTCATGTGTGTGTCATACTGACTCACAGTGTTGTTTCACTACCACAGCAGAATCACTATGCGCATTACTGCAAGGCACAGTGTTCTACATCACGATACAGGCTTTCTGAAGCCAGAAAATAGCAGTTTTTTATCTCTCATCTGTAAGGAACATGTATATTTTATAATGTGTAGGATGAGAAGTTCTTTCCATGAAACCAATTTTTCTTCTGGTCTCATTGTGAAAGCTATATGTGCGCACATACTTATACTTCTAATTGATTTGGCACCTCACAAAGAAAAGAAGATGAAAATCGCCAGAGGGGCGATGACAAATTGGTGTCCCTGGGTGGGCAGATTCAGCCTTAATAGGATCAATTCCACCAAGGAAGAAGGACTTAGTAACATAGTAACATAGTATATAAGACCCAAAAAAGACATTTGTCCATCCAGTTCGGCCTGTTTCCTACAAGTTGATCCAGGGGAAGGCAAAAAACCCCTGTGAGGCAGAAGCCAATTTTCCTCACTTAAGGGGAAAAAAATTCCTTCCCGACTCCAATCAGGCAATCAGAATAACTCCCTGGATCAACGACCCCTCTTAGTAGCTATAGCCTGTAATATTATTACTTAACTGGAAACATTAGGCAAGATCACTTGCAAGCAAGGTAAGAAAGCTTTTATTTTTTTTACAAATCTCCTCTAAAACTTCCACTTTTGTGGCTTCTAAGTGTTGACTGGGTGGTATTTACTGTTAAGGGTTCAATTATGGCTGATCTGTGCTTTAGAACAGTGTTCCTAAACTCCAGTCCTCAAAGCCCACCTGCCGGTCAGGATTTGAGAATATCCCACAGAACGAACACCTGTGGTAGGTCCTGATGCAATGATACTAATTCTATCACCTGCTAAATACCAAGGAAATCCTGAAAACATGACCAGGAGGTGGGCCCTGAGGACTGGAGTTGAGGAACACTGCTTTAGAACGAAAGCACCCTTTTTGAATTCCTTCTTTGTGTGGCTTTTCATGCTGTATTGACGTGCTGAGCAGACTAAGTGTCGTCACTCGAGGAATTGTGGGTTCAATAACGGTTGAATGTTAATTTATTCTTTTATTTTAGTTTGTGGGTTCAATAACAACCGGATAATATTTAACTATGTGTCCCCACAAAAATGGGTAATTCTAATGTCACAGTATATAGTGGTGAGCTGTTAAGGGCTGCTTAGCTAATGGTGGAACGAAAGGGAAAGAATTTAGTTAGGAAGTTAAAAATCATTGATGCAAGTAGTAGGTATGCCAGAAACTGGTAGACTAAATGAAGGATTGTGGAAAGTGTATTGAAGGAAAAGAGAGGTTGGTTGAAGGATAATAATAGGCTGGTGCAAGCTAAGTTATGGTGGAAATTGTCTATTGAAATGACTGATAGAAAGTTGAAGGAAGTTGAGAAAAATGGTGAGCATTTCTATTGCAAGATGGAGGATTCGGATCCTATAGAGAACAAAAGAAACAACTTATAGTTTGCTATGTGGTACCCATCCCTCTACTTCTTCTATTTCTAATGTAACCCATCCTATTTCTTCTTCCTTATCTTGCCCCTCTGGAATGTTCTACTCTACAGGAACTCCACCCATAGTGTGTTTCTGCTCCTTCCTCCCACCCCCCTCCTGTGCTCCTACTGAAGCCCCCTCCTCAGGAATTCAACCCTCCCTTATGGTGGGGGTTGGCAATGCATCTGCAGACACAACAACTCTGAAGATACTCCCAGGCAAGGCCAAATTCGAGTTGTAGACCCCAGCACTGGATCATATCCAGTGATGTCCGCAAATAATCTATTGTATGTTCTACTAGTTAAGAATATGGTGCAGTGATTGCCCCTATGATGCCAATTGGAAGTGTCCCTGACCAATCCTATCATTCTAGGGCTGCACCCACTCTTAGTCCTTACTCAGATTTAATTTGGTTGCAGTCACAGAAAACTGTAGGGATACCTGCATCATTGTATGATGTACGACATCTACAGCCCCTAATAGTAACATCCACAAGTAGTAATGTCCACACCTGCCCCACCTCGACCAATTCTACCCTATCATACTCCGAGGTACTTAAGCCCTAAAGTCGCTCCTCCCAGAGGTCCAAATAATGGCCCTGATGAACCAATATATCGCCCTTTGCCCCTTAGTGAGATGCTTGCCATGATGAGTAGAATTCCCAATCCAGAGGACTTACCTATGCCGTTCTGTAGGGAGTTAGCTAAAATACAGAAAGCTTTCTCACGTTATTGGTGAGATTTGGAAGGTTTAGTCCAATGTAAAGCTGGTGATTCTCTCTCAAGTTATAGCTTCAGCTGTGGGATCTTGTGAGGGACGATACTACATTGTTGTCGGGTGAGAAATGCATAGTGAAGTCTGGGAGGAAGCGTTTCGGTTATCAATCAGTCACATTGTCTGATTTGCTTCAGGACAGAGCAGAGAGTGTGGAGACATTTTTCACTAGACTCCAACAAATATGGGTAGATTTGGGTTTAGAGCAGACCTCAGACATGAGAATCTTAAGTGCTGCCTTTGTGGATGGTCTTGAGAGGATCATCTGGAAAGGTCTGGTATTAGCCAGACCTGAGTGGAGATCACTACAGCCCTCCATTTTGTTGTAAGCTGCAAAAAGGTGTAGAAGCAGAGTTGAATTAAACAAAAGGCCTACGTCAGGCGTGGCTGCTTATCAGTCCTCCTCACAAGAAGGGGGGAGGAAGAGTTTGTACAGACTTGCCCACTTCCTCGCCCATGGGAGGAGGCTACAAATGCTCAGCACCCTCAAGCGCAACGCCCATAGAGAATAGGCAACCCAGAGTCAAATGCTGGATCCATATTATCCATACAATCCTTAGGGCCTGCCCCCATTGCCTCACAGCAAACATGTTCCACGATCTCTCATGGCTAACAGTAGTATCACATGTGTAGGAGTAGATGGTAATACAGTTCCTACTCCTCTCATGAAGCCTATGTCACCAACTGTCCACCGTCTTAAAGGTGCACAACTTTGAATCCGACTACTCTGCTGTCTCTGGAGGGGGAGGGAGTAGTAGTATGAGTCGCCTAGCTTAGTGCATTCCTGACTGACAATTAATAACCCAAATTTTGAGTTTCTTGTAAATGACTTCAGGTTCTTGAAGGATGGATCATCTCAGACAGGATATGCTGTTTCTACCCAAACTGATGATGTCAAGTAAGGCTACTTTCACACTCGCGTTTTGTGCGGATCCATCATGGACGGATCCGTTCAGATAATACGACCGTCTGATTTCGTTCACAACGGATTGTATTATCTGTAACATAGCCAAGATGGCTAGAAGACACCCCAAGGTATTGGTTTTAGGGCCCCTTTGCGCATCTTGGCTGCAAAAAAGTGTCACTCATGTGGTATCGCCGTACTCAGGAGAAGTAGCGCAATGTGTTTTGGGGTGTATTTTTACATATACTCATGCTGGGTGAGAGAAATATCTCTGTAAATTGACAACTTTGAATAAAAAAATGTAAAAAGTTGTCGTTTACAGCGATATTTCTCACACGCAGTATGGGTATATGTAAAAATACACCCCAAAACACATTATCCTACTTCTCCTGAGTACGGCGATACCACATGAGTGACACTTTTTTGCAGCCAAGATGCGCAAAGGGGCCCTAAAACCAATGAGTACCTTTAGGATTTCACAGGGCATTTTTATGCATTTGGATTCCAGACTTCTTCTCACGCTTTAGGGGCCCCTAAAATGCCAGGTGAGTATAAATACCCCACATGTGACCCCATTTTGGAAAGAAGACACCCCAAGGTATTCCGTGAGGGACATGGTGAGTCCACAGAATTTTTATTTTTTGGCACAAGTCAGCGGAAATTTTTTATTTTTTTTTTTTATTTTGTTTTTTATAAAGTCTCATATTCCACTAACTTGTGACAAAAAATAAAATTTTACATGAACTCACCATACCCCTCACAGAATACCTTGGGGTGTCTTCTTTCCAAAATGAGGTCACATGTGGGGTATTATACTGTCCTGGCATTTTAGGGCCCTAAAGCGTGAGAGCAGTCTGGAATCCAAATGCGTAAAATGCCCTGTGAATCTAAAGGTACTCATTGGTTTAGGGCCCCTTGCATCTTGGCTGCAAAAAGTGGCACACATGCGGTATCGCCGTACTCAGGAGAAGTAGAGCAATGTGTTTTGGGGTGTATTTTTATATATACCCATACTTTGTGTGAAAAATATCTCTGTAAACGACAACTTTTAAAAATTTTTATACAAAGTTGACAATTTACAGAGATATTTCTCTCACCCAACATGGGTATATGTAAAAATACACCCCAAAACACATTGCCCTACTCTCCTAAGTACGGCGATACCACATGAGTGTTACTTTTATGCAGCCTGGGTGCACAAAGGGGCCCAAATTCCAACGAGTACCTTTAGGTTTTACATGGCGGCTCACAATTTAGCCCCGCCCAAAATGCCAGAACAGTAAACACACCCCACAAATGACCCCATTTCGGAAAGTAGACACCCCAAGGTATTCACTGAGGGGCATAGTGAGTCCGTGGGAGATTTTTTTTTTTTTTGCCAGAAGTTATCAGAAATTGAAACTTTTTTTTTTTTTTTTTGTCAGAAAGTGTCATTTTCCGCTAACTTGTGAAAAAAAATGAAATGATACATGAACTCACCATGCCCCTCCGCGAATACTTTGGGGTGTCTTCTTTCTAAAATGGTGTGATTTGGGGGGTATTTATACTATCCTGGCATTCTAGCTCCTGAGGAAACATGACCGGCGCTCAGAAAGTCAGAGCTGCTTCAAAATGCCGAAATTCACTTTTTTGCACCATAGTTTGTAAACGCTATAACTTTTACCCAAACCAACAAATATACACTTATTGGACTTTTTTTTATCAAAGACATGTAGAACAATAAATTTAGAGAAAAATTTATATAGAAATGTAGTTTTTTTTGAAAAATTTTACAACAGAAAGTGAAAAATGTCATTTTTTTTGCAAAAATTTCGGTAATTTTTGATTAATAGCAAAAAAAGTAAAAATGTCAGCAGCAATGAAATACCACCAAATTAAAGCTCTATTAGTGAGAAGAAAAGGAGGTAAAATTCATTTGGGTGGTAAGTTGTATGACGGAGCAATAAACGGTGAAAGTAGTGTAGTGCAGAATTGTAAAAAGTGGCCTGGTCATTAAGGGTGTTTAAGCTAGGGGGGCTGAAGTGGTTAAGAAGAGATGCTTTGAAAATAATTTTTCAGCTGTTCAGTGTCAGTGAAACATGGATACAACACGGACAGCAAAAAACGGACATACGGACCCAAGACGGATCCATCACGGACAGCTTCACAGATGCATCACTGACCACCTGCTCACGGGTTTGAGCACGGACATGGACGTGTGAATTAGGCTTTACATTGTGTGCCTGGACGGATCCGTCTGGCTCAGTTTCATCAGACGGACACCAAAACGTTGCAAGCAGCGTTTTGGTGTCCGCCTCCAAAGCGGAATGGAGACTGAACGCAAACGGATGCATTCTGAGCGGATTCTTTTCCATTCAGAATGCAAACTGATCCGTTTTGGATCTCTTGTGAGAGCCCTGAACGGATCTCACAAACGGAAAGCCAAAACGCGAGTATGAAAGTAGCCTAAAAACCACCCCCTCCAGCAATCTTAGTGCAGGAGACAGAGCTGAGGTTTGAAAGATGGCTGAAGGCTAGACATTAACCCCTTATGGACCGGGCTCATTTTCACCTTAAAGACCAGGCCATTTTTTGCTAATCTGACCTGTGCCAGTTTATGTGTGAATAACTTCAAAACGCTTTTTCTTATCCAGGCCATTCTGAGATTGTTTGTTCGTCACACATTGTACTTCATGACACTGGTAAAATGGAGTAAAATTCATTTTTATTTATTAAAAAATACCAAATTTACCCAAAATTTTGAAAAATTAGCAATTTTCCAAGTTTAAATTTTTCTACTCCTATAATACATAGTAATGCTGCCAAAAAAGTTATTAATTTACATTCCCCATATGTCTACTTCATGGTTGGATCATTTTGGGAATGCCATTTTATTTTTTGGGGACGTTACAAGGCTTAGAAGTTTAGAAGCAAATCTTGAAACATTCAGAAAGTTTCAAAAACCCACTTTTTAGGGACCAGTTCAGGTCTGAAGTCACTTTGTGAGGCTTACATAAAAGAAACCACCCAAAAATGACCCCATTATAGAAACTACACCCCTCATGGTATTCAAAACTGATTTTACAAACGTCATTAACCCTTTAGGTCTTCCACAAGAGTTTATGGCAAATGGAGATAAAATTTAAGAATTTAGATTTTTTGGCAAATTTTCCATTTTAATCAATTTTTTTCAGTAACTAAGCAAGGGTTAACAGCCAAACAAAACTCAATATTTATTGCCCTAATTCTGTAGTTTATAGAAACACCTCATATGTGGTCGTAAACTACTGTACGGGCACATGGCAGGGCATAGAAGGAAAAGAGCGCCGTGTGGTATTTGGAAGGCAGAGTTTGCTGGACTGGTTTATTTACACCATGTCCCATTTGATGCCCCCCTGGGGTAGAAACTCCATAAAAGTGACCCCATTTTGGAAACTACGGGATAAGGAGGCAGTTTTGTTGGGACTATTTTTAGGGTACATATGATTTTTGCTTGCTCTATATTACATTTTTGTGACGCAAGGTTAGCAAAAATAGAAATTCAGAAATTTCATCTCCATTTGCCATAAACTCTTGAGGAACACCTAAAGGGTTATCAAAGTTTGTAAAATAAGTTTTGAATACCTTGAGGGGTGTAGTTTATTAGATGGGGGTCACTTTTATGGAGTTTATAATCTAGGGGTGCATCAGTGGGGCTTCAAATGGGACATGGTGCAAAAAAAAAAAGGCCATCAAAATCTGCCTTCCAGAAACCATATGACGTTCCTTTCCTTCTGCACCCTGCCGTGTGCACGTACAGCACTTTACCCTAACATATGGGGTGTTTCTGTAAACTGCAGAATCAGGGCAATAAATTTTAAGTTTTATTGCTGTTAAGCATTGCTTTGTTACTGGAAAAAATGCATTAAAATGGAAAATTTGCCAAAAAATAGCTGTTTTGGCACCGTTTTTATTCTACTTATTTGACCGTGTTAATCTGAGGGGTTAGGTGATGGGGTATTTTTATAGAGCAGATTATTATGGACCCAGCGACACCTAATTTGTCTACTTTTTTTCATTTATTTAGGTTTAGGCCCCATTCACACGTCCGCAATGTTTGTCCGCACCCGTTCCACAAATCTGCGGAACAGGTGTGGACCCATTCATTTTGAATGGGGACGTGATGGATGCGGAGAGCACACACTATGCTCTCCGCATCCATATTTGCGGAGCGTGCCACCGCCTAATATAGAGCATGTCCTATTCTTGCCCGCAATTGCGGGCAAGTATAGGCATCTTTATGGGGCTGGCGGCAAGATGTGTTGCGGACCCGCAACACACTACGGACGTATGAATGGGGCCTTAACACTATATTATCCTGTTTGAAACAAAATCATTTTTTTTTTGTATCTATACAGTCTACGAGTTTTTTTTAAGTTTTTATCCGATTGTCTTAGATAGGGGCTCATTTTTTGCGGGATGAGAGTACGGTTTTATTGGCACTATTTTGGGGGCCATATGACTTTTTGATCACTTGCTATTACACTTTTTGTGATGTAAGGTGTGTGGGGAGTCGCTCTGGTAGATAGCGGTGCGGGTGCAGTACAGAGACAACAAGGAGTCCAGAAAGTGCAATAACCAGTGTTTTATTCACACTTTGCACAAAATAAACAATAAACAGTCTCTTGGTGTTAGTTCACACACATAAGAAATCATGAGGAAAAACAAGACAGTCCAAAACAGGCTCCAGTCACCTGGGAGGTTTTAGGTGCAGGTTCGCACCTGGCTGTCAGTCCAGCCGCAAGGCGATCGACCTCATGCTTCCAGGCCGTCTGCACTCCTCCTTGCTTGGGCTCTTGCTTCCAGCGTGAACTCCACACAGCACAGACTGGATCAGAACTCCCAAACGCAAATGATTCCACAGCCTAACACCAGCTCCAGGATAATCACCCCCTCAGCTGCTGAGGAGGCTGCCTTTTAAAGGCCCGGATAAAGTCCGGCCTGGACCGTGGGGAATAGGCACCCACGCAACTCTTTGCCTACTCCCAGTAAGAGCCGGCCCGGATTGGCTTTGCAGCCAAACTAAAAACAAGGTGTCAAACAGCACTAGCTGCTGCTGACACACCAAAAATCCGGCTCTTACCTCACCGAGGCCAGCAACCTCGGTGACACGTACCTCCCGTCGACCACAGTACCTTGCACCTTACCACATACCCCCCCCTTTGTTCAACCCTGAGGGGGTGAACACATGTGAGGCAGTGGACGCGGGACAGGGCATCTGCGTTACCCTGCAAGTGGCCTGCCCTGTGTTCCACAGAGAACTTGAAGTTCTGCAGGGATAGGAACCACCTGGTGACCCGAGCATTCCTCTCCTTGGCTTGGCTCATCCACTTGAGAGGGGAATGGTCGGTCACCAGACGAAACCTCCTCCCTAACAGGTAGTAGCGGAGAGATTCGAGTGCCCACTTGATAGCCAGGCACTCCCTCTCCACTATACTATACCTGGTCTCGGCTGGGGTGAGTTTACGGCTCAGGAAGACAACGGGATGTTCTTCCCCATTGACCTCCTGAGACAGTACTGCACCGAGACCTACCTCCGAGGCATCCGTCTGAACGACGAACTCCCTGTTGAAGTCGGGTGTCACCAAAACCGGGGACCCACACAGGGCCGACTTCAGCGCGGAGAAAGCCTCCTCCGCCTTCTCACTCCAGCTAACCTTCCCAGACTTTCGCCCCTTCAACAGGTCTGTCAACGGCGCTGCTATTGTGGCAAAGTGGGGCACAAACCGCATGTAGTACCCTACAATTCCCAGGAAGGACTTTACCTGCCTGCTGGTGACCGGTCGGGGCCAGTTATGAATGGCCTCTACCTTAGTTACCTGCGGCTTGATGACTCCGCGCCCAATAACATATCCCAGATATTTGGTCTCTTCCAACCCAATCGCACACTTCTTTGGATTGGCGGTTAGACCAGCTTTCCTCAGGGCATCTACTACCGCCTGCACTTTGGGCAAATGGCTTTCCCAGTCGGTGCTGTGGATGATTACATCATCTAAGTAGGCCGAGGCGTACCGACGATGAGGTCGCAGCACTATGTCCATTAACCTTTGGAAGGTGGCGGGGGCGCCATGCAGGCCAAAGGGTAACACCTTGTAATGATACAGGCCCTGCGGGGTAACAAAGCGGTTTTTCCTTGGCCGCCTCCGTTAAGGGTACTTGCCAGTATCCTTTAGTGAGGTCTAGCACAGAAAAATAACGGGCTTGCCCTAAATTCTCAACAAGCTCGTCTACCCGGGGCATGGGATACGCATCGAACTTGGAAACTTCATTTAATTTGCGAAAATCGTTGCAGAACCGCAACGTCCCATCCGGCTTGGGTATTAGAACTATGGGACTGGCCCACTCACTTTTCGACTCCTCAATGACATCAAGCTTCAACATTAATTGCACTTCCTCCGCGATGGCCCGTTGCCGAGCCTCGGGTACCCGGTATGGTTTTAACCGGATCTTGGCCTGAGGCTCAGTGACGATGTCATGTTGGATGAGAGACGTGCGGCCAGGGAGGTCCGAGAACACATCCGTGTTCCGACTGATGAACTCCCTGACTTCCTGAACTTGTTTGGAAGACAGGCTGTCTGCAATTTTTACCGTGGCTACCGCTTCGCAGGCCTCGAACTGTGGGGCTGGACCCTTCTCACCCAGAAGCCCTGGCCGGGGGCTGTTGTCGTCGGTCGTGTTCCTATCCTTCCACGGCTTTAGTAAATTCACGTGGTACACCTGCTCCGGCTTGCGCCGCCCTGGCTGGTGTACCTTGTAATTTACTTCCCTACCTTCTCAATCACCTCATAGGGGCCCTGCCACCTAGCTAGGAACTTGCTGTCAAGGGTGGGTACCAGAACCAAAACCCGATCTCCTGGATTGAAGTCCCGTGCACCTAGCCTGACGATTATACACCCTACTCTGGGCTTGTTGCGCTGCCTCCATATGCTCCCGGACCAGCGGCAACACCCTTTCCATCCGTTCCTGCATCTGGGTGACATACTCAATGACACTTTTGTGGGGGACAGGCTGTTGTTCCCACGCTTCCTTGCCGATATCCAACAGGCCCCGAGGGTGTCTGCCATAAAGCAGTTCAAGGGCGAGAACCCAGTAGAGGCCTGGGGCACCTCTCGCACTGCGAACATGAGATAGGGCAGAAGCAGGTCCCAGTCCTTCCCATCTCTAGACACCACCCTTTTTAACATATTTTTAGAGTTTGGTTAAACCTTTCGACAAGACCGTCCGTTTGCGGATGGTAAACGGACGTCCGCAATTGCTTTATACGCAATAATTTACACAGTTCCCTCATAACTTTGGACATAAAAGGGGTCCCTTGGTCTGTCAGAACCTCTTTTGGCAGGCCCACACGGGAAAACATTTCCATTAACTCTTTGGCAATGAGCTTAGCTGAGGTATGTCGCAGAGGCACCGCCTCCGGATACCGAGTGGCATAGTCGAGAACTACCAGAATGTGTTGGTGGCCCCTGGCAGACTTTGGTACAGGCCCGATCAGATCCATAGCGATACGCTCAAACGGGACCTCAATGATTGGAAGAGGTACCAGAGGACTACGGAAATGTGGCTGGGGGCTATTTATCTGACAGGTTGGACAAGATTTACAATACTCTTCTACCTCCTTAAACACACCAGGCCAATAAAATCACTGCAGTACACGGTCCTGCGTTTTCTGCCACCCCATGTGCCCCCCAAGAACATGTTGGTGGGCAAGCTCCATAACAAGCTTGCGATATGCGGTGGGCACCACCAACTGTTCAACTGGCTCACCTCGGATTTGGTTCACCCGATACAACATATACTGAAGAACAATAAATCGCGGAAACATTAATTCAGCCCCAGGTTTCTGGGGTTTACCATCAACCATTACAACACTTTCCCAGGCCCTGGTTAGGGTTTGGTCCCGGTGTTGTGCGGTCCCAAAATTTTCCCCGGAGACATTAAGGTCTGCCAACTCAGGTCCCGGTGGCAAGTCCTCCGTGTCTCCCACCATTACCCTCAGTGGGGTTGCCTCCCCCTCTACCGCTGGAGCAGTGGTCACCCCTACCGCTGGCCCTTCAGATTCGGGCTCCCAGGGTTCTGGCCTTCCAGTGGTATCAGGCCACTCTACTAGGGTTACCCCTGTCTCGGGTCCCTCAGATACCTTTATTGCCGGCCACAGCGCCGGAAAACCTGGGAAGTCCCTCCCAAGTATCAGTTCGTGTGGGAGTTTAGTAGCGACAGCCACCTCGTGGGTCCACTTACCAGCCGCGGTGGACAAAGTCACTAGTGCAGTGGGGTAGTCTTTTAGGTCTCCGTGGATGCACAGGACCCCGATTTTACGGCCGGTATACTCCGCAGGCCGTACCAGGGCAGCCCTTACCAGGGAAACTAGACTCCCGGAGTCCAGCAGGGCCACCGCCAGAGAATCTCCCACCTCTACCTGACACAGGTGGTTATTGTCCTGCACCTCACGGGTGCCAGTTGCACACAGCTTCCGTGCATACAGGGAGTGGCGATAGCCGTAGTTCCCTTCCATCGGCTCACCTCGGTGCGGACAGTCGGCCCGGATGTGGCCTGGCTCCTGACACCTCCAGCATACCACGGGAGGCGGATCCGCAGGGGGTACATTCCGTGCAGGCCTCTCTGTCGCCGGACGTCGGAACTGGGGTGGAGGCCTCCGGGGTTTGACTGACCCCTTCCCAGCAAGACTCCCCTGCAGGTTTCTGGTGGCCTCGTAACGCTCCACCAGGTCGACCATTTCCAGGGCACATACCGGAGACGCCTGGCCGACCCAGTGCTGGAGGGGATAAGGCAGGGCCCTCCAAAAGATGTCGGCCAGCAGACGGTCCAGCATAGCAGCCGGACTTAGAACCTCAGGCTGCAGCCACTTTTGCAACCTGTGCAGCAACTCATAGTACTGCGGCCTGGCGGGTTCAGCCGTTTTAAAGTCCCACTGGTGGACCCGCTGAGCCCGGACCAACACGTTTACCCCCAGTCTGGCCAGGATCTCCCCTTCACCGTGGGGTAATCAGCAGCCTGGTCATCTGATAGGTCAAAAAAACCTGCTGGGGTCCGGATGCCAGGAACGGAGCGACCACCTCGGCCCACTGGTCACGGGGTAACTTCTCCCTCACGGCTACCTTCTCAAAGACCGCCATATAGGTCTCAGCATCATCCTCGGGGGTCATCTTGGGAATCGCTGCACGGACCGCTTTCCGGGCATCATGGTCGTGGTGGGACGCTCCTGCAGCTTTTAAGGCCATCACCTGCTGTAGTAGTAGCTGGTTGGTCTCCTGCTGCTGCTTGTTGGCCTCCCGCTGCTGCAAGTTAGCCTCCACAAGGGCTTTTACAACCGCCTCCATTTTGTCCGGGAACACAGGCTGCAACTTTGCCGGCCTAATATAGGACATCCAGTCGTGCCCAGCAAAAACTAAAATTTTCGGCGTTCACGCCAGCCTCACTGCGCATGCCCGCATCCGACACCAAATGTGGGGAGTCGCTCTGGTAGATAGCGGTGCGGGTGCAGTACAGAGGCAACAAGGAGTCCAGAAAGTGCAATAACCAGTGTTTTATTCACACTTTGCACAAAATAAACAATAAACAGTCTCTTGGTGTTAGTTCACACACATAAGAAATCATGAGGAAAAACAAGACAGTCCAAAACAGGCTCCAGTCACCTGGGAGGTTTAAGGTGCAGGTTCGCACCTGGCTGTCAGTCCAGCCGCAAGGCGATCGACCTCATGCTTCCAGGCCGTCTGCACTCCTCCTTGCTTGGGCTCTTGCTTCCAGCGTGAACTCCACACAGCACAGACTGGATCAGAACTCCCAAACGCAAATGATTCCACAGCCTAACAGCAGCTCCAGGACAATCACACCCTCAGCTGCTGAGGAGGCTGCCTTTTAAAGGCCTGGATAAAGTCCAGCCTGGACCGTGGGGAATAGGCACCCACCCAACTCTTTGCCTACTCCCAGTAAGAGCCGGCCCGGATTGGCTTTGCAGCCAAACTAAATAGCAAGGTGTCAAGCAGCACTAGCTGCTGCTGACACACCAAAAATCCGGCTCTTACCTCACCGAGGCCAGGAACCTCGGTGACACGTACCTCCCGTCGACCACAGTACCTTGCACCTTACCACAGGTGACAAAAAAATTCCTGTTTTACACCATTTTATTTTTTACCGTGTTATTCTAAGGGGTTAGGTCATGGGGTATTTTTATAGAGCAGATTATTACGTACGCGGCGATACCTAATTTGTCTACTTAATATTATTTTAGTTTTACAAACTATCATTTTTGAAAAAAATTTTTTGGGGGTGTCTCAAGTCTGAGAACCATAGTTTTTTTTTCGATTGTCAGTGGCTAAATGGAATTAAAATTGGGGAAGGGGATTATAAATTTAGTACTCCATGGAAGTGTGGTACTCCCTTAAGCAAACAGTAACGCAGAGGCCTGGATGAGCGGGGAACGTGTCACACTGAGTGGTGGTGTCCTTCCGTATCCCCCTCCTGTAACACACACTGCACTTTTTTTTGGTCTGTCCCTTCTTTCCAGTATGGGGGACATGGATCTGGTGGCGAGGGACTGGAACAAGGGGATACTAGTATAAAAGTTATCCACGTACAGGGGGTAACCCTTTTCTAGCAGTGGGTGCATAAGGTCCCACACAAGTTTCCTGCTAACACCCAGAGTGGGGGAACATTCTGGGGGTTCAATATGGGAATCTCGCCCCTCGTACACACAAAACTTGTAAGTATACCCTGAGGTACTCTCACAAAGTTTTGTACAGCTTCACGCCATACCTCCCCCGCTTTGAAGTAACATACTGGCGGAAAATGAGTCTCCCCTTTAAAGCAATGAGAGACTCATCAACCGCGACCTCCCTTCCAGGTACATAGGCCTCCAAAAATTTGACCCCAAAGTGATTGATGACCGGCCATATCTTACAGACGGTCATAGGCAGGATCACCTTGGTGGGGGACATGCTGCATTATCTGGCCTCAAACCGGGAGCGTGTCATGGCCGTACTGTAAAGTGGGGTCAGGTAGAGGACGTCCCCACTACAGTAATGCCTGATACAGTTTTTTTTTTACTAGGCCCATGTGCAGCACGAGGCCCCAAAACATGCTCATCTCGGCTGCACTGACCTGCATCCAGCCACCGGGCCTAGCCAAAAAGGAGCCCAGGTGTTAAGCAATGAACTGTTGGGCGTACAGATTCGTTTGCTCCACCATCAGATTCACAAAGTGGTCACTGAAAAAAAGACCAAAATAGTCGTATTCAGTGAAGCCCACTGTGGGAATCTGGATTCCTGGCTGACCAACAAAATCAGGAATCACGGGCTCAAAATTCTCTGGGGTACGCTGCCTTGGGGGCTTATCATCATCGCTAGATGATAAGAGGGACACGGATGACAAAATGAAAGTGGGTTCATTCTCGTCCTCACGGGGGCTCTCGGACTCGGATGCAAGCTGGGCCTATGCCTCCTCAGGGGAGAACGTCCGGCAGGCTATAGGGGTGTGTGTGCGTGAAAAACTTTATTTAGTGTGCGTGTGTATGGGAGCACGGGTGTTCCCGGACTTTTCCCTAAACCTAACAGAAAAAAAAAAACTAACTAAAAAAAAAAAGAGCCCCAAAAAATGTGAAAAAGAAAAAAAAAATTCAAACTCACTGATCAGCTGTCTGAAGCTGATCAGCGGTGGGGTGGGCGATGCGCTAACAGTGGCTGGACGCTAAAGAGTGCCGGCCACTGTCAGCGTACGCAAAAAAAAAAAAATTGTGCCCCAAAAAATGTGTGGGGTGGGGCGGGGGGCAAGAGGGCAAGCTGCAGCACCCCTGGGGGGTCTAGGGTCACAAAGCTGTGCTGTGGACCCTAGACACCCGATCAGGGTAATGCAACTGTTAAAGAAGTTTTCCCCTCGGCATTGTCACAGAGTGCCTGCCGAATAATTTCGTCAGGAACTCTGCTCTGATCACCCCCACCGCGGCGATCTGAACTACACCGGACGTACCGGTACGTCCTGTGTCCTTAAGTACCATCAGGGCGTCACCTTAAGTACCATCAGGGCGTACTGGTATGTCCTATGTCCGTAACAGGTTAATATAGTCTTCAGGTATGCCTTCGGTATCCCTCATTATTATGGTCTAATCTGGTGTTCGATCCATGGGTAAACCCATCAATAATCTGTAGTTGATGGCTCCTGGATTGAACAATGCTGCCACTAGGTTAGTTCACGGTGAATGATGTGTGCTGTATTAATGATGGGAGAACTATGGGAGTTCCAGGAAGGCATAGGCCCAGGTCTTCTTAACCATTTCATAGACTGCAGATTGACTACATTCAGTTAACAAAGGTGAAACAGTGTGAATATGTCCTTGTCTGTATTGATCTCTCTCCAGGATATTCGGAGACCCGGCCTGTAGCAAAGGCTACAGCTAAAGATACTGACTGAGCTGAGAGTACCTACCCCTCTCCATCTGGTACACACCTAACCAGGAGATGGGCAAGAGTCCTTATGAGATACTCTTTGGGAATGTGCCTAGATTAGACCTCTATTTTCCACAACAGCTCCAGATACAGCATAGTAGTCTTTCAAACGATGTCTATAAATCAATTGTCTAACGTGTATTTCCAAGTTTTAGCTTGTCTTCCAGATACAGACTGCATAGAGGAAACTCATTCTTTACAACCAAAAGACTGGGTAGTGGTGAAACGAGAGATATGCGGGAAGTCCTAGAGCTACGGTTTGAGGATTCACATCAAGTCCTGTTAACCACCGCCACTGCTGTCAAATTGGAAGGAAAGCCTAATTGCATCCATGCGGCACATTGCAATCAAGTGCCAGGACTACAAGGGCCATAATGCCTTTACATGTCTTATTGCTTGTTTTATATTGTACAAGGGGGAAAACACAGTTAAATTAAATTCTGTTCTAAAGCAAATAAAACCTTGTTGATGGTTGCGGGGTAAATAGGACAAGGTGTAGGCAAATTCAAAAGGGAGTTGAGGGGACCTGGTGAAGGAATAAGGAAAGTCCAGCTCTTCACTGTTTAGGGCATTGGGAAAGTACCTCACTTTGCCTGTTCACCTTGTGTCTATTTCCCACAAAAAGGAGGGATTTGTGAGAGATAGGTTTTTTATATAATGTGTAAATCCTGTATTACTCATTCTTGACCACTAGAGGGCAGCAAATTAGTTATGTGAGCCTCGTGCACATTCTATTTGTTTTAAAATCACTGAAGGGGGGAGGATGGAAGTTCGTTTGCAACTTTTAAATGTACCTATAAACTCAGGGTTAAAGTTGTTGAACCACTCCCATCTAGTTAAGGAGCCAATTACCTTTCCTTAAGGAACACCCTTTTTGTCCACCTCATACCTACTATATAAATGAATGTATCTTTAATAAAGTGGGGGATGAGAAGTTCCTTCCATAAAACCAACTCGTGTCCTGGTCTCATTATGAAAGTTATATTTGCACATATACTTCTTGATTAGGCACCACACAAAGAAGATGAAAATCGCTAGAGTGGCGATGACACTGCCACCCCCTTCTTCTGCTGCTACTTCTGCCTCCTCCAGAAACATTTTAGCCACTCCCATTTCCCTTAGAAGGGCCCGTCACCTGTCTGTCCGACATACTGTACTGTGACAGTAAGGGTAAAAGAGCAGTAGTGTCAGGCTGCAATTTCACCCCTGAAACAAGGATGAATGGATGTATTTTTATATAAAGAAAGTGAACCCCCCCAAAACTCGTAGTATCAGGCTTCATCACAAATATACAATTAGGGATTAACGGATATACTTCTGTATTTTAAAACGTGAGTAACCTAAAATCTGTAGTATCAGGCGAAATTTCACCCCAATTAGACAATCAAGGATTAACGGATTGAATGATATATAAAAGAAAGTGAACCCCCAAATTCTGTAGTACTGGACCGCAGTTTCACCCCAATAACAGAATTAAGGATTACTAGAATTACTGATGTATCAAAGAATGCAAACAACCTAACATCTGTAGTATTAGATCATTTTTCGTAACCCCAATTAGTGCAGCAAGGTGTAATAGAACAGCCCCTATTAGCCAGGCTTTATTTAGTTCAATTGTCCCTGCTCCCTCCCTATAGTGTGGATAAAGCCTCCTTGTTATATCCCTACACTATCTCTAAGCTGTCCCTGCTCCCTCCCTATAGTGTGGATAAAGCCTCCTTGTTATATTCCTACACTATCTCTAAGCTGTCCCTGCTCTCTCCCTATAGTGTGGATAATGCCTCCCTATTATATCCCTACACTATCTCTAAGCTGTCCCTGCTCTCTCCCTATAGTGTTGATAATGCCTCCCTATTATATCCCTACACCATCTCTAAGCTGTCCCTGCTCTCTACCTACAGTATGGATAATGCCTTCCTATTATATCCCTACACTATCTCTAAGCTGTCCATTCTCTCTCCCTATAGTGTTGATAATGCCTCCCTATTATATCCCTACACTATCTCTAAGCTGTCTCTGCTCTCTCCCTATAGTGTGGATAATGCCTCCCTGTTATATCCCTACACTATCTCTATGCTGTCCCTGCTCTCTCCCTATAGTGTGGATAATGCCTCCCTATTATATCCCTACACTATCTCTAAGCTGTCCCTGTTCTCTCCCTATAGTGTTGATAATGCCTCCCTATTATATCCCTACACTATCTCTATGCTGTCTCTGCTCTCTCCCTATAGTGTGGATAATGCCTCCCTACTATATCCCTACACTATCTCTAAGCTGTCCTTGCTCTCTCCCTATAGTGTAGATAATGCCTCCCTGTTATATCCCAACACTATCTCTAAGCTGTCCCTGCACTCTCCCTATAGTGTAGATCAGGCATGCTCAACCTGCGGCCCTCCAGCTGTTGTAAAACTACAACTCCCACAATGCCCTGTTTTACGCTGATAGCTGTAGGCTGTTCAGGCATACTGGGAGTTGTAGTTTTGCAACAGCTGGAGGGCCGCAGGTTGAGCATGCCTGGTGTAGATAATGCCTCCCTATCCTTTCCCTACACTATGAATAATATTTTTTTGAAAAATTAAATCATTTTTTTTGTAAAGAAAGTCTTTCCTAATCACTGTCCGCAGTGCCTGTCACGTCTCTCCCTGCGCTAAGTTCACTGTAACATGGTGGAGAACGGGCAGGAGGAGGAGGCTTTACTTTCTCTCTCTCTTCTGCCCCCCCCTCTTCCTCATCACAAGGAAAACCTGAGAGAAGGGATGAATCTATTCTGAATATAACCCTATAACCGTACCTGATTATTCTTTGTGCTCGATTTCCATGATCTACTGTTGAATTTGTTGATAAAAAATAAAAATGGCCATGTGATATCAGCCTTGGCGTCAATCGCTTCTGATTCTATTCACGTAACTGGAAAAAAAAGGTGCAATTTTTTTCCGATACCTTTATATTCATTGAATACAAAGCTTTGTGAAGAATGGGAACAGGAGGCGAGGAGCCCTGCCGGACCCACCGCTAAGGTCATTCTTCAGACAATTCTAGGAAGGCAGAAATGTAAAGTCCAGAGACCGATACCAAAGACGATGAAGGCTTTGTCTTTCATACAAGACATCATCGCTACATTATTATTCTTACACTTGATGACCTCAGCACATTCTTATGTATAAGGGAAGTTGCACCTCTCGGTATACGGAGGCCTCATCCACACGACCGTATTTTGCATCTGCGTACAAGGGCAGCATACGAATGTCATCCATGTGCCTCGTGCATCCATGTCAGCAATTTATAGAACGTGTCCCGTTCTGCTCCGCACTGCAGACAAGAACAGTCATTTCTCTAGATGACAGAGAAAGAAGTGCGGAAAGCACACGCAAGGTATCCGGAATTTGTGGATGCGTGGTCTGCCGCCTGAAGTGCAGATACGGTGGGGCCTTAATTTGCTAAACACATGCGAACCTAATGTAGTGTCTTAGGGGCCGTATAACGCTGACCCATGATCCCTCTGTCGGTCATGAGACTTGCACCAAGGAGCACATAATGTGAAAGATAATACCGACCAATAATGAGGAAGCGATTGCGAAACGCGCGTTGGGGCCAGGACTACATTGGTCGGCATTATCTTCTATGAATTTCGGATGTATTACAGTGCACTAAGCTCTTTACTGGTAACTTAGCAAGGTGATTTTTCCTTTCACTTAGGCCTCATGCACACGGCCGTTGTTGTGGTCCACGTCCGAGCCACATATTTTGCGGCTCGGGCGCGAACCTATTCACTTCAATGGGGCCGCAAAAGATGCGGACAGCCCTCCGTGTGCGGTCCACATCCGTTGCTCCGTTCCGTGCCCCCGCAAGAAAAATAGAGCATGTCCTATTCTTGTCCGTTTTGTAGACAAGAATAGGCATTTCTATAATGGTCCGCGTTCCATTCCGCAAAACGCGGAGCAGCTTCCGTGTTTTGCGGATCTGCGGTTTGCGGACCGCAAAACACCAACGGTCGTGTGCATGAGGCCTTACATAAAGGAGGTTGCACTTTGCAATTTGGGATAAATTCTTTGGAGTCCCAGCGAGGTCCCCTGTAGTCCCTGTGACAGGGAGTGTTGTCATAGGAGCACGGGTGGAGGAGATTCTCCTAATGTGAAACTTCAGCCGGGTAAAATCAGAACCGAGAAAACCAAACATCATCTCATCAAATAACGAATAAACGGAAGTAAAAAGATTCAAATATCGGATGCAGCCGGAGAACAGATAGTCCTGGATGGTGTTTGGTAGAAGCTGGAACGCCAGGATTTTTGCCTCTTTCACACGAAGAAGACGGATCGGTTCCGGATGCGTTCAGTGAAACTCGCACCATTTTGCAAGAAATTTCAGTCAGTTTTGCCTGCGATCGCGTTCAGTTGTACAGGTTTTTCCGCGCGGGTGCAATGCGCTTTGATGCGTTTTGATGCACATGTGATAAAAAACGGAAGGTTTACAAACAAAATCTCTTAGCAACCATCAGTCAAAAGCGCATCGCACCCGCACCTGCTTCCGGATACAATACGTTTTTCACTGAAGCCCCGTTCACTTCTATGGGGCTAGACGAAAAACGCAGAATATCGAACAGGCTGTGATTTTCACACAAAGCAGAAGTGATGCGTGAAAAAAAAAAAAAACTCTCATGTACGCTTTGCACCCACGCGGAAAACTCACTTGTGTGAAAGAGGCCTTACAGTGTGCGTTCTGGAGGGGGCTGCAGGCCGTGCGCCATGCAGAGGTCTTTACAATCATGACCGCGGTCCACTCATACATACGGCATGCTACTGTACACATGTATACAGAGTGCGACACCTACATGTATGTATAGTATACACGGACGTGACGCCTACACTCACACACATGGCATGATACTGTACACATGTATACAGAGTGCGACACCTACATGTATGTATAGTATACCCGGACGTGACACCTACACTCATACACATACACACTGTGTCACATACACTCAAACACATACACACTGTGACACCTACACTCATACACATACACACTGTGACACCTACACTCATACACACTGTGACACCTACACTCATACACACTGTGACACCTACACTCATACACACCGTGACACCTACACTCATACACACCGTGACACCTACACTCATACACACCGTGACACCTACACTCATACACACCGTGACACCTACACTCATACACACTGTGGCACCTACACTCATACACATACACACCGTGACACCTACACTCATACACATACACACCGTGACACCTACACTCATACACACTGTGACACCTACACTGATACACATACACACCGTGACACCTACACTCATACACATACACACCGTGACACCTACACTCATACACATACACACTGTGACACCTACACTCATACACATACACACTGTGACACCTACACTCATACACACTGTGACACCTACACTCATACACACTGTGACACCTACACTCATACACACCGTGACACCTACACTCATACACACCGTGACACCTACACTCATACACACCGTGACACCTACACTCATACACACCGTGACACCTACACTCATACACACTGTGGCACCTACACTCATACACATACACACCGTGACACCTACACTCATACACATACACACCGTGACACCTACACTCATACACACTGTGACACCTACACTGATACACATACACACCGTGACACCTACACTCATACACATACACACCGTGACACCTACACTCATACACACTGTGACACCTACACTCATACACACTGTGGCACCTACACTCATACACATACACACCGTGACACCTACACTCATACACATACACACCGTGACACCTACACTCATACACACTGTGACACCTACACTGATACACATACACACCGTGACACCTACACTCATACACATACACACCGTGACACCTACACTCATACACACTGTGACACCTACACTCATACACACCGTGACACCTACACTCATACACACCGTGACACCTACACTCATACACACTGTGGCACTTACACTCATACACACTGTGACACCTACACTCATACACACTGTGACACCTACACTCATACACACCGTGACACCTACACACATACACTCATACACACTGTGGCACATACACTCATACACACTGTGGCACATACACTCATACACACTGTGGCACATACACTCATACACACTGTGGCACATACACTCATACACACCGTGACACCTACACTCATACACACCGTGACACCTACATGCAGTTGTACATACATTTACTCACACATAACTGCGACCGAATCACGTAGCTTCTCTGCTGGATTTCGGTTAGGCCCCTTTCACACGGGCGAGTTTTCCGCGCAGGTGCAATATGTGACGTGAACGCCTTGCACCCGCACGGAATCCGGACCTATTCACTTCAATAAGGCTGTGCAGATGAGCGGTGATTTTCACGCATTACTTGTGCGTTGCGTGAAAATCGCAGCAGGTTCTATATTCTGCGTTTTTCACACAACGCAGGCTCCATAGGAGTGAATGGGGCTGTGTGAAAATCTGCAAGCAAGTGCGGATGCGGTGCGATTTTCACGCATGGTTGCTAGGAGATGATGGGGATGAGCCCCCGGACCCCATTAAAGTTTATTCTCTGTATTATTTTCCCTTATAACATGGTTCTAAGGGAAAACAATAGCATTCCTAATACAGAATGCTTACTAAAATGTGCCTCGAGGGGTTAAAAAATAAAATTAACCTGTTAGTAAGCATTCTGTATTAAGCGTTGCTAGAAGGGACAATAATAAAATCTACGCATTGCCGATCCCAAACCTGAACTTCAGTAAAGAAGATCGGGTCTGGGTATCACATGCGTTGCACTCGCGCGGAAAAAACTGAACAACGCAACGCAATCACAGTCAAAACTGACAGAAATTGCGTGCGCACTTGTGCGGGTTTCCCACAATGCACCGGGATGCATCCGGAGCAAATCCGGGACGCCCGTCTGAAAGAGGCCTTGGGGGGCGATCACACGGTCAGGTTTTCTGGGGCAGTTTTGGAAAACCAGGAGTAAATTGAAAAGAAAGAGAGAAGTCACATCTGTTCTGACACGTTCCTTCCTTTTATCATCCACTCCTGATCTCGGCTTCTAGAACTGCATGCAGAGGTTGGGCCCCGCGCTGATCGGTGGCCCTATCTACAGACTGAGGGCGAGGTCAGGGAGGAGGTCTCTCAGTTTCCTAATTTCCGGCATTATTCGGAGCCACGTGACCTGGAGGTGCACTCGGAGTCATATATTGTTCTCTTTTCCGTCTCTGTCCTCTTGATCTCCCAGTGATCTGCATTCATTGGAAGTATTATCGGTGTGTACCCAACCACAGGGTGGTACTGGGCCCCCTTAGTTGTTGGGCCCCATAGGAGCTGCTGTGACTGATCCTCTGGTAGTTACACCCATGGAACTCACCAAAACTGTTCCCTCCTTTTCCTCAGGAGGCAAAATTGTCCAACAGTTGTCTTTTTCCTCACTAATTCTTGGTCGGGGATGGTCAGACGTGGTCAGACGTGGTCATGGGCGGTAAATACAGAAGAGGACGCAGAGCGGGTCCCCATACCCTAGAATACTACCACCGACAGAAACCAGAAGATCTGCCATATTCATACTTTAATATATAATATTTACAAAAACAAACACACAATGATGACTCCCATCATCCCTACCCCCAGAAGCTCACACTCTAATCTGTCTATCCGGGGGTCCATGCTGGTGTTATCTGCTCAGTTCAGCCCCCAGGACCAGAGGTGACGGTGCTGACCCCAGTGTACGTTTCCTCGCCCCGGGCACCTCGTGATTGTAGTAGGTCATGATGGTTGTCACTGGGCGAGTGGTGATGATGATTATGATATTTGGTCCATATGACAGGAATTCTATGGTGAGGGTCCCATCATGTCACCAGTCAGTGAATAGAGCATCTCCTCCAGGAACCTCTCACAGGCGACGCTGCTACTTGAAGTTTGCGTAAGTTTCAAATGAATCCAAGTAGGTCCGAACCATCGCAAAGCAGAAGGAATACTGGTCCTGCCAACGAGAGGTCACAGGGGTGAAAGCGCTGCCCACACCCCAATCTACAGCCCTAAGATCCATAAACAGCATGATCATGTGATATATCCCTATATTTAATGCGAATACTGGTCCTGCCAACGAGAGGTCACAGGGGTGAGAGCGCTGCCCACACCCCAATCTACAGCACAGAGATCCATAAACAGCATGATCATGTGATATATCCCTATATATAATGGGAATACTGGTCCTGCCAACGAGAGGTCACAGGGGTGAGAGCGCTGCCCACACCCTAATCTACATCCCAGAGATCCATAAACAGCATGATCATGTGATATTTCCCTATATATAATGGGAATACTGGTCCTGCCAACGAGAGGTCACAGGGGTGAAAGCGCTGCCCACACCCCAATCTACAGCCCTAAGATCCATAAACAGCATGATCATGTGATATATCCCTATATTTAATGCGAATACTGGTCCTGCCAACGAGAGGTCACAGGGGTGAGAGCGCTGCCCACACCCCAATCTACAGCTCAGAGATCCATAAACAGCATGATCATGTGATATATCCCTATATATAATGGGAATACTGGTCCTGCCAACGAGAGGTCACAGGGGGTGAGAGCGCTGCCCACACCCTAATCTACATCCCAGAGATCCATAAACAGCATGATCATGTGATATATCCCTATATATAATGGGAATACTGGTCCTGCCAACGAAAGGTTACAGGGGTGAGAGTGCTGCCCACACCCCAATCTACAGCCCAGAGAGCCCTAAACAGCATGATCATGTGATATATCCCTATATATAATGGCAATACGGTCCTGCCAACGAGAGGTCACAGGGGGTGAGAGCGCTGCCCACACCCTAATCTACATCCCAGAGATCCATAAACAGCATGATCATGTGATATATCCCTATATATAATGGGAATACTGGTCCTGCCAACGAGAGGTCACAGGGGGTGAGAGCGCTGCATACACCCCAATCTACAGCCCTGAGATCCATAAACAGCATGAACATGTGATATATCCCTATATATAATGGGAATACTGGTCCTGCCAACGAGAGGTCACAGGGGTGAGAGCGCTGCCCACACCTCAATCTACAGCCCAGAGATCCATAAACAGCATGATCATGTGATATATCCCTATATATAATGGGAATACTGGTCCTGCCAACTAGAGGTCACAGGGGTGAGAGCACTGCCCACACCCTAATCTACATCCCAGAGATCCATAAACAGCATGATCATGTGATATTTCCCTATATATAATGGGAATACTGGTCATGCCAACGAGAGGTCACAGGGGTGAGAGCGCTGCCCACACCCCAATCTACAGCCCGGAGATCCATAAACAGCATGAACATGTGATATATCCCTATATATAATGGGAATACTGGTCCTGCCAACGAGAGGTCACAGGGGTGAGAGCGCTGCCCACACCCCAATCTACATCCCAGAGATCCATAAACAGCATGATCATGTGATATATCCCCATATATAATGGGAATACTGGTCCTGCCAACGAGAGGTCACATGGGGTAAGAGCGCTTCCCGTGTATGATGTTATGTATATGCAGTGTGATTCTGTATACTATGATATATAGAGGCCGGCCTCCCGTGTATGATGTTATGTATATGCAGTGTGATTCTGTATACTGTGATATATAGAGGCCGGCCTCCTGTGTATGATGTTATGTATATGCGGTGTGATATATAGAGGCCGGCCTCCCATGTATGATGTTATGTATATGCAGTGTTATTCTGTATACTGTGATATATAGAGGCCGGCCTCCCGTGTATGATGTTATGTATATGCGGTGTGATTCTGTATACTGTGATATATAGAGGCCAGCCTCCCGTGTATGATGTTATGTATATGCGGTGTGATTCTGTGTATACATCCTCTGACTGCTGGTAACAAGATGTTTTCTGGATTCTGCACTTAAGCCCCATGGAAATGCATAACACCTGAGACATGGAGCCACCCCCCAACAGCCGGTGTCCAGACATGGAGCCATCCCCCAACAGCCGGTGTCCAGACATGGAGCCATCCCCCAACAGCCGGTGTCCAGGCATGGAGCCATCCCCCAACAGCCGGTGTCCAGGCATGGAGCCATCCCCCAACAGCCGGTGTCCAGGCATGGAGGCACCCCCCAACAGCCGGTGTCCAGACATGGAGGCACCCCCCAACAGCCGGTGTCCAGACATGGAGGCACCCCCCAACAGCCGGTGTCCAGACATGGAGGCACCCCCCAACAGCCGGTGTCCAGACATGGAGGCACCCCCCAACAGCCGGTGTCCAGACATGGAGGCACCCCCCAACAGCCGGTGTCCAGACATGGAGCCATCCCCAACAGCCGGTGTCCAGACATGGAGCCATCCCCCAACAGCCGGTGTCCAGACATGGAGCCATCCCCCAACAGCCGGTGTCCAGACATGAAGGCACCCCCAACAGCCGGTGTCCAGACATGAAGTCACCCCCAACAGCCGGTGTCCAGACATGAAGGCACCCCCAACAGCCGGTGTCCAGACATGAAGGCACCCCCAACAGCCGGTGTCCAGACATGGAGCCATCCCCAACAGCCGGTGTCCAGACATGGCGGCACCCCCAACAGCCGGTGTCCAGACATGGAGGCACCCCCAACAGCCGGTGTCCAGACATGGAGGCACCCCCAAAGCCGGTGTCCAGACATGGCGGCACCCCAACAGCCGGTGTCCAGACATAGGGGCACCCCCCAACAGCCGATGTCCAGACATGGAGGCACCCCCCAACAGCCGATGTCCAGACATGGAGGCACCCCCCAACAGCCGGTGTCCAGACATGGAGGCACCCCCCAACAGCCGGTGTCCAGACATGGAGGCACCCCCCAACAGCCGGTGTCCAGACATGGAGCCATCCCCAACAGCCGGTGTCCAGACATGGAGCCATCCCCCAACAGCCGGTGTCCAGACATGGAGCCATCCCCCAACAGCCGGTGTCCAGACATGAAGGCACCCCCCAACAGCCGGTGTCCAGACATGAAGTCACCCCCCAACAGCCGGTGTCCAGACATGAAGGCACCCCCCAACAGCCGGTGTCCAGACATGGAGGCACCCCCCAACAGCCGGTGTCCAGACATGGAGGCACCCCCCAACAGCCGGTGTCCAGACATGGAGGCACCCCCCAACAGCCGGTGTCCAGACATGGAGGCACCCCCCAACAGCCGGTGTCCAGACATGGAGGCACCCCCCAAAAGCCGGTGTCCAGACATGGCGGCACCCCCCAACAGCCGGTGTCCAGACATAGGGGCACCCCCCAACAGCCGATGTCCAGACATGGAGGCACCCCCCAACAGCCGATGTCCAGACATGGAGGCACCCCCCAACAGCCGGTGTCCAGACATGAAGGCACCCCCCAACAGCCGGTGTCCAGACATAAAGGCACCCCCCAACAGCCGGCATCCAGACATAGGGGCACCCCCCAACAGCCAGTGTCCAGACATGGAGCCATCCCCCAACAGCCGGTGTCCAGACATGGCAGCACCCCCCAACAGCCGGCATCCAGACATAGGGGCACCCCCCAACAGCTGATGTCCAGACATGGAGGCACCCCCCAACAGCCGGTGTCCAGACATGGAGGCACCCCCCAACAGCCGGCGTCCAGACATGGAGGCACCCCCCAACAGCCGGCGTCCAGACATGGAGGCACCCCCCAACAATCGATGTCCAGACATGGAGGCACCCCCCAACAATCGATGTCCAGACATGAAGGCACCCCCCAACAGCCGGTGTCCAGACATGGAGGCACCCCCCACAGCAGGTCTGGTATAACGCGGGCGTTGCAGGGAGTCTAAGCACCCCACCCCAGAGAGCGGATGTTCCCACATAACGAGTATCTCACCTTCTGGGGCCCCTACATCGGTCATATGTGGTATCAGAACCATCCGGGAGGACATGTTTTATTGATATTCCACATCTGCCAGGTGAGGGAGAGGTAGAGCGTGTGATGAAGATTGGAGCGGGGATGAGGGTGTGACAGCTCCACCCTCTACGGAATAGGGATAAAAATGAGGGATTTTGGACATTTCGTTGATGCGATTTGGGTTGTGTTTCCCCGGACTCTTACCCAGCCGTCCGCGCTCTTATTTTTCTGCTCGTCTGTGTCCAGTACAGTAAAGCAACATCTTTAAAGGGGTTGCCCGAGTATTTTTTTTGTTCTTTGCATGTTTCTAATCAAATGTAAAGGCTTTACCATGCACTTACTTTATCTGCAGTGGCTCCTTTCTCACATGACCTGCTCGGATGATGTCTCATGCACAAGCCCGAGAGAGCAGGTCTGTGTCTGTAGATGAGAGGTCACTGTGCTGGCCACACCCCCTGTACTGACATCACTGTGTTGGCCACACACCCCTACACTGACATCACTGTGCTGGCCACACCCCCTGCACTCGTTGAGCTGCTGTCTGCTCTCCCTGGATTCTTCAGGGAAAACTTTAACCCTTTCAGCAGTACAGACTCAGGGCTGAAGGCTTTCCTGAGTAGCTGCAGGCAGTGAAGTGACAAATGCTGGGCACCGGCGCTGACAGACTAGAGGAGTTCTGCAGAGCATTGCACAAGAACAGGTAGGAGGGAAGATCCTGTGTGTATCAGCAGAGTCACTGTACAGCTGGGACTTGTAGTCCTACACATACCACATGATGCTGAGTCTCCCAGCAGGCAGACATGTCACTCGGGGCAGCACTTGTATTCACATCCTCTGCAGAGCAGGGGGAGGGACAGAGATTGTTGTTATTGCAGGTGAACAAGGAGCCAGAAGAGAACCAGCGAAATTAGGAAATATAGATTTTTTTTTACCTAAAACGAGCTTAGTTATATATTTCTGCCCATCAGATATACAGCGCTATATATTTTATTTCATAACTCGGACAACCCCTTTAATGGTTTTGTGCCCTGATCGGGCCCAGTAAGCGCCATTATACATGTGTGAGTGCGGTTTGTGTTACCGTGTGTCTGCCGTTAGTACTATGGCGAGCCTGTCTGCCAGGGGGGCGCTGTTTTCTGAGCCCCTCATTAACTGGTGTATTACCTTAAATGTCACAGATGGCGGCAGCGTGTCAGGGTGTGCTCTATGCTTAATCTGTGGCCTGTGTGTGGGGGCGTGCCAGATTGAGTGTATGAAATAGATCAACCCATGGCAGTCAAACCTGGGTCACATGATAGGGCGGTCCAAGTACCTGACAGGGTGTGTCACACCAGGTCACGCCCTCTGCCGGGTCACATGATAGGGCGGTCCGCGTACCTGACAGAGGGTGTCACACCTGGTCACGCCCTCTGCCGGGTCACATGATAGGGCGGTCCGCGTACCTGACAGGGGGTGTCACACCTGGTCACGCCCTCTGCCGGGTCACATGATAGGGCGGTCCGCGTACCTGACAGGGTGTGTCACACCTGGTCACATGATGGGGTGGACACAACTTACCACACAGCACTTACCTTACTAGGGATAAACTGGCAGCGTCTTTTCCGGAGCGACCGCACGATCTGGGACACGTCTACGACGCCATCGCTGCGGATCTGATCACAGAGAATCAGGCCGGCGCAGAACAGTCCGCAGCGGCTCGCACCATCACTGCAGACATACACGGGCGGATCGTTATTATCAGGGTCTGCAATCACTGACCTATACTCCAGTCACATCCAGAGCTGCAGACACAATTCTGCTGGTACGGCATGTCCTATACTCCAGTCACATCCAGAGCTGCAGACACAATTCTGCTGGTACGGCATGTCCTATACTCCAGTCACATCCAGAGCTGCAGACACAATTCTGCTGGTCCGGCATGTCCTATACTCCAGTCACATCCAGAGCTGCAGACACAATTCTGCTGGTACGGCATGTCCTATACTCCAGTCACATCCAGAGCTGCAGACACAATTCTGCTGGTCCGGCATGTCCTATACTCCAGTCACATCCAGAGCTGCAGACACAATTCTGCTGGTACGGCATGTCCTATACTCCAGTCACATCCAGAGCTGCAGACACAATTCTGCTGGTCCGGCATGTCCTATACTCCAGACACAATTCTGCTGGTACGGCATGTCCTATACTCCACTCACACCCAAAGCTGTTCTCACAGTTGTGGTGTCATCTGGGTGCTGCCCCCTGCTGGTTTGGAGTGTACACATACTAACACATGCCCCGTGGCGGCCACTTACCTGCAGGTGACCAGGATGTGGCTGTCCGCCATCTGCTGTTGACGTTTTTCCACTTCCCCGATCAGGGTGATGAGGGCGGACGGATTGTGAGGGAGATCCCGTTCCAGGGGCCACGAGTCCAGCTGCCACAGCGTCACGTCCAGGGCGGAGTCCAACATCTGGAAGATCATGTGACCCAGGAACACAGTAATCAGCCAATCACTGGGGACATAAGTCACATGACCCGTCTGCACTCACCTCGTCAGCCCTCCTCACACTCAGCGATGTCCGTCTGAAGCCGCTCTCTGACTGTTTGACAGTCGCCATGACGATAAAGCCCCCATAATTGGATTCTCCCCGATGCGGCCAAAAGCGCAACGAGCCGATCTGCAGGGCGAGATGTTAGATATCATTACACGGGGCCCTGACTCCAGAACAATGCTCTGTAAGGTCATCACTGCACATATCTCTGTCTCCGGATGGTCTGTTACAATGTGTCAGTGTGAACAATGCTCTGTTAGCTCAGCACTGCACATATCTCTCCTGTCCGGATGGTCTGTTACAATGTGTCAGTGTGAACAATGCTCTGTGAGCTCAGCACCGCACATATCTCTCCTGTCCGGATGGTCTGTTACAATGTGTCAGTGTGAACAATGCTCTGTGAGCTCAGCACCGCACATATCTCTCCTGTCCGGATGATCTGTTACAATGTGTCAGTGTGAACAATGCTCTGTGAGCTCAGCACCGCACATATCTCTCCTGTCCGGATGATCTGTTACAATGTGTCAGTGTGAACAATGCTCTGTGAGCTCAGCACCGCACATATCTCTCCTGTCCGGATGATCTGTTACAATGTGTCAGTGTGAACAATGCTCTGTGAGCTCAGCACTGCACACATCTCTGCTGTCCGGATAATCTGTTGTAGCATCATTTTACAAAAGAGGCATTAAAAGTCAAAAAGTTGCAGAATGTCTGCAAACCGGGGTCTTGTATACTGGGGGCTCAAACATTTTATTACCTTCCCTCATAGAAAGTTACAGAATTGTTCCTTAGACAACAATGAACCTGAACTTCCAGAAGGTTGGGGGTAGGGCCGGGGCCTGGTAAGTTGGTACTGACCTGCTGCAAGTCCTGGGCCCGGTGCATCATCACCACTGACGTACACTTGTAGTCCCAGACCAAGGACCAGAAATCCTCCAGAGTCTCCTCCATGGGCAGTTGGGTGGCAATCATGACATCATCAAGAGAGTTAGACTGAAATAAAGGAGATGCTTAGTAGTGAGGTGACCCCGAGACCTATCATGTGGGGGTCCAGGAGCTGGGGCCCATTGATCCCTGGAGGAGGTCAGGGTGTCAGGCACTTTGCTTCATTTGTAAGGATGTGTGGCCTTAAATATATTACTCTACTATGTTGTAAATTGTATAATTACTGCAATGTCTCACTTTGGTCAGTAGATGGCAGCAAAGGACAAGATGATAAACGTCTACATGGAGATCCCTATGAGATTATAGTAATAACCTGTTTTGTTTGCAAAGTTTGTAATTAGCTAATTTATTAGCTGTTTTGAACCCTACAAGTGTGAGAGCAACTGTACAGTCGTGGCCAAAAGTTTTGAGAATTACATAAATATTGGAAATTGGAAAAGTTGCTGCTTAAGTTTTTATAATAGCAATTTGCATATCCTCCAGAATGTTATGAAGAGTGATCAGATGAATTGCATCGTCCTTCTTTGCCATGAAAATTAACTTAATCCCAAAAAAACCTTTTCACTGCATTTCATTGCTGTCAGTAAAGGACCTGCTGAGATCATTTCAGTAATCGTCTTGTTAACTCAGGTGAGAATGTTGACGAGCACAAGGCTGGAGATCATTATGTCAGGCTGATTGGGTTAAAATGGCAGACTTGACATGTTAAAAGGAGGGTGATGCTTGAAATCATTGTTCTTCCATTGTTAACCATGGTGACCTGCAAAGAAACGCGTGCAGCCATCATTGCGTTGCATAAAAATGGCTTCACAGGCAAGGATATTGTGGCTACTAAGATTGCACCTCGATCAACAATTTATAGGATCATCAAGAACTTTAAGGAAAGAGGTTCAATTGTTGTTAGGAAGACTTCAGGGCGTCCAAGAAAGTCCAGCAAGCGCCAGGATCGTCTCCTAAAGAGGATTCAGCTGCGGGATCGGAGTGCCACCAGTGCAGAGCTTGCTCAGGAATGGCAGCAGGCAGGTGTGAGCGCATCTGCACGCACAGTGAGGCGAAGACTTTTGGAAGATGGCCTGGTGTCAAGAAGGGCAGCAAAGAAGCCACTTCTCTCCAAAAAAACATCAGGGACAGATTGATCTTCTGCAGAAAGTATGGTGAATGGACTGCTGAGGACGGGGGCAAAGTCATATTCTCCGATGAAGCCTCTTTCCGATTGTTTGGGGCATCTGGAAAAAGGCTTGTCCGGAGAAGAAAAGGTGAGCGCCACCATCAGTCCTGTGTCATGCCAACAGTAAAGCATCCTGAGACCATTCATGTGCGGGGTTGCTTCTCATCCAAGGGAGTGGGCTCACTCACAATTTTACCCAAAAACGCAGCCATGAATAAAGAATGGAACCAAAACCCCCTCCGACAGCAACTTCTTCCAACAATCCAACAGTTTGGTGAAGAACAATGCATTTTCCAGCACGATGGAGCACCGTGCCATAAGGCAAAAGTGATAACTAAGTGGCTTGGGACCAAAACGTTGACATTTTGGGTCCATGGCCTGGAAACTCCCCAGATCTTAATCCCATTGAGAACTTGTGGTCAATCCTCAAGAGGCGGGTGGACAAACAAAAACCCACTAATTCTGACAAACTCCAAGATGTGACTATGAAAGAATGGGTCGCTATCAGTCAGGAATTGGCCCAGAAGGTGATTGAGAGCATGCCCAGCCGAAGTGCAGAGGTCCTGAAAAAGAAGGGCCAACACTGCAAATACTGACTCTGCAGAAATGTCATGTAATTGTCGATAAAAGTCTTTGAAAAACGTATGAAGTGCGAGTAATTATATTTCCCTACATCACAGAAACAACCGAAACAAAGATCGAAAAGCAGTTTAGCAGCAAACTCTGTGAAAACTAATATTTGTGTCATTCTCAAAACTTTTGGCCACGACTGTACATGCAGGTTTGACACTGCACTTAGCAAATGACTTATTGCAGCACACGCTCCCTGTGTAAGGGGGGAAGGGCCTGAAGGAGCAGGAAGTGAGAAGACGGAGGCTGTGCTTGGTGCTGCTGGAGACCAGAAGAGATCTTCTCCGCAGAATCTGGAAGGGAATGGATCGGCTCACAGTGGAGGGATTCCAAATTCCGTTATGGTCTGTGGTAGCGAAATCCATAATGGGATTCTTCGATAACCTGAACGCGAACTTTGGACGCCGAACTTAAAAAACAAGTTTGCTCAACACTACTTCCCAACTCACTGGTTGCTCATAGGGTGTTATATATACTGGGAGATGGGGTAAGGATTACAGCTGCAATCAAAGGGACAGACATCATTTACCTGTGGATTACAACTAGTATTGTGCAATACTCAGGGTGCACCCCAACGAGGAACTCGTCCAGGAACATACAAGTGCAGCTCGGCTGCTACCATCCCATTTACTGGTTTATTGTTAGACAGTGTTACATTTACTGTTGGTTTATCCTCTGTTACCGATCTGTTTTATATATTCTCAGCTTCTTGTTCTCTACATTGTTCAGTAAACTCAACTGCTGGGACAGAACCGTGGTCTGTGTGGCATCGTGTACCCTCTGTACCTGTGGGCCCAGCCCTCAGTCTTCTTTCACTGCACCATCTGACAGAACAGGGCTCCAGGAAAAGTCCTCTGTCACAGAGGTTGGTCCCCTTTGTTCTGGTTGGGGCCACCGCCCATGGACTCCTGTATGTCATATCTACCGCAGCAGAAGTTTAACATGTAGGTTAATTTTCTGGTGGGGTTCATATTCTAGAAGCATCCCCCTTACCTTTACAAAAACAGCGTTGATGTACCCGGGGGTGCCTTCTCTCGTCAATGATGACAGTAGAATGGGGCGAGAGTGGTCATCTAGGGAGAGAAGAGAGACACAGGAGGAGTCAATCTTTACCAGTCCTCATCCATCCCACCACCCTTCACCTCACTGAAGAATCACAAAAAACAGAAAAAAAAAACAACAAAATAGCCCAAAAACCACCCAAAAACCAAACTGTTCATACCATCTGAAAATATCACCACAAAAACGAAACCATCTAAAACCACCCTAAAAATTAAGATAGTATACCCCAAAGAGAAAACCAAACACATAACACCCAAAAAGCAAACTGGTCACCTAACAACACTTAGACTAAACCAAATATCACTCTAAATGCTAAATGGGTTTAATACCACCCCAAGAACGAATCCAGACATATACCAGCCAAAAACAAAGCCAGGGTGTGAGGGAGTCAGTCCTCCCACACATAGACGGGGGAGTCAGTCCTCCCGCACATAGACGGGGAGTCAGTCCTCCCGCACATAGACGGGGAGTCAGTCCTCCCGCACATAAACGGGGGTTTCAATGCTCCCGCACATAGACAGGGGAGTCAGTCCTCCCGCACATAGACAGGGGAGTCAGTCCTCCCGCACATAGACGGGAAGTCAGTCCTCCCACACATAGACGGGGGTTTCAGTCCTCCCGCACATAGACGGGGTGTCAGTCCTCCCGCACATAGACGGGGGAGTCAGTCCTCCCGCACATAGACGGGGGATTCAGTCCTCCCGCACATAGACGGGGGAGTCAGTCCTCCCGCACATAGGCGGGGAGTCAGTCCTCCCGCACATAGACAGGGGTGTCAGTCCTCCAGCACATAGACAGTGACGTCAGTCCTCCAGCACATAGACAGGGGAGTCAGTCCTCCAGCACATAGACAGGGAGTCAGTCCTCCCGCACATAGACAGGGGAGTCAGTCCTCCAGCACATAGACAGTGACGTCAGTCCTCCCGCACATAGACAGGGGAGTCAGTCCTCCCGCACATAGACAGGGGAGTCAGTCCTCCCGCACATAGACAGGGGTGTCAGTCCTCCCGCACATAGACGGGGTGTCAGTCCTCCCGCACATAGAGGGGGTGTCAAACCTCCTGCACATAGATGGGGGAGTTAGTACTCCAGCACATAGACAGTGACGTCAGTCATCCCACACATAGACGGGGAGTCAGTCCTCCCGCACATAGACAGGGGAGTCAGTCCTCCAACACATAGACAGGGGAGTTAGTCCTCCAGCACATAGACAGTGACGTGAGTCCTCCCACACATAGACAGTGACGTCAGTCCTCCCGCATATAGACAGGGGAGTCAGTCCTCCCGCACATAGACAGGGGTGTCAGTCCTCCAGCACATAGACAGGGGAGTCAGTCCTCCAGCACATAGACAGGGGAGTCAGTCCTCCAGCACATAGACAGGGGTGTCAGTCCTCCCGCACATAGACAGGGGAGTCAGTCCTCCTTCATACAGATATGGGCGTCAGTCCTCCCACACATAGACAGGGGAGTCAGTCCTCCTTCATACAGATATGGGCGTCAGTCCTCACACACAGACAGGGGAGTCAGTCCTCCCACACATAGACAGGGGAGTCAGTCCTCCTTCATACAGATATGGGCGTCAGTCCTCCTTCATACAGATAGGGGTGTCAGTCCTCTCACACATAGATGGGGAGTCAGTCCTCCTTCATACAGATAGGGGTGTCAGTCCCCCCTCCACACACAGTTGGGGTATCAGACATTATATATGGCGGTGGAGATGTGGTCCGCCCCCGGCTTGTACCTGGCAGGATCCTGGAGTTCCGGTTTTTCCTCAGATTTTCAGATTTCTTTGCTTCTTTACACGGATAAATCTGATATAATTCCGTTATTTCCTCCAAAGCCTGAAAAACCAACACTCCCATGAGCACACCATCACTCATCGCAGTACCTATACCATACACAATCCTATAGGGGGCAGTAATGTCTCAGAGCATTCTTACCTGGAATTCCCTGTCATACCCGTCCATATCAGTGCGGGGGTCCTGTCTGGTCATGTGACTAAGGTGTCTCTCGATGTCCGGCACAGGTATGCTGGTCATGCCACACAGCAGCGCCTCCAGGAGGATGTCGTACAGGAAGGCGTATTGTTCCTGTGATATAACATAACAACGATGATGTCATCAGGGCTGGGGTCCCCTTGTGATGACAAAATGTCCCCACCCAGGACCCTCTGGAAGCTCTAACCGGCTTGTGATCTCATAAACCCCATATCACAATCCAAGGTCTCTGGAGGACTTAACCATTTGTTCTCCTCCCTTTTTGAGTCTACTGCAAAGCATCATGGTCTTCGTGATTTTCATCCTCCTCCTCTTGGGGGACCCGGAGATCCGTAGATTATGCATTGTCAATAATATCACTAATATTCACCTTCTTCTGGCCTCTAGGCTTCTGTAGTAATGGGAATGTTATGCTTGCTCTGGGGTTGCCATGGTAATTTATGTCAATTCATTGCAAGAATTTCCTGCCATGTGACTTTGGCAGGATCCTATAGACACGGTTGCACTGAGATCCTGTCCCAGCAAGTCCTTGTTCTACCCTTATAAGACTCCATTAGCAGGAAGTCCATGCACAAAGGAGGAAGTGCTTGACGTTATCATGGTAACCCCAGAGCAAGCACAATATTTCCATGGCTTCTGCAGGGAGTAGTTGATGATGTTGAAAAGTCACAGTCCTCAGAGAAAGGGCCCACACAGGGCAGACGTACAACCACACCACAGTCCATGGGGGGGGGACATACTCTGACCCTACCTTGTTCTGCACCATGTTTACTCTGCTCTTTCGTAGCCGCTGGACGCAGCTGAACACATTCACCTTCTTCACATCTCTTGCCATCTTCAGGAGGATATCCAAAGCTATCAACGTCCCGGTTCTTCCAATCCCAGCGCTGTGAACAGAGTAAAGGAGTACTGCTAGTAACGGTGGTCTGAAGGAGGGAGAGGAGCGCCAAGCAGAAGACATGATGAGTAGAACCAGATTTACTCATCAAGTGGGGTGAATCCCTCATTCTGGTGGTCACAGGCCGAAAACGAGGACTCACATAAACAGTGTACATATAGATTTACCGCATCCCAAAAAGCAGCCATGTTTATCTACAGTCACATCATGGCACTAATATATGGTCATTATACCATCATACTACTGCAATACAACAGTGCCATACTGGGCTAAAATAATACTGCCATACAGAGACCAAGCATTAGCCATAATAGAGGCCTTAATGTCCATATAACAGTGCCATGGTGCCAACCACAGTGCTCATATAACAGTGCCATGGTGCCAGCCATAGTGTTCATATAACAGTGCTGTGGTGCCAACTATACTGTTCATATAACAGAGCCGTTGTGCCAACTATAGTGTTCATATAACAGAGCCGGGGTGCCAGCCATAGTGTTCATATAACAGTGCCATGGTGCCAGCCATAGTGTTCATATAACAGTGCCATGGTGCCAGCCATAGTGTTCATATAACAGTGCCATGGTGCCAACCATAGTGGTCATATAACAGTGCCATAGTGCAGCCATAGTGTTCATATAACAGTGCCATGGTGCCAACCACAGTGCTCATATAACAGTGCCATGGTGCCAGCCATAGTGTTCATATAACAGTGCCATGGTGCCAGCCATAGTGTTCATATAACAGTGCTGTGGTGCCAACTATACTGTTCATATAACAGAGCCGTTGTGCCAACTATAGTGTTCATATAACAGAGCCGGGGTGCCAACTATAGTGTTCATATAACAGAGCCGGGGTGCCAGCCATAGTGTTCATATAACAGTGCCATGGTGCCAGCCATAGTGTTCATATAACAGTGCCATGGTGCCAGCCATAGTGTTCATATAACAGTGCCATGGTGCCAGCTATAGTGTTCATATAACCTATTCATGTAATGGCAGCTATAGTGCTGATATAATAGTGCCAGCCACAGTGCTGAAATAATGTCAGCTATAGTGTTGATATAATAATGCCAGCCATAATGCTCATATAATAGTGCCAGCCACAGTGCTAAAATAATGGCAGCCATAGTGCTGATATAATAGTCCCAGCTACAGTGCTGACATAATAGTGCCAGCCACAGTGCTGATAAAATAGTGCCAGTAACAGTGCTGATATAATATTGCCAGCCACAGTGCTGATATAATAGTGCCAGCCATAGTGCTGATATAATAGTGCCAGCCATAGTGCTGATATAATAGTGCCAGCCATAGTGCTGATATAATAGTGCCAGCCACAGTGCTGATATAATAGTGCCAGCCACAGTGCTGATATAATAGTGCCAGCCACAGTGCTGATATAATAGTGCCAGCCACAGTGCTGATATAATAGTGCCAGCCATAGTGCTGATATAATAGTGACAGCCACAGTGCTGATATAATAGTGGCAGCCACAGTGCTGATATAATAGTGCCAGCCACAGTGCTGATATAATAGTGCCAGCCATAGTGCTGATATAATAGTGGTAACCATAGTGCTTATATAATAGTGCCAGCCACAGTGCTGATATAATAGTGCCAGTAACAGTGCTGATATAATAGTGCCAGCCACACTGTTGATATAATAGTGGTAACCATAGTGCTGATATAATAGTGCCATCCATAGTGCTGATATAATAGTGCCAGCCATAGTGCTGATATAATAGTGCCAGCCACAGTGCTGATATAATAGTGCCAGCCATAGTGCTGATATAATAGTGCCAGCCATAGTGCTGATATAATAGTGCCAGCCATAGTGCTGATATAATAGTGCCAGCCACAGTGCTGATATAATAGTGCCAGCCACAGTGCTGATATAATAGTGCCAGTAACAGTGCTGATATAGTAGTGCCAGCCACAGTGCTGATATAGTAGTGCCAGCCATAGTGCTGATATAATAGTGCCAGCCACAGTGCTGATATAGTAGTGCCAGCCACAGTGCTGATATAATAGTGCCAGCCACAGTGCTGATATAATAGTGCCAGCCACAGTGCGGATATAATAGTGCCAGCCATAGTGCTGATATAATAGTGCCAGCCACAGTGCTGATATAGTAGTGCCAGCCACAGTGCTGATATAATAGTGCCAGCCACAGTGCTGATATAATAGTGCCAGCCACAGTGCGGATATAATAGTGCCAGCCATAGTGCTGATATAATAGTGACAGCCACAGTGCGGATATAATAGTGCCAGCCATAGTGCTGATATAATAGTGACAGCCACAGTGCTGATATAATAGTGCCAGCCATAGTGCTGATATAATAGTGCCAGCCATAGTGCTGATATAATAGTGACAGCCACAGTGCTGATATAATAGTGCCAGCCATAGTGCTGATATAGTAGTGCCAGTAACAGTGCTGATATAATAGTGCCAGCCACACTGTTGATATAATAGTGGTAGCCATAGTGCTGATATAATAGTGCCAGCCATAGTGCTTATATAATAGTGCCAGCCACAGTGCTGATATAATAGTGCCAGCCACAGTGCTGATATAATAGTGCCAGTAACAGTGCTTATATAGTAGTGCCAGCCACAGTGCTGATATAATAGTGCCAGCCATAGTGCTGATATAATAGTGCCAGCCATAGTGCTGATATAATAGTGCCAGCCACACTGTTGATATAATAGTGCCAGCCATAGTGCTGATATAATAGTGCCAGTAACAGTGCTGATATAATAGTGCCAGCCACAGTGCTGATATAATAGTGCCAGCCATAGTGCTGATATAATAGTGCCAGCCATAGTGCTGATATAATAGTGCCAGCCACACTGTTGATATAATAGTGCCAGCCACAGTGCTGATAAAATAGTTTCAGCCATAGTGCTGATATAATAGTGCCAGCCATAGTGCTGATATAATAGTGCCAGCCATAGTGCTGATATAATAGTGCCAGCCACACTGTTGATATAATAGTGCCAGCCACAGTGCTGATAAAATAGTGCCAGCCACAGTGCTGATATAATAGTGCCAGCCATAGTGCTGATATAATAGTGCCAGCCATAGTGCTGATATAATAGTGCCAGCCACACTGTTGATATAATAGTGCCAGCCACAGTGCTGATATAGTAGTGCCAGCCATAGTGCTGATATAATAGTGCCAGCCATAGTGCTGATATAATAGTGCCAGCCACAGTGCTGATATAATAGTGCCAGCCACAGTGCTGATATAGTAGTGCCAGCCACAGTGCTGATATAATAGTGCCAGCCACAGTGCGGATATAATAGTGCCAGCCATAGTGCTGATATAATAGTGACAGCCACAGTGCGGATATAATAGTGCCAGCCATAGTGCTGATATAATAGTGACAGCCACAGTGCTGATATAATAGTGCCAGCCATAGTGCTTATATAATAGTGCCAGCCACAGTGCTGATATAATAGTGCCAGCCATAGTGCTGATATAATAGTTACAGCCACAGTGCTGATATAATAGTGCCAGCCATAGTGCTGATATAGTAGTGCCAGTAACAGTGCTGATATAATAGTGCCAGCCACACTGTTGATATAATAGTGGTAGCCATAGTGCTGATATAATAGTGCCAGCCATAGTGCTTATATAATAGTGCCAGCCACAGTGCTGATATAATAGTGCCAGCCACAGTGCTGATATAATAGTGCCAGTAACAGTGCTGATATAGTAGTGCCAGCCACAGTGCTGATATAATAGTGCCAGCCATAGTGCTGATATAATAGTGCCAGCCATAGTGCTGATATAATAGTGCCAGCCACACTGTTGATATAATAGTGCCAGCCATAGTGCTGATATAATAGTGCCAGTAACAGTGCTGATATAATAGTGCCAGCCACAGTGCTGATATAATAGTGCCAGCCATAGTGCTGATATAATAGTGCCAGCCACACTGTTGATATAATAGTGCCAGCCACAGTGCTGATATAATAGTGCCAGACACAGTGCTGATATAATAGTGCCAGCCATAGTGCTGATATAATAGTGCCAGCCACACTGTTGATATAATAGTGGTAGCCATAGTGCTGATATAAGAGTGCCAGCCATAGTGCTGATATAATAGTGCCAGCCATAGTGCTGATATAATAGTGCCAGCCACAGTGCTGATATAATAGTGCCAGCCATAGTGCTGATATAGTAGTGCCAGTAACAGTGCTGATATAATAGTGCCAGCCACACTGTTGATATAATAGTGGTAGCCATAGTGCTGATATAATAGTGCCAGCCATAGTGCTTATATAATAGTGCCAGCCACAGTGCTGATATAATAGTGCCAGTAACAGTGCTGATATAGTAGTGCCAGCCACAGTGCTGATATAATAGTGCCAGCCATAGTGCTGATATAGTAGTGCCAGCGATACTGCTGATATAATAGTGCCAGCCACAGTGCTGATATAATAGTGCCAGCCACAGTGCTGATATAATAGTGCCAGCCATAGTGCTGATATAATAGTGCCAGCCGCAGTTACCACCTATGAGCAGCCTATATGTCACTACTCTATGTAAAGTTTTTGGTGGATGGTTTTCTAGATTTAATTTTTGAAATCTCTCCATGTCTTCTGCTTCCTGTCTCGCTTAACTCTCTCAGTCAGACCATCACTGTGACCAGAGAGCGCCCCCTGTAGTGACTCCACATCTGTATCTAGGCCTATCAAGAAAACAACCATCCAATCCTCCATCTACTACTATCATGAGGATTACCCTGCAGATAACATCTCCCCCCCAACAGCAGCAGTAACCTGACCATGGACTTCCTATCTAAATAGGATTTCTACCTTTCTATGTGGACTGCAGCAGAAGGACAACATTTTTTTACTTTTGTTTTCAAAGGCATATCACTGCCGAGAAAAACCGCCATAAATTCTAAGAAAATATATATTTTCTATGACTGTAGAGATTAAAATATAGCCCTTTCTGATGGGAGTGCCCCTTTAAGGGAGGTATGAGGCCATAGTCATTACTAATTGTACCTGCAGTGCACAATGACTGGGCCCGAGCCCGGGGTGTTACTCTTGTTCATCTGCTCCACCAGTTGCACCAGGCTGGACGGCTTACTGGGCACGCCGTGGTCCGGCCACTCCAGATAATGCAGCTGCTCCACCGTCATCTGTACTGTCGACTGCACCTGGAGAGATAAGTACGATATCAGGAGGAGCCTGCCATAGACCGCCATGTAGTATTATACCTAGAGATGAGTGAATCAAAGTTGACGAAGTGGAATTTGATTCGAATTTCAGGAAAAATTCGATTTGCACAGAATTAGAATTTCCTCACCCTTTGTGGAAACGAATCGCATTTTTTCTAAAATGGCTGCTACACGTGTGAGGACATGGAGCAAGGAACTCTGGGAAGGCGGGATCACCCATACTGTTAGGCATGCAGCCAATCAGCAGACAGCCAGCCCTATGATGTCACAGCCCTATAAATAGCCTCAGCCATGTTGGATTCAGCCATTTTCCAGTGTACTTAGTGCAGGGAGAGATGTGACAGACGCCAGGGACAGTGCGAGGAAAGACTTTAAAACTTTTATTTTGCTGAATAAAAGTTCAGGGAAAGATCGTTAGCAGTGTAGGGAAAGGATAGGGAGGAATCATGTAGCATCCCCAAGTCAGGGCAATGTGTGGGACTAACCTGGGGAATGCCAGTGATGGAGAGGCCGGCACGCTGTTCCTCTGGGGCACTCTCTGGGTTCTTGAGGGACACAGCCAGGTGAAATGCGAGGTGCCCTTGGTGTTGCAGTTTAACGTGCCTATGGCTGGGTCCCTGAGGTGTCGTGACGCCAGTGCCAGTAAACGGTGGCACACCGTATTTACAGTAGGAATAACAGAGGTGCAGACTGGTAACTTGAAAACAGAATTCAAACTTTACTGAAGACAGTGATGATACAGTAAGCAGTCTTTCCAACAGTTCCTTTTTGCAGACAATCAAAATTGCAGTGGTCTTACATCCAGCAAGGTTAAACAGAGGGTGATAATACAGGACTTGGAATTGCAGGTGAACCTTACTTTCTTCCTGACTCGTCCTGACTGGAATTGATGCTTCAAGGCCCCAATGCCCTACTTCTGGCTTATATCCTTGAATCTCCAGTTTATAAAGTACCTCCTCTTGACGTTTAGTACCTCTTGCTCTAGGGATTGCCTCTGGGTTCTGCACTCCTTCTCCTAGGGTACCATCTTCCTAGGGTGGATTCCTCACAGGCCGTGAGGCCTGGGTTTGGCCTTCACAGGCACATGGCCTGCACTTGTCTAAGGCACACTCTAGACTGCCTTCCCTTCCCCTGACTGGGCCTTATATAGACTAGGGCAACCTAGCTCCCTCTAGTGACTAGAGCTGGAATTACATCCCTAGCCGGCCTGCACTTAGCACATTTCACAGTAACAGGGGAATTAAATACCATAAATTACATTGCTTTACATTGCATGGTACAAATAGGACCTTTACCAGCCTCCTCCTAAAATGAGAGGAGCGACAGCAGCCAAGTGACCCTTCCGTAGTGACGGGCAGTACAACTCCCGTACACTACAATCATTCCACAGTATTGAAGCAGAACAGGGTCCAATAGGAGAGTGTACAGCCTGGGTATTAGGAGCAATCCTATTACACCTTGCTGCACTGACTGCGGATCCAAATACTGCTTATACTGCTACTATATGATAGCTCAGTAATTCCATCAAACCTTTCTTGTGATCGGGGTGCAAGTGCTGTGTGATACAGCCATTTATGTGGTGTATTAATAGGATAGATACGTACGTCCTATTAGAATTCTGCGTTGTTTTATATTGTTTTACATTTTTTTGGGGGTATATTAAAAGGAAAAAAAAGGGAAAAATATATGTCATAAGTGCCGTTTAGTGGTGAAGTTACATTGTACTACAGCGATTTACGTGGTGTAGAAAAAGGAAATATACGTACGTCCCAGTAGCCGTTCTGCGGTGAATTGTGATTGTTATATTTCTTTTTTGAGATGAAATAATAGAAAGAAGAATACGTCTTCTTAATTGACCTTCTCCGGTGAATTGTGATTTATTTATTTATTTATTTTGGGGGGGGGGGGGGGCCCCAGTTCATTAATCAGCCTTTTTTATTAATTCTTTTATTATACAATATGTCCGACAGACAGGTGACAGGCCCTTCAAAGGGAACGGGCAGTGGGCAAAATGTTTCTGTCGCAGGCAGCAGAAGAAGGGGTTGAGGAGAGGGGGTGGCCTGATCTCCCGGTGTCATCTAGTGGTCGGGTCTTGACCAACAACCCAGCGGTACTTGAATGGTTGACTCGGTCTTCGACTTCATCGCAAGTGACATCAGACACCCCCAGCCAAAATTCGGTGGGTTCCTCTGACACAACCTTTAGTTGGCATAGCCCGGGAGCAGGCCCTGTGCCCTCACCTGTCCTGAATCTGCCTCTGTCCTTTTCTGTTCCCCCAGCCAGAGAAGTATTATATGCTGTGGGCTCAGCTCCACTATACAGCGAGAATGAGTTAATAGAGGACAGTCAGCAGCTACTGCCTAGCCAAGATCTGGAGGAGACATCTGCCGCTTCCTCCGCTAGGCGGGCAAGTAGTTATGATGAGAGTCGCGTGGGAGCTTGTGTTGCGAGCGGTCAAGCTCCTGGCCCAGCGACCGTTGAGGGGGACATCAGTGACGTGCAGACAGTAGCAGATAATGTTGATGTAGCTGATCACATTTGGGAGCCGGGTTCATCAAGGCCGTCCACAACCAGTCCCCTCCCTATATCTCTGAGCTACTTTCCCCATACATCCCCACACGCAATCTTCGATCGTCACAGGACCTCCTTCTCTCCTCTCCTCTTATCACCTCTTCCCACACTCGCCTCCAGGATTTCTCCCGTGCATCCCCTATACTCTGGAACTCGCTACCCCAACATATCAGACTCTCACCTACAGTGGAATCCTTGAAAAGAAACCTGAAAACTCACCTCTTCAGACAAGCCTACGACCAGTGACCCTGCTGCCTCTATACTGCCATGACCAGCTTCACCCTCACCTACTGTGTCCTTCTCCCATACCATGTAGACTGTAAGCCCTCACGGGCAGGGCCCTCTATCCTTCTGTACCTGTCACGACCGCTATCCCAGCAGCAGTCGTGTCGCACCAGACTGGGGGGAAGGGGGACCCTTATCTACGGATGGGAAATAGAACGGCCACCCCTGACAAACCCTACGCTGGCATCTGTCTGCCCTGATACCCTAGACGGGGTGTGAACCCGTGCGGCGAGCAGGATGCCTAAACCCTGAGTCACCCTAAGAAGACTAGACTGGGGAAAGGCAGATGGGAGCACTAGTCACCATCACTCATGTCTAGGAGAACAACAGGGGAAGACAGCAACAAACAAACAATCTCCAGCAGAGATAGGCTTATCCAGTCACGAGCAGAGAAGATGATCCCAACAACGACAGTCCACGCAAGACAAGAGCTCCACAGCAATACCGTCAAACCATCTCCTTCAAAGGTCAGAATAGCACTGGAAGTAAGGACTATATCTGGCAATGACTGCAAGTGAAACTGAAACTAATATAGTAGCTGGGAGTGGCAGACAGGACTCACCTGAGAAGAATGCCTACAAACTCCCAGTCAGGTCAAAAAGGTTCACAAGGCAAAACCCGGATGACATACCCTAAACCACGGAGCAAACTCACAAGCTATCGCGAGTAGCAAGTCGATGCGACCTTCTCCTCCCAGACCTGTCTGGATCAGTCACAGTCATGACAGTACCAGAATGAAACTTGTCTCATTCATGCTTAAGGCAATTGCCTGTATTATGTATGTGCACCGCTTATCATATGTACAGCGCTATGGAATGAATGGCGCTCTAAAAATAAATAATAATAATAATTATTATTATTATCATCAGGAGAGGATGGCAGCTTGCCTGTGAGGCAGTGGCTTAGCCAGCAGGGTGGCAGAGGTCGGGAGCCAAACGTGCCCGGGGTAGACCACCCACTTCAAAGGAGCCTACCAGCCCGGAAAGTAGCGGTGCAGGGGTTTACGGAGGCAGCGGCGGTAGTAGGCAGTCAGTGCGGAGTGTTGGGGCGAAAATGCCATACTCGGTGGTGTGGCATTTTTGAAGTGTGGCCAGGGTGCCAATGTTGGAACCACTGCCCTGCGTCAACACATGCAGCGTCATCATAAAGTGGCCTGGGAGAACAGTGGCTTCGATGTGATGGTCCAGCCTTCCACGGCAACTGTTGAATCACCCAGTGGCACGCACCCAATTTGATGCAATCAAGGCGCCACCACCTCAGCCGAAGGGAGCTGTCTGTCCTTCCCATCTTTTGCTGGTCCTGATGCTCCTGCTCCTCGTCAGTCATTCTGTCAGCAATGGATCACCGAAGCGATTGCCAAGAGACAGTACTATGCGTGCACTCATCTAATGGTGCAGAAGCTGAACATGCTGCTGGCCAAGTTGCTGGTGCTGCAGTCCCTCCCTTTCCAAGTGGTGGACTCTGCACCTTTCATAGAACTGATGGCTTGTGCCGAGCTGAGGTGGAAAGTCCTAAGCCGTCATTTCTTTGTGAAAAAGGCAGTACCAGCCCTGCACACACATGTAGAACAGAAGGTGGGCCAGTCCTGGAGCCTGTCAGTGTCTGTCAAAGTGCAGGACAGCGCCAACGTGTGGAGCTGTAACTACGGTCAAGCCTTCACTGCAGGGACAATTCACAGTGCCCCTCCAGCATACTACATGTGGAGGGCACGGTGGTGTCACGCTGTTCTGCAACTAGTTTGCCTGGGCGAACAGAGTCACACAGGGGAGGAACTGCAATGTCTCCTTCATCAAGAAATCGAATCTTGGCTTTCTCCTCGACAACTCAAAATCTGAACCATGGCGACCGACAACGGGAAGAACATGGTGCTGGCGCTGCATCAAGTAGGGCTGAGCCATGCGCCCTGCATGCTGCACGTGTTCAATCTGGTTGTAAAGTGGTTCCTGAAGTCTTCACCCCATCTGCAAGACATCCTAAAAATAGCCAGGAAACTTTGCATGCACTTCAGACACTCGTACACTGCAAAGCTCACCCCCCTTGAGCTGCAGAACGGCATCCTTCAACATAGGCTGATATGCGACGTTTCCACCCGTTTGAATTGTACTCTCCATATGTTGGACCGATTATATGAACAGAGAAAGGCCATAAACTATTTCTTGATGATACAGGCGGACAGGAGTACTCCCCTGTGTAACTTCAATGTCAGCCAGTGGCAGCTCATTTGTGACACCTGCCGTTTGCTCGGGCGGTTTGAGGAGGCCACTTTATTTGTCAGTCGCCAGGAGTACGGGATGAACAACATCATTCCACTGATTCATGTCCTGGAACAGGTACTGCTAAGTCTGGCTGGCCAGGAGCAGTACCAGCTCCATCAGCAGCAACTTAGTCGCTGAAGAAACTACTCACCAGCAGCAGCCGGTAGACGTAGAGCGGAGCCTGAACCAGCAGACTGTGGCATTCTTTAAGTGCACCCTGCCACCCCACATTGCCACTTGAAGTGCACCCTGCCACCCCACAGATGCTCCACAGACAGGATCTGTGTTTTGTGGGTTATTGTTCTGATTGATCAGAGGAAGGGCAAAATAATTAGTGACGTCAACACAAACTTATTGCTGATCTCCACTCTGTCGGGGGGGGAGGGGCTCTACTTGTATAAGCGTTTAATAGAACAGGTTCTGTGGACATCTATGTGGAATCAGCTGAGGAGGGTGTAAAAGTAGTGCGCTTCTTCTTGACGGTAACACTGACCTGCAAGGCTGAGTTCATACTTGAGTTATTTGGTCAGTTTTGGCCCCATAACTGCCAAAATTAGTGAAGTATGAAGTGATTCTAAGACCGACCCCTGTCATCCGCATGTCATACAGACACACAGTATTATTTCACTACCACAGCAGACTCCCTATGCGTGTTTCTGCAAGGCACAGTATTCTACACCACTATAAAGGCTCTCTGCAGCCAGGAAATAGCTGATTTTTAAAGCGATTCGCCACAAATAAATTCGGATCGAATCTTTTCCGAAAATTTGGCGAACTGACTGAATCTATTTTTTGAGAAATTCGCTCATCTCTAGTTATAACGTATGGCACGTGTCATAATGTGGGTTCGGAGTGGGGGGTGGAACAGGGTCTCCCAGCAGAACACAATATTTCAGGAGTTCTTCAGTTGAGGTGACCATCTGACTACTTGGGAAATCTTTAGTCAAACACAATAGAGCAGGGATCAGCAATCTTCGGCACTCCAACTTCTGTTAAACTACAACTCCCAGCATGCTCGGCTGTTCTTCTAACTCCCATAGAAGTGAATAGAGCATTCTGGGGCTTGGCGCTTCAGAACAGCTGGCGTGCCGAGGGTTGCTAATCCCTGCAATAGAACGTGCCTCTCACCTTCTTCAGGCTAAAGCTCCTGGTGATGATGGCTCCGGTCTGAATGACTCTTTGTAGAGAGACGGTGATGTCCCCGTAGGTCTGGGTTTCTTCTGGCCAGTAGCGCTCACATTTTACCTTTACCATATGAAACAAGAAAATATATAGGATTAAGTTCTTCTGAAGTAAGGTGTGAACCTCCACCGCCCGCTCAAGAGGGCAAGATGCCATGACTGAGACTTCACCCCACATCTACTGACCTTCTGTATACCCATATTATCTCCTTGTATCCACTACCTCACCTTATTCTGTTCCTCAAGAGCAGTCAACATGACAATGACCGAGCTGCTCTCTTGCCACACCATGCTCCAGAAGTCAGCTACCGTTTCAGGCAGAGGACCTACCGCAAGAAGAGGCACATTGCACAGTCACAACCAGTTATAAGAGCCATCAATCAGATCGTTACCAGATCCCCAGGTGCCTATAACTTATAAAAGGGGATCCATGATTTGGACAGTCCGTAATTAGAATAATGATGATAATACAAAGTGTCTTCCTTCTGGTATCCCCAGTGATCAGCTGTAATCCGTGAGGAAACCTGGAAGAAAGTGTGCAATATCGCTGCAGCTCCTCCAGAGGGGAGGTACAGTATTACACCATTCCCATCAAGGGGTTGTTGGTGTAATACAGCATAGGACAGGTCCTCAAGAGCAGGAGATGCTCCATGTAAGAGCTGTCCACTCTGGACAGGAGATAAGGATCCTGAACAGACAACCAGCGTCCTCTAATAAAGCGCATAACCCTGGATTCTCCAGTTATTAGAAAAATTCCACTGCCCTCACAAATACTGACAAGAGCAACTGGGACAATTACCATGATTACTGGCCCCATCACTGAGGGCCCTTACTGCGCTGTGGTGGTGGTTCCCAGTTGACGCCCCTCTACAACATTGAAATGACTATATACTAAAAGATGCCATGACTTACCTTGTGTAGCTATGTAGCATTTGGGGGCTTTGTAACCCTGAAATTGGAGAGATATACAATGAGGAATCTCATGGTATACTGTACATACCTTCTGAGGAGACTCTTGGTATACTGTCCATACATTCTGAAGAGACCTGTGTTATACCGTCCATACATTCTGAGACTTTCATATAAATTTTGACAGCACACCAGATTGTTTCATTTGCAAATACGTGTGAATTTATTTTAGCCGGATTGTAAGTTCATACAAAAGCAACGTTTCGGGCCATTCCTGTGCCCTTCATCAGGCTTTCTGGTTCATTTGCTGTGTTTGTGCAATCCTGGTCTGAGGATACAAGTTGGAGGTGTGTACCTGCACAGACTGACAATGGCAGCACTGATTGGATAGAGTGAGTCTGCGCAGGCAACCCCCCCCCCCCCCACTGGTTACCACCCCTCGGTACCCTTACTGCAGACTGCTAGTAATTCATTCATAACTTCTAGTAGAAATGATAACGGAATGGCAGAACATGGAGCCATAAGAATAGAGGCTCCAGAATTGTTATCACAGGGGGAATGCATGAAGCTATTAAACCACGAATGTCAGGAAATGTGGGGGGGGGGGGGGGAGGGGGCTCCACAGCAGCTGGAGGGGTTGTGCAGGGACAACCATAGAGTGAAAGCGACCATCAAGGTGGTCCCATAGATGCTGGGGGGGGGGGCATGGGGGATTATCCATAGAGTAAACACGACCACGAGATGGTCCCACAGATGCTAGAGGGGGCATAGGGAGGATCCATAGAGTAAATATGACCATCAAGGTGGTCCCACAGCTACTGGAGGGGGTGTGGGAAGGATTCATAGAGCGAACATGCCCATTGAGGTAGTCCCACATCTACCAGAGGAGATGTGGGGAGGAATCCATCAAGGTGGTCCCACAGCTGCTGGAGGGGCCGTGGGGGAGGATCCATAGAGAACACGACCATCGTGGTGGTCCCACAGCTGCAGGAGGGGGCGTGAGGAAGGATCCATAGAGAACACGACCATCGTGGTGGTCCCACAGCTGCAGGAGGGAGCGTGGAGAGGGATCCATAGAACGAGACACGACCATTGAGGTGGTCCCACAGCTGCAGGAGGGGGTGTGGAGAGGGATCCATAGAACGAGACACGACCATTGAGGTAGTCCCATAGCTGCTGGAGGGGGCGTGAGGAAGGATCCATAGAGAACGCGACCATCGTGGTGGTCCCACAGCTGCAGGAGGGGGCGTGGAGAGGGATCCATAGAACGAGACACGACCATTGAGGTAGTCCCACAGCTGCTGGAGGGGGTGTGAGCTAGGATCCATAGAGAACACGACCATCGTGGTGGTCCCACAGCTGCAGGAGGGGGCGTGGAGAGGGATCCATAGAACGAGACACGACCATTGAGGTAGTCCCACAGCTGCTGGAGGGGGTGTGAGCGAGGATCCATAGAGAACACGACCATCGTGGTGGTCCCACAGCTGCAGGAGGGGGCGTGGAGAGGGATCCATAGAACGAGACACGACCATTGAGGTAGTCCCACAGCTGCTGGAGGGGGTGTGAGGGAGGATCCATAGAGAACACAACCATCCCAGTGGTCCCACAGTTGCTGGAGGGGGCATGGGGGAAGAACCATGCTACGATAGCTCGGTGTTTCCATTCTAAGGTGGACTCACAGTGAACTTAATCCATGGAAATCGTATTTTGTTTTTATGCGGAACTCTGAGGTCACCCGTCTAATTTTCTTACAGGGTGGCCCCCGTTGTGAAGGGGCAGAGGATATAATAACGTGGCCATTCAGTCTATACAGTAATACTAGGTGTATAATAATATACGACCAGATGAAGTGTAATACTTACATTGATATAAGAAGCGTTAATATAATCCGATCCAGAGAGACTTGATCTCAGAATCACCCGGGAATCATCATCTGCAAAACCAAGAGAAAAAAGCTCAGTATCTGGGAAATCTAAACCGTCACATCCAAGACTTTCCACGAAGAAGATGATTGTGGAAAATTTGTAACAATGAATTCTGATGAGGAACAGCCATCATCAAGTGTCAGCTCCATGGAGGAACATTCTCCACCCAGGGCCCTGTAGTGTTAAGGGAGTTATCCAAGTCTTTACAACCAACGGTCTATCCGTAACCAGGCCGTCAGTATCAGTTCGGTGTGGGTGGGACCTTTGGCACCTCCTGTGATGAGCTGTTTGAAGGAGTCATGGTGTTTGGGAGGAGCTGTGGCCTCTTCATTGCTCACATTGCTCTGTAGTACTGTAACGTTAGTAGCCGTGCTTCTAGTGAATGCACCGATGCCGTAATACCAGGCACAGCTGCTACTGGCTGTACAGCGTCATGTATGTGAACAATGAAGAGGCAGCAGCTCTCACTGGAGCCCCCGAAGAGCTGAAGGTGGTGGTAACGAGGGTCAGACCCCACCAATCTGATATAGATAACCTGTCTTGAAGATTGCCCATCAATTTTACTGAACGTAATAATAATACAGACTACAAGGTCATATCCTGAAGTTCTGCCAACAGAGATTTAGATTGAAAAAACAGCTGAATATATGTGAGAAGCTGAATATACTGTATGTGAGAAGCTAAATCAGTATTAGAAGCTGAATCGGTATAAGAAGCTGAATCGGTATGAGAAGCTGAATCGGTATGAGAAGCTGAATATACTGTATGTGAGAAGCTAAATCAGTAGTAGAAGCTGAATCGGTATGAGAAGCTGAATCGGTATGAGAAGCTGAATCGGTATGAGAACCTAAATCAGTATCAGAAGCTAAATCGGTATTAGAAGCTGAATCGGTATGAGAAGCTGAATCGGTATGAGAAGCTGAATCGATATAAGAAGCTGAATCTGTATGAGAACCTGAATCGGAATGAGAAGCTGAATCGGTATGAGAAGCTGAATCGGTATGAGAAGCTGAAACGGTATGAGAAGCTGAATCGGTATGAGAAGCTGAAACGGTATGAGAACCTAAATCAGTATTAGAAGCTAAATCGGTATTAGAAGCTGAATCGGTATGAGAACCTGAATCGGTATGAGAAGCTGAAACGGTATGAGAAGCTGAATCGGTATGAGAAGCTGAATCGGTATGAGAAGCTGAATCGGTATGAGAAGCTGAAACGGTATGAGAACCTAAATCAGTATTAGAAGCTAAATCGGTATTAGAAGCTGAATCGGTATGAGAAGCTAAAACAGTATGAGAAGCTGAATCGGTATAAGAAGCTGAATCGGTATGAGAAGCTGAATCGGTATGAGAAGCTGAATCAGTATAAGAAGCTGAATTGGTATGAGAAGCTGAATCGGTATAAGAAGCTAAAACGGTAAGAGAAGCTGAATCGGTATGAGAAGCTGAATCAGTATAAGAAGCTGAATCGGTATGAGAAGCTGAATCGGTATGAGAAGCTGAATCGGTATGAGAAGCTGAATCGATATAAGAAGCTGAATCTGTATGAGAACCTGAAACGGTATGAGAAGCTGAATCGGTATGAGAAGCTGAATCGGTATGAGAAGCTGAATTGGTATAAGAAGCTGAATCGGTATAAGAAGCTGAATCGGTATAAGAAGCTGAATCTGTATGAGAACCTGAAACGGTATGAGAAGCTGAATCGGTATGAGAAGCTGAATTAGTAGAGATCAATGTAATATTTGACACTTACAAGGTACAACTTGTTTATAGCGATTTTTTATCTTGTTTTCCTCAAATTGACTGATTTTACACGGATGCAATAATCCACTGGGAAGTTCCTAGAGAGAAAGGCAGATAGATGATGGGTCCTGGACAATGGACAAACATAATGGACAGTCTCAGACAGCAATAACCTTGTATTCCAGGTAACGCCCTGCAGGTAAGATGTTCTCGTCATCTTCTTCATTATCCAACATTTCCTTATAGCGCAAGGTTTTAATGACGTCCAACAAATTCTCAACAGGAATGTTCTTCTTGCCTGTAATGCATTATTATTACATTTATTACAGTGAGCGCTGTGATTAGACCTCAAGACGTTAATATTAGGCACTCAGGTGCAGTGATTAGGCCTCAGGGTGCTGATATTAGGCCCTGGGGTTCTGTGATAAGGCCTTGGGTGCTGTAATTAGGCCCTGGGGTACTGTAATTAGGCCTCAGGGTGCTGTGATTAGGTTTTAGGACGTTAATATTAGACACTCAGGTGCAGTGATTATGCCTCAGGGTGCTGATATTAGGCCCTGGGGTGCTGTGATTAGATCTCAGGATACTGCGATTAAGTATTAGGTGCTGTGATTAGTTCCAGGGTAGTGGCAGCTGCGATTAGATCTCAGAGTGCTGTGATTAGGCCTCAGGGTGCTGTGATTAGATCTCAGGATACTGCGATTAAGTATCAGGTGCTGTGATTAGTTCCAGGGTAGTGGCAGCTGCGATTAGATCTCAGAGTGCTGTGATTAGGCCTCAGTGTGCTGTGATTAGGCATTTGGGTACTGTGATTAGTCCTCAAGGTGTTGTGATTAAGTATCATAAGTATCAGGTGCTGTGAATAGGACCCAGAGTAGTGAGGGCTGTATTTAGGCCTCAGGGTACTGTGATTAGGCTTTAGGACATTAATATTAGACACTCAGGTGCAGTGATTAGGCCTCAGGGTGCTGATATTAGGCCCTGGGGTGCTGTGATTAGACCTCAGGATACTGTGATTAAGTATCAGGTGCTGTGATTAGTCCCAGGGTAGTGGCAGCTGCGATTAGATCTCAGAGTGCTGTGATTAGGCCTCAGGGTGCTGATATTAGGCCCTGGGGTGCTGTGATTAGACCTCAGGATACTGTGATTAAGTATCAGGTGCTGTGATTAGTCCCAGGGTAGTGGCAGCTGCGATTAGATCTCAGAGTGCTGTGATTAGGCCTCAGTGTGCTGTGATTAGGCCTCAGTGTGCTGTGATTAAGTATCATAGGTATCAGGTGCTGTGAATAGGCCCCAGAGTAGTGAGGGCTGTATCTAGGCCTCAGGGTGCTGTGATTAAGTTTCAGGTGCTGTGATTAGGTCTTTGGGTGCTGTAATTAGGCCTTAGGGGCAGTGGGTGCTGTTCTTGAGCCTCGGTGTGCTGTGTTGAGGACTTGGGGTTTAGTGCTGCAGTGGGAGATTAGCACATGTGTTATACACCAACCCAGTCCAGACTTTAGCGGGATTTCTTCTGTCTTTTTTAATTTCCTGCCAGAAAATACAAATCAAAACACAATTAGTACCAATGTTAAAAAAGCAAAAGCAAAGAGACCCCAGTATAACCATTGAGGGGGCCAAGAGAGTATTAAACATATCAGTACCCATACAATAATACCAGCCCTGGTAATGTCCTTACATATGTATCTCTATATATCAGTGCCCATACAATAATACCAGCTCTAGTACTGTCCTTACAAATGTACCACTATATATCAGTGCCCATACAGTAGTACCAGCTCTAGTACTGTCCTTACATGTGTCTCTATATATCAGTGCCATTCAGCAGAGCCAGCCTGGGTAAAATCCTTACAAATGTACCTCTATATATCAGTACCCATAGTCATATACATCAACCCAGTAGTAGTACCAGTTCTAATATTTCTATATATAAGTACTCATACAGTAGTGCCAGCCCTAGTACTGTCCTTACACATGTCCCTGTATATCAGTGCCCATACAGCAGTGCCAGCCCGGGAAGCATCCTTACAAATGTGCCTCTATAAATCAGTACACATACAGAAGTACCAGCCCTAGTACTGTCCTTACATATGTACCACTATATATAAGTGCCAATACAGTAGTACCAGCTCTAGTACTGTCCTTACATATGTATCTCTATATATCAGTGACCATACGGTAGCACCAGCCCTAGTACTGTCCTAACATATGTATCTCTATATATCAGTGCCCATACAGTAGCACCAGCCCTAGTATTGTCCTTACATATGTATCTCTATATATCAGTGCCCATACAGTAGTACCAGCCCTAGTACTGTCCTTACATATGTATCTCTATATATCAGTGCCCATACAGTAGTACCAGCCCTAGTACTGTCCTTACATATGTATCTCTATATATCAGTGCCCATACAGTAGCACCAGCCCTAGTACTGTCCTTACATATGTATCTCTAAATATCAGTGCCCATACAGTAGTACCAGCTCTAGTACTGTCCTTACATATGTATCTCTATATATCAGTGCCCATACAGTAGTACCAGCCCTAGTACTGTCCTTACATATGTATCTCTATATATCAGTGCCCATACAGTAGCACCAGCCCTAGTACTGTCCTTACATATATATCTCTATATATCAGTGCCCATACAGTAGCACCAGCCCTAGTACTGTCCTTACATATGTATCTCTATATATCAGTGCCCATACAGTAGTACCAGCTCTAGTACTGTCCTTACATATGTATCTCTATATATCAGTGCCCATACAGTAGCACCAGCTCTAGTACTGCCCTTACATATGTATCTCTAAATATCAGTGCCCATACAGTATCACCAGCCCTAGTACTGTCCTTACATATGTATCTCTAAATATCAGTGCCCATACAGTAGTACCAGCTCTAGTACTGTCCTTACATATGTATCTCTATATATCAGTGCCCATACAGTAGTACCAGCCCTAGTACTGTCCTTACATATGTATCTCTATATATCAGTGCCCATACAGTAGCGCCAGCCCTAGTACTGTCCTTACATATGTATCTCTATATATCAGTTTCCATACAGTAGTACCAGCCCTAGTACTGTCCTTACATATGTATCTCTATATATCAGTGCCCATACGGTAGCACCAGCCCTAGTACTGTCCTAACATATGTATCTCTATATATCAGTGCCCATACAGTATCACCAGCTCTAGTACTGTCCTTACATATGTATCTCTATATATCAGTGCCCATACAGTAGTACCAGCTCTAGTACTGTCCTTACATATGTATCTCTATATATCAGTGCCCATACAGTAGTACAAGCCCTAGTACTGTCCTTACATATGTATCTCTATATATCAGTGCCCATACAGTAGTACCAGCCCTAGTACTGTCCTTACATATGTATCTCTATATATCAGTGCCCATACAGTAGTACCAGCCCTAGTACTGTCCTTACATATGTATCTCTATATATCAGTGCCCATACAGTAGCACCAGCCCTAGTACTGTCCTTACATATGTATCTCTAAATATCAGTGCCCATACAGTAGTACCAGCTCTAGTACTGTCCTTACATATGTATCTCTATATATCAGTGCCCATACAGTAGTACCAGCCCTAGTACTGTCCTTACATATGTATCTCTATATATCAGTGCCCATACAGTAGCACCAGCCCTAGTACTGTCCTTACATATGTATCTCTATATATCAGTGCCCATACAGTAGCACCAGCCCTAGTACTGTCCTTACATATGTATCTCTATATCATCAGTGCCCATACAGTAGCACCAGCCCTAGTACTGTCCTTACATATGTATCTCTATATATCAGTGCCCATACAGTAGTACCAGCCCTAGTATGTCCTTTGCCATACAGTAGCACCAGCCTAGTACTGTCCTTACATATGTCTCACAAATATCAGTGCATACAGTAATTACCAGCCCTAGTACTGTCATACATATGTATCTCTATATATCAGTTGCCCATACAGTAGCACCAGCCCTAGTTATACATCGCCTTACATATGTATCTCTATATATCAGTGCCCATACAGTAGCACCAGCCTAGTACTGTCCTTACATATGTATCTCTATATCAGTGCCCATACAGCAGCACAGCCTAGTACTGTCCTTGCATATGTATCTCTATATATCAGTTGCCCATACAGTAGCACCAGCCTAGTTACTGTCACCCACATATGTATCTCTATATATATCAGTGCCCATACAGTAGTACCAGCCCTAGTACTGTCCTTACATATGTATCTCTATATATCAGTGCCCATACAGTAGTACCAGCCCTAGTACTGTCCTTACATATGTATCTCTATATATCAGTGCCCATACAGTAGCACCAGCTCTAGTACTGTCCTTACATATGTATCTCTAAATATCAGTGCCCATACAGTATCACCAGCCCTAGTACAGTCCTTACATATGTATCTCTATATATCAGTACCCATAGTCATATACATCAACCCAGTAGTAGTACCAGTTCTAATATTTCTATAAATAAGTACTCATACAGTAGTGCCAGCCCTAGTACTGTCCTTACACATGTCCCTGTATATCAGTGCCCATACAGCAGTGCCAGCCCGGGAAGCATCCTTACAAATGTGCCTCTATAAATCAGTACACATACAGAAGTACCAGCCCTAGTACTGTCCTTACATATGTTCCACTATATATAAGTGCCAATACAGTAGTACCAGCTCTAGTACTGTCCTTACATATGTATCTCTATATATCAGTGCCCATACAGTAGCACCAGCCCTAGTACTGTCCTAACATATGTATCTCTATATATCAGTGCCCACACAGTATCACCAGCTCTAGTACTGTTCTTACATATGTATCTCTATATATCAGTGCCCATACAGTAGTACCAGCCCTAGTACTGTTCTTACATATGTATCTCTATATATCAGTGCCCATACAGTAGTACAAGCCCTAGTACTGTCCTTACATATGTATCTCTATATATCAGTGCCCATACAGTAGTACAAGCCCTAGTACTGTTCTTACATATGTATCTCTATATATCAGTGCCCATACAGTAGTACAAGCCCTAGTACTGTCCTTACATATATATCTCTATATATCTGTGCCCATACAGTAGCACCATCTCTAGTACTGTCCTTACATATATATCTCTATATATCAGTGCCCATACAGTAGTACCAGCCCTAGTACTGTCCTTACATATGTATCTCTATATATCAGTGCCCATACAGTAGTACCAGCTCTAGTACTGTCCTTACATATGTATCTCTATATATCAGTGCCCATACAGTAGTACCAGCCTTAGTACTGTCCTGACAGATATGTTTCTATTGGAGATGAGTGAAATGATTCTACAGAATGGATTTGTCCAATCAGCAAAGCTTCTTCCCTGGCGTAAGTCCTGCTGATGGTGCCAATATATATACTGTTAGGTATGGAGAGACCAGGGTTTACATTGATGGTGCAGGGGTCTGGAGGGCAGTAATTCCACCACATAACATAACGAGAGTAAGTCAGATCAGAGTACAATTATTTATATGAAATCTCTTCAATGTTTTGCAGATATTTTTGCAAAAATCACAACAATGTGAAAACACAAACCGATAAAATCCAGTCCTCCATAAACCAGCCAGAACCAGTAAGACCAGGAGTAAGAGCAGAGCAGCCACAGACCCCGCGATCACAGGAGACGCGCTGCGGACCGGATCTTCAGCTGAAGAAGAGAGAGGTGGGGATCGGTCATCCTGGTTCTCTACATACATTATGCTCCAGGTTTTAAAGAGTAGTCTGCGTTTTTTTTTTTTTCCAGTCTCAGAAAGGAGGTGGTTGGAGCGATTTTGATTGGAAGCACACAACTTTCAGAGAAAGTGCACCATTTTCACCCATTCTACTCTATAAGTCTGGTCCGAACTACGGCTCTTTAGAGATCACCTCCATTTCATCATCAATTTTCTAATTTGTAAAGCAAAGAGAAAGGTCACAAATTTTCCTGCTAAAATGGATTTATAATCATTAGCGGGGAAATTTACTCCAAAATCCAGCTACCTACATGCGGTACAGGTGGTTTCCTGCTGGAGGAAAGCTAATTCACATACTGTTCCCAGGGGGCATTGCCTGTAATATTCTCTACATCAACAGGATCTCCAGAGCTTCCTACAACTCATCATTGCCTGATGACTGATCTGAAGACTTACCTGTGAAGAAGTCCAGAAACACACACGACGACTTATCCTTCAAAGAAGAAAATAGAGAAATTAATAAAAGAAACTATAAAAACAACAACAAATGGGTCCATAATAGGGCATCTTATGCAGACTATCACTGATCTAGTAGAAAACCCGTTTCTGGTGAAGCAAACCACAGCGTACAGCAGGGCCACAGTCATGAGTTCTCATCAGGAGTTTCACTCCTCCACCATGGCATTCATGTGAGGATATGTTGTCATTGCTCCCCGCAGCAGTTACATCACTATTGATGATTTGACCACCAAAATCAAATGGCTAGAGTTTCTCCGTAGAGTCCCTAGCTGGTTTGGGGGTCTTAAACCTAACAAAATTTTGGGAACTTCTAAAACTCGCATGATTTTGATGTCCAAGTCATGAAGCGTGGGAGTGAAGGGAGAATAGACCAGTCCATGGCACCAGAGGAATCCGTCTTCTCAGCAGTAAGCACCAAACTACCATCCAGTTAAAAGGTACATACTATATGAGATGATGGTAGGGATATGGGTGTTTTGGTACTAAATAGACGTCGTTTACTGAAACACCATCTCGTCCTCAATGGACTTTGAGAATGTTCTGAAGACAATTCAAATAAGTGAAGGTAAAAAAACAAACTGGGTCAAGGAACCATGACTGTAACTTTGGGTTCTAGGGTATTCTAGACTGGTCATCTCAGGGATGGGAGCATAAACCACCATGATTGAGAAGAGAAATAATAGAAGACATTTGGAGATGTGATCGTGAGTCATAAAATCCATAAATGTGTTCTACAAGTTGTGAAATTATTTAGTAGACCATCGGGTTCTAGAGATTTACAGAGGAAATCTCCAGAACGTTCACATGAAATAATTATTGGACAGGATCATTCTCCACAGGGAGCTCCTACCTCCTTCCATGTGCTGGTGACCCGCACATACACCATGTACTCCAGGTTTGGGATGAGAGGAGCATTATAGAAGCCACCATAATGTTGACTATCTCCCAGTGTTATCAACTCCGTCAGGTTGTGCGCAGGGAGGAGCGCCGCAGTGTAGGGGTTCAGGGTGGAGTTGTAATGTGTGTGAGTCACTCCTAGACAGTCACTCGTGTTACTTCTTGGTTCACTAAAGATAATTATTTCATAATGACTGGGTATAAAAGAAGAAAGCAGATGTCAGTCACGATAGGTCAATAATCAGGTCTTATACATCACAAAGCCTCCGCCCGCGTGACCTTCCCCGTAAAACAAGTGAAAAATACCCGGCTCATAGAGTCCTACCCCCGACACCTAGTGATTGACAGCTAGCCCACCCCCACTCTGAGCTCAGCCCATCCCCCTCTATAAAGGACTGGAGTTTACGCATTAGAACATTACAGGTAGGCTTGAGCGAATCGAGCTTTGGATCATAGATGCGAAGTCGATTCATTCAAACACTTCGCCCTAATGCTGTCTGAGACCTGTCTCCACACAGCAGTAAAATGTGGAGGCAAAATCTCATTTCAGCCGAAGTCGCCTGAGACTTCAGTGAATTAATTTGGTATTGAATTCTGCATCTTTAAAATCATTTAAAATTTGGAACCCAAAGTTGGGTTTGGTACCGGCTGGTATCTCGGTACCAAACCAGACTTCGGATTGGTATTTTAAAATGTTTTTAAAGACGCAGATACGAATACCGTATTCATTCACCACAGTCTCACGCGACTTCCACATTTTCCTGCTGTGCGGAGACAGGTCTCAGACAGCATTAAGACGAAGTGTTTGAATGAATCGTCATATCTGTGATCCGAAGCCCGATTCCCTCAGCACTAGTCACAGGTGACATATTCCATGATATGGGGCTGACTCGGTTCAGCAGTTTCTAACCTGATTGGTCCATGGACGTCAGACACCGGTTGAAGCTGTAAAGTGAGATCCTTTATTACAACAGTCGGGACAGGAGGATCTGAAAAAGAAAAAAAACGTCACACCGTCCAGATGATAATGATTTGCACATGTTGGATTAACACCTACCGTTCATAACCAGGTACATGTCCGTGGCTACAAGGCTCTGTGCACATTCCTATCCCTCAGGCCACTATTTGGGATTGTATTCGGTTACCATGTTATAGCAATTTATTCTACATGCTTGTGCAGCCGGATTAGGATCCAATGGGATTGTTTATGTAGATTCCATGTTATTACGTATGTTTACAACATGACGTGAAGCATGTGACCTGTGCCGGAGTCTAGTCACATGAAGTTATAGGACCAATCGGGGGTACACACCCTATAGGGGAGGGTCTGTATACTAGGACTCCATCTTGGATATGCCTCGCTTTTCCTATATAAATGTATCATGCTGTATAATCTGACATGCTTTTAAAAAAGGCTGTTTAGCCTAAATGCGTCACATTGGCCTGTATTCTGCTTATATGTACCCCAGAGCAGTACCATTCCTAAAACCTGCTACTGTCTTAAGTGCCCAACCAATGTGTGACACCACCAAGCTTTCTGTTTCCAGGTCTGTTCATTAGGTGCTATGTAACTGCAGTGTATTGTGTTTCATGCACTGTGCATGGTTTACCAGCAGGTGGCAGTGTGCCTGGCAGTGAGCTATACGTAGAATGGAATTTACCGTTTCATTTTCCTCCCCACCTTGGGAGGGTGACCTTGCCTAGATCCTCCAAGGGGAGGTGTTTTTTTTCCTGTTGAGGAGTCTAGTAGAGCCTAGTCTAGCCGGAGGCTAGGGAAGCAGTACAGTCCCGGACTAGAACCTGGACAAGAAGCAAAGCAGAGAATCAGCAGTTTAAGTTAAGCCAGCCTAGCCAAGAGGTTGGGGGACTTTAACCTTGACCCGAGAGTCTAGCAAAGTGATCAGAAGCCCATCGTGCTCAGATTGCTATCCGTGGAGTAAAGCCCAGATAAAGGAAGCACCTTACAAGAAACCCGACAAAAGAGGGAGCGTTCAGCACAGCAGTTATAGAGAAGGGAACCCAGTTCACCTGCCGGTGTAATCTAAAACCTTCTGGAGCCAAGAGCTACCGGGATTCTGTCTGAGCTGCTCCCTGTGTATTCAAGCATCAAGTAAAATCAACTCAACTTGCATTGAAGTCTAGGCCTTACTTATTCCATCTCCTCCCAACTACAAGCTTTCTGAATAGCTGCTACACGGCCTGACCTTGGAACACTAGTATCCAGGTAGGAGCCCGTGACCCATTACGTAACCACACCACCGCTCGGCATCCTAACCCTGGAACTAGGAGAGCCTCCGAGGGCTGGTTCGCTGCACACATAGCTATAAAGTGAGGATTTATTAGCATCAAGAAGTGAGTGCTGATCCACTTCTTCTACTACATCATCCAGATTATGGCCACTGACCACTGTATATAAACCTGTTATATAAGTAGTTTACAGTAGAAATGACAGTAGGACCTTCCCAAGAGAGGGTCCATATTTCACTGGTGTCCATTCCAGTTCATGTCTTCTGTTGGGGCCTGTAGATAATAACACGGCAGATATGGACTCACACATTCCCGGATCACAGACCCGTGACACGTTTTGTCATGATTAGAGATTTGCAGTGTTCACATCCAATTGTATGAGTTTTTTTTTTTTTTTTGGACGGGCTAGCAGGACCACCACATTTTTCACATAGGATCCCAGGGAGAGTTATATTTGAGTCTGATTCCAGGATAATTGGGAAAATGGAAGAGGCGGAGCTTATAATGTCTCAGAGTGATGGAGGACTAGAAATTGCAGCAAAACCTCCTGACCAGGGAGGTGACCATCTTATAACAGTAGGCAAACGGCCATCCTATGACATACCATGGCTGCCTGCCTTTAGGTGATGTGTAGAACATGGCTACCCATCTCTAGGTGATATATAACATGGCTGCCTGTCTCTAGCAGATACATAAGATGCACCGACATTACTCTAGTTGTATTATTATACCTTTTCTGATTGAAGCCACCACTAGGGGGAGCTTAGGCGCTTACTGCATACTGTGTTATTATTGAGGTCAGTGTAAATTCAGTAAGCTCCTGAGCTCCCCCTAGTGGTGGCTGAAGGCATTTAGAATTGTATTTCTCTGTTATGTTACGTTTATGTTTCCTTCTAAGGAACAGAAAAAGAATGAGGTCACTGGATCTGGTTAGTTTTACCTCCGATTGGGGTTTCTACGCTGGTACTTTTATATTCACCGCCTCCTGCAGATGTGAATCCTCGCAGATGAAATGTGTAATTGGTCCCGTGCTGCAGATTCATTTTATACTGGGTAATGTTGGGGGGAAACCGTTCAGTTATATTCAAGGAGAAGGAAGAATTATAATCTCTCCAGGCCACGATGTTCATCTGGAAGAGAAGAAAACTCATCACATTGCAGTCACTTACTTCATGGGTAACAGACGAGGAACACACCTGGCAGGTAGGGGGCGCCGCACACATACACATATAAAAGCCATGTAAATACAGTCTGTAGCACAGTAGACAGAGGACTCTTGTGAGGACTCCTCACAGCATCGGAGAAGTCATATACATACAGCTGCTTATGCTCACTCATTTCCTATTCATCACGGTATTATCGTACAAATCGTCTTGTTCACCTCTTATATACTAAGTTATTCATGATACAGGAGGTCAGAGGTCCCAGTAAGGCCTGTACAAGCAATTTTAGGCTTTGCAAAAAGTCTAATGCACATTACTATTGGTCTGGAGCGCTGTATCTGCAAGGCCCGAGTAGAGTCTGATGCCCGTGGCAGGGACTGGAGTGCCCCCACATGGGCTGAGCTGATACAGTACTCCAGATCACCACAGGAGTCCGGCACTGACTGAATCTTGAATCCCACTCCAATCTCAGTGGCTTAACACCTTAGATGCCATGGACAATAGCAACTGCGGCATCTAAGCACATAGAGGGAAGGAAGGAGCTCTTTATGTCATCATCAGGCCCTCAAACACTATGGTGGGGTGTGATCCATCGCAGCCAGGGCCCTAACATAACTCTGTGTCTATTAGACTGTGCCACTGCTTGATCCTAATAGACTGCCTGTCACTGTTAGAGTGGTCTACATGGTATAAGGTGCATCGGTGCATTCTAAGGTGGGACTAAATAATAATACTTAAAGGGGTATTACAGGCTTTCATAGCCAAGTGTTTCCTACTGTTTTCTTGATGCTCTTGGGTGAAAGCATTCACTTCACCCATTGATCAATTCCTTGAGGGGTGTAGTTTTCAAAACGGGGTCACTTTTTGGGATTTCCTTTCTAGGGGTACCTCAGGTTCTTTTCAGATGTGACATGGCACCAGAAAACCATTCCAGCAAAATCTGCCCTCCAACAACAAAATTGCGCTCCTTCCCTTCTGAACCCTGCAGTGTGCCCATGAAAATATTTACAACCATATGTGGGGTGTTTCTGTAAACTGCAGAATCAGGGTAAAAAATACTGAGGTTTGTTTTGCTGTTAACCCTTGATGTGTTACAGGACAAATGGAATAAATTTGAAAATTCTGCACAAAAAAAAAAATTACATTTCACCTCCATTTTGCTTGAATTTTTGTGGAACACCTAAATAAATTAATTGGGACGGGTAGTTTCTAAATCACAGTCATTTTTGGGTGGTTTCTATTATGTAAGCCTCTTAAAGTCACTAAAGAAGAGAATTGGTCCTTAAAAACACGGTTTTGAAAAAGTCAAAAATTGTTTCCAAAATTCTAAGCCTTCTAACATCCTAAAAAAATAAAATGAAAGTTACAGAATGATGCCAACATAAATTAGACATATGGGGAATGGTAATTAATAACTATTTTGCGAGGAATCACTATTTGTCTTAAAGTCAGAGAAATTCAGATTTAGAAAATTGCTAATTTTTCAAAATCTTCTGTAAATTTTGGATTTTTTATACATAAAGGTAAAACACAAAAAAAAAATTAAATTCTCCACTAACATGAGGTATGATGTGTTGCGAGAAAACAAGCGTGAATCAGTAACCGTGTTCCAGAATTATTACCAGATAAAGTGACATGTCAGATTTGAAAAACGGGGTGTCAGCATTTAGTCCAAACTGGCTATTTCTGGAAGGGCTTAACCCCTTCCCGACCCTTGCTGTACATGTACGGTGCTGTGGGACGTGATTTAAACCCCAGGGCATTGATCAGGCTGGTGCAGGAGCTGGGCCCGCCCGATCAGCAGCAGGGGTCCGGCAGTCACTGACAGCCGAGCCCCTGCTGTATGAGCCGGGGTCAGTCATCACATCCTAATGCGCACGCTCACGCCACCATGGCTAGAAACACAAAGAAGAAAAAACATAATGCAATAGATTTAATGGAGGCCATTATGGCACAAAAAATTGTAAAAGGCAGACTGGGCCCATGCTGGGCCCACGCTGGTGCCTGCTGTCCTCAGCTCACCGCGCCTGTTCCGAATACAGAGCGGCGGCGCAGGATTTAGCAGGGAGAGGATCGCTGCCCGGCACTGTCAATCAAAGAAAGAAGGGGCGTGGCAGCAGATAGGCGCACGGAGCCCCTAGGAGCAGGGCAACGCCCCCCCTGCTCCTAGAGGCTAATTTACATATTATAAAAAGACGTTTTTTAGCCCAAATATACATCAGAAATACATATAAAGCACATTATCAAGCTGATCTGACATTAGCACATAGCTAATGTCAGACAGCTTATAATGTGTAATCCTGGTGACAGAAACCCTTTAAGGAAGAACTACCACGAAAAATATCATTCTCTGACCTGTTAGAAAGGTACATGATGTAAACTCCAGTGAAGGTAATCTTACTTCCAGTGTCTGTATTAGTGAGTTATAACCTCCCTTCTGATCCTCAGCTGTGTCATGTTGCAGTATACGGGCACTTTAATACCCGTTTACTACCAAAGGGTCACGTTTGTGCTGGTGTTCCCCTCATCTGTGGGGAAAGTGTTGTGAATATATCATAATGTTATGTACCTTTAAGTGGCTTACATGTAATGGCCTGCAGTAATGTGAGGATTGTTATGTAGGTGTTAGACCACTAGGGGAACTGTTGAGCAGGGATGTATATATAGCTGGGCCAGGGCAGGCTAGAGTCAGTGCAGACCCTGGAGTCTGTGAAGGCCACATGTCACGGGCCTAGGCAGGTCAGCAGGAGTCAAGCTGAGGCAATCCTTAGAGCAAGAGGTACTGTAATGTCAGAGGAGGTACGCAGCAAACTGGAGATTCAAGGATATAAGCCAGAAGTAGGGCATTGGGGCCTTGAAGTATAATTGCCAGTCAGGACAATCCAGGAAGAAAGTAAGGTTCTCCTGCAATTCAAAAGTCCTGTTATTTAACCCTCTGTTTACCTTGCTGGATATAAGCCTGCTGTAACTGAGATTGTACCAAAGCCTATTGTCTGCAAAAGAACTGTTTAAGAGAGTGCCTTCTGTATTACCACTGTTTCAGTAAAGTTGGAATTCTGTTTCAAGATACAAGTCTGCACCTCCATTATTCCCACTATAAATACGGTGTGCCACCGTTTACTGGCACTGGCGTCACGAAACATCAGGGACTCAGCCATAGGCACGTTAATCTACAACACCAAGGGCACCTCACATTGCACCTGGCTGTGGCCCTTCAGAACCCAGAGAGTGCCCCAGAGGAACAGCGTGCCGGCCTCTCCATCACTGGCATCCCCCAGGTTAGTCCCACACATTGCCCTGACTTGGGGATGCTACAATGTGACCAGCACTAAGCCTCTACAAATAACACAGCATCTTATGTGTGGACATTCCTATGGGAGCCTCACTCTCTGTCTCATAGGAATGAATAGAGAAGTAACTGACTTCCTGTGTCTGTTGGAGATCAGAGTGTTGGTCACATGACACTGCTGAGGATCAGAAGGGAGGGGATAATTCACAAATAGTCACTGATGAGAGAATTACCTTCACTACAGATTACATCATGCACCTGTCTAGCAGGTCAGAGAATAAACATTTTTGCGGGAGTTCTACTTTAACCTCTTAACAGTCACGTTAAAAATCGGTAAACCCTCCCGAAAATGTGTGTCTGCAGTAAATCTTGTTGGCGCACAAGTCAGGGGACACTATTGCATTTTTAACCCCTTAGTGACATCATTAATTTTAGCCTTAAGGACCAATAATATTTTCCCCCATTGTGTTCTAGCAGTCATAACTTTTACATTTTTTTTCTTCTAAATGTTTTTATTTTATTTTACGGGATTAGGGTCCATTCACACGTCCGCAACTGTTTAGAGGATCGGCAAAACACAGACATCAGTCAGGTGCATTACGCATTTTGCGGACCCCACATGGCCGGCACTATAATAGAAATGCCTTTTATTGTCCGTGTCTACGGACAAGAATAGGACATGTTCTATTTTTTTGCGGGGCCACAGAACGGAAGTGCGGATACGGACAGCACAGTGTTCTGTCCCCATCTTTTGCGGCCCCATTGAAAATGAACGGGTATGCACCAGTTCCGCAAAATTGCGGAATGGATGCGGACCCATTTTGCGGACGTGTGAATGGACCCTTAATTGTAGCTTTTTTTAGGAACCATTTTGGGGTATATATAGTGTATTAAAAAACTTTTATTATTTTGTTTTTAGGAGAAAAGATAAAAAAAACAGCAATTTTTACATAATTTTGCGGATTTTTTTTTATGGCGTTCCCTGTGTGGTAAAAATAATATAATTGTGTCATCTGGGTCACTACAATGATGATAATACCACAGTTATATATATTTTTACTGTTTTTCTCTCCTCCTGCAGCTGCTCGTTCATTGTCCTCCAGACTAACAGGGGCCCCGGCTGCTTTATCTGCTCATATCTCTGGTTTGGTACCAGTTTGAGATATGGGCTTCGTACTGTTTGATAGCTGACACGCCAAGCTTTCAGACAATACCAGAATGACTCGATTTCTAATAGTGATTTCTCCTCTGTTGCTTGGACTTTAGCTGTCATGCCAGCTTTCAAACAAGACCAGTTACATGTTTCTAGCAGCTACCATTCAGGAGAACAGGAAACAGGTGCTGGTTCTGACACCTGATTGGTGGTTCAGATTGAGACTAAGGGGGAGGAGCTACGGGTGACTGAGGAGTTAGTTTCATTTTCAGTCAGAGAGCAGCTGAGGAGACAGGAAGACACAGGTGCTGGTTCTGACACCTGATTGGTGGTTCAGATTGAGACTAAGGGGGAGGAGCTACGGGTGACTGAGGAGTTAGTTTCATTTTCAGTCAGAGAGCAGCTGAGGAGACAGGAAGACACAGGTGCTGGTTCTGACACCTGATTGGTGGTTCAGATTGAGACTAAGGGGGAGGAGCTACATGTGACTGAGGAGTTAGTTTCATTTTCAGTCAGAGAGCAGCTGAGGAGACAGGAAGACACAGGTGCTGGTTCTGACACCTGATTGGTGGTTCAGATTGAGACTAAGGGGGAGGAGCTACATGTGACTGAGGAGTTAGTTTCATTTTCAGTCAGAGAGCAGCTCAGGAGATGACCGAGAGGATGTTTCCAGAGCTGTTCATGTTTGTAGAAATGACCACCTTAGGAAAAGAAGTAATTAGCTGATAAGGAAAGCCCAGTGACTGGGAGCTGAGGAGAAGACAAGGAAATAAGACACATCCAGCAGTACATTATCTCCACAGCAAGGTTGGTGCAAGTCTATGGAAATTACCTCAGGTCTGATGTTTATAACCAACTAGCAGAAGGACCCGGCTTCGCACGGGTATATTTCATCTACGGTATTTTATTTAATGTTTGTGTGTGTCGTTAAAGGATATCGATAGTATCCATTATAACAGTGACCTCCACAGTGGCCTGCCCCCTTAACAGTAACATCCACAGCGCCCTCCCCTTTAACAATGACCTCCACAGCAGCCGCCCCTTTATTAGTAACCTCCTCAATACCCTGTCTCGTTAAGTGATTTTTACAATAACCCACCCCCTTAACAGTGACCTCAACAGAGCTCCATTCCCTTAAAATGTGACCTCCACAACACCCTACCCCTTCAACAGTAACCCCCACAGCACCCCGCCCCCTTAACAGTGACCTCCACAGCGGCCACCCCTTTATTAGCGACCTTCACAGTAGCCCATCTCCTTAACAGTAATTTCCACAACACCCCATCCCTTTAATAGTGGCCTCTACAGAAATCTGCCCCTTAACACTGACCTCCATAGCGGGCTATCCCCTTAACTGTGACCTCCACAGCAGCCTGCCCCTAGGGTGGCCAGAGGTCTGGTTTTAGGGCAGACAGTCCGGCTTTCAGACTCCCTGTCCTCCGTCCAGCGCAGGGCCTAGACGGACACGGGGTTGTCCTTTTAAACAGCTCACTCTCGAACAGCAGCACTGTGCTGTCTGTGCATGAGCTGCAGGAAGAAAGTCAATGCAGCTGACAAAAGTTGATTTTTACCTTCGTTTTTAAATCCCAGTCGGCTATGGAGTGGGAGGGGCATGGCCTAACCAGTCAGGGGCGTGGTTTACATGGACCTAGGGGCAGGGTTTTTAAGTTCGTCTTCTAAGGGTGGCCTGAATGGCCACCCTACCTGCCCCCTTAGCTGTGACCTCCACAGCACCCGCTCCCTTAACGGTGTCATCCAGAGCACCCTGCCCTTTTAAAGCTGACCTACAGCAGTGAAGAAAAATGGCTGGATTGTTATGGACACCTGGTGTAAAACTGTGTGTATGTGGAGACTAAGGGCCTGTGAGCTTCTATTGGCTGATAAGGGTCATGTGACCAGGCTTCTATTGGCGAATGCAGTTTTTTTGGGAATATCTCAGGAACGGTATGTGCTAGAGAGCTGAGACCTGGTCTAAAACCTTCCCGGACACCTGATGTACCTGTGTGCCAAATTTTGTGATTGTAAATGTGACGGTGCGGATTCCTTTAGTGGTCAGAAAGGATTCCTTTAGTGTCAGAAAGATCGGCTGTTTTAATAAAGACTCCAGGTTAATTTACAAGCTTATCTGGAATACAGTGAGTACTGTCTATGTGATCAGTGAGAACTGTCTATGTGAGGTTTAGATATACATTACAGTGTGTGAGAAAGCAGTGAGGGCAGCAGCTCCGGTCGTCTTCCCAGTCAGTACAGATCGCCCGTAGCTCATTTAAGAGAGCGCTGCTAAGGGACATTTCTGGGCAAATTTTGTAGTATGTACGATTTCTCTAGATAAACTGTGTTAGAAAAATGTTGCCTATGTCTGTCCTTTAATATTAGCAAAAAGTACTGACAAGACAGTTACACTTTAAAGTGTAGAAAACCATGGCTTTACTGTTTTTTTCCTCCATACCGCTCACTGGTGCATCGGTGACTTCTGAAACAGCTGATCAGCAGGGGTCAGACCCCCGATCAGATATTGATGACCTATCCTGAGGATAGGACATTAGTAGTGTTAAGTAATGCGAGCTTCAGATTATAGATCTGAAGTCACTTCGATCACAACTTTGAATGCTGTACGGAGATCTGCCACTGTATAGCATTCAAATGTAGGGCTCCAGTGAGGAGCCTGGAGCATGCAGCCTCCAGGGCTGTGAAACAAGGAACACCTTATGATGGATTGAACTTATGCAACGAATATTTGTGTTATGTGGTTGGTACGAATCTGTTGCCTTTAGCATGATTGATATGTTTCAATATTTGGTATGACATGGCTTCAGGGCCTGGTTGACTGCCTCATGGCTTCAGGGCCTGGTTGACTGCCTCATGGCTTCAGGGCCTGGTTGACTGCCTCATGGCTTCAGGGCCTGGTTGACTGCCTCATGGCTTCAGGGCCTGGTTGACTGCCTCATGGCTTCAGGGCCTGGTTGAGTGCCTCATGGCTTTAGGGCCTGGGTGGCTGCCTCATGGCTTTAGGGCCTGGGTGGCTGCCTCATGGCTTCAGGGCCTGGTTGAGTGCCTCATGGCTTTAGGGCCTGGGTGGCTGCCTCATGGCTTTAGGGCCTGGGTTGCTGCCTCTTGGCTTCGGGGCCTGGGTGGCTGCCTCATGGCTTTAGGGCCTGGGTGGCTGCCTATTGGCTTCGGGGACTGGATGACTGACTTCAGGCCTTCCTGGCTGAATGCCTTTGATCTTATGTTGGTTTGGCTGAATACCGATGCCTGTCTGGCTGAACGCCGTGCGTCTATGCCTGTCTGGCTGAACGCCTGTGTGTCTATTCCTGGTTGGCTGAATGCCTATGTGTCTATGCCTGGTCTTTTGATCTCCTTTTGCGACTATGCCTGTCTGGCTGGCTGCCTTTTGAGTCTGTGTCTGTCTGTCTGGCGGCCATTGAGTCTGTGCCTGTCTGGCTAATGGCTTTTGAGTCTGTGCTGGCTGTCTGGTGGCTATTGAGTCTGTGCATGTCTGGCTAATGGCTTTTGAGTCTGTGCCTGTCTGGCTGGCGGCCTTTGAGTCTGTGCCTGTCTGTCTGGCGGCCATTGAGTCTGTGCCTGTCTGGCTAATGGCTTTTGAGTCTGTGCCTGTCTGGCAGGCGGCCTTTGAGTCTGTGCCTGTCTGGAATGGCAGCCTTTGAGTCTGTGCCTGTCTGGCTGGCTGCCTTTTGAGTCTATGTCTGTCTGTCTGGCGGCATTTGAGTCTGTGCCTGTCTGGCTGGCTGCCTTTTGAGTCTATGTCTGTCTGGCTGCCTTTTGAGTCTGTGCCTGTCTGGCTGGCTGCCTTTTGAGTCTGTGCCTGTCTGTCTGGCGGCCATTAAGTCTGTGCATGTCTGGCTAATGGCTTTTGAGTCTGTGCCTGTCTGTCTGGTGGCCTTTGAATCTGTGCCTGTCTGGCTGGCGGCCTTTGAATCTGTGCCTGTCTGGCTGGCTGCCATTGAGTCTGTGCCTGTCTGCTTGTTGGCTTTTGAGTCTGTGCCTGTCTGGCTGGCTGCCTTTAAGTCTGTGCCTGTCTGGCTGGCTGCCTTTTGAGTCTGTGCCTGTCTGTCTGGCGGCCATTAAGTCTGTGCATGTCTGGCTAATGGCTTTTGAGTCTGTGCCTGTCTGTCTAGTGGCCTTTGAATCTGTGCCTGTCTGGCTGGCGGCCTTTGAATCTGTGCCCGTCTGGCTGGCTGCCATTGAGTCTGTGCCTGTCTGCCTGTTGGCTTTTGAGTCTGTGCCTGTCTGGCTGGCTGCCTTTAAGTCTGTGCCTGTCTGGCTGGCTGCCTTTGAGTCTGTGCCTGGCTGGAATCTGTGCCTGGCTGGCTGGCTGCCTTTGAGTCTATGCCTGGCTGGCTGGCTGCCTTTGAGTCTATGCCTGGCTGGCGGATTTTGGGTCTGTGCCGGTCTGGCTGGCTGCCTTTGAGTCTTTGCCTGTCTGGCTGCCTTTTGAGTCTGTGCCTGTCTGGCTGGCGGCCATTAAGTCTGTGCATGTCTGGCTAATGGATTTTGAGTCTGTGCCTGTCTGTCTGGTGGCCTTTGAATCTGTGCCTGTCTGGCTGGCGGCCTTTGAGTCTGTGCCTGTCTGGCTGGCTGCCATTGAGTCTGTGCCTGTCTGCTTGTTGGCTTTTGAGTCTGTGCCTGTCTGGCTGGCTGCCTTTAAGTCTGTGCCTGTCTGGCTGGCTGCCTTTTGAGTCTGTGCCAGTATGTCTGGGGCCATTAAGTCTGTGCATGTCTGGCTAAAGGCTTTTGATTCTGTGCCTGTCTGTCTGGTGGCCTTTGAGTCTGTGCCTGTCTGGCTGGCTGCCTTTAAGTCTGTGCCTGTCTGGCTGGCTGCCTTTGAGTCTGTGCCTGGCTGGAATCTGTGGCTGGCTGGCTGGCTGCCTTTGAGTCTATGCCTGGCTGGCTGGCTGCCTTTGAGTCTATGCCTGGCTGGCGGCTTTTGGGTCTGTGCCGGTCTGGCTGGCTGCCTTTGAGTCTTTGCCTGTCTGGCTGGCGGCCTTTAAGTCTGTGCCTGTCTGGCTGGCTGCCTTTGAGTCTGTGCCTGGCTGGAATCTGTGGCTGGCTGGCTGGCTGCCTTTGAGTCTATGCCTGGCTGGCTGGCTGCCTTTGAGTCTATGCCTGGCTGGCGGCTTTTGAGTCTGTGCCTGTCTGGCTGGCGGCCTTTGAGTCTGTGCCTGGCTGTCTGGCGGCCTGTGAGTCTGTGCCTGGCTGTCTGGCGGCCTGTGAGTCTGTGCCTGGCTGTCTGGCGGCCTGTGAGTCTGTGCCTGGCTGTCTGGCGGCCTGTGAGTCTGTGCCTGGCTGTCTGGCTGCCTGTGAGACTGTGCCTGGCTGCCTTTAAGTCTGTGTCTGGCTGGCGGCCTTTGAGTCTGTGCCTGGCTGTCTGGCGGCCTGTGAGTCTGTGCCTGGCTGTCTGGCGGCCTGTGAGTCTGTGCCTGGCTGTCTGGCGGCCTGTGAGTCTGTGCCTGGCTGTCTGGCGGCCTGTGAGTCTGTGCCTGGCTGTCTGGCGGCCTGTGAGTCTGTGCCTGGCCGTGTGGCGGCCTGTGAGTCTGTGCCTGGCTGTCTGGCTGCCTGTGAGACTGTGCCTGGCTGACTTTAAGTCTGTGTCTGGCTGGCGGCCTTTGAGTCTGTGCCTGGCTGTCTGGCGGCCTGTGAGTATGTGCCTGGCTGTCTGGCGGCCTGTGAGTCTGTGCCTGGCTGTCTGGCGGCCTGTGAGTCTGTGCCTGGCTGTCTGGCGGCCTGTGAGTCTGTGCCTGGCGGCCTGTGAGTCTGTGCCTGGCTGTCTGGCTGCCTGTGAGACTGTGCTTGGCTGCCTTTAAGTCTGTGTCTGGCTGGCGGCCTTTGAGTCTGTGCCTGTCTGGCTGGCGGCCTTTGAGTCTCTGCCTGTCTGGCTGGTGGCCTTTGAGTCTGTGCCTGGCTGGCTGGCTGCCTTTCCTGGCTTACTGCCTTTGAGTATATGCATGGATGGCCTCATGTACCTATGGAGCTGATTGCGTCTGTGTTAATGCTTGCTGGAATGACTGCTCCTGCAACTTTGTATTGTAGCTGTCTGCTTCTGCTGCTGAGCTTATTAAATGCAGTTGTGTTTGATCGGCTGCCTACATTGCATGGCGGGTGGTTTCTGCAGCCGTGGCTGGCAGCTTCTACGGATGTGTCTTCTTGGCTGGCAGTTTCTGCAGCCATGTCTGCGTGGGTGGCGGCTTATGTGGCCGTGTCTGCCTGGCTGACAGCTTCTGCGGCCAAGTCTGCATTGCTGGCGGCTTCTACAGCTGTGTCTGCATGGCTGGAGGCTTTTGTTGCCATGTCTGCATGGCTGGCGGCTTCTGCGGCCGTGTCTGCATGGCTGGCGGCTTCTGCGGCCGTGTCTGCATGGCTGGCGGCTTCTACGGCCGTGTCTGCATGGCCGGCGGCTTCTACGGCCGTGTCTGCATGGCCGGCGGCTTCTACGGCCGTGTCTGCATGGCTGGCGGCTTCTACGGCCGTGTCTGCATGGCTGGCGGCTTCTACGCCCATGTCTGCATGGCTGGCGGCTTCTACGCCCATGTCTGCATGGCTGGCGGCTTCTACGCCCATGTCTGCATGGCTGGCGGCTTCTACGCCCATGTCTGCATGGCTGGCGGCTTCTACGCCCATGTCTGCATGGCTGGCAGTACTTGGCTCTGAGTGGGTGTTTATGTGACCAGCTGTGCCTGGGGTTCCGCCATGTCTCGGTGGCGGTCTGCCTTGGTGGCTATGCCTGCAGGGTGAACTAGTTCTGTGGCTATGTCTGGTTGACAATTTGTAGTTTATTGGTCTCTAATAAGCATAGCACACCAACAAAGCCCTATAATGCTCCTAGTGGGGAGTGAGAAGATGGGCTGGACCATACTATTTGGATGGCCTACAGGAAGTAGGGCGTACCAGCAAAGCCCTATAAGCCTCCTGGTTGGGAGTGAAGATATGGGCTGGACCATATTGTTTGGATGGCCTACAGGACATATAGCATACCAACAAAGTCCTATATGGCTCCTGGTTGGGAGTAGGAAGATGGGCTGGAACATTTAGTCTGGGTGGCCTACAGGAGGTATGGCTCACTAGCAAAACTCTATAAATACTTGCCGCCGATCTAGAACTTCCCAAGGAAGCCCTGGAGGGTCGGAGGTTGTCTGCTGGGGTCCTTTGTGCGGTAGTTTCTGGCGGTGGGGACCCTAGGAGGTCTGAAGGGTCCAGGGGGCTCTATGGACCTCTTGCAGATCTGTGAGCTCCAAGGGATGGATGCCATGGTAGAGTTCCATCATGGATGCCAGATTGCGAGGAAATTAGGAGATTTTGGCATCTGAAGTTCTTCTGGTAAACGTAACAAAGGGCCTCCAGTGGATCTTGGATCAAAGCATCTGTATCGCAATATATTCTGCACCAAAGGTATCGGTGTTCAGCAATCATCTTCAGTTTTGATTATTCTGTCAAGATAAGTACTTCTCTAAAGATGTTTTGTTATGATTAATTTATGAACACTTGATGAAACCCATATGAGATTTATTTTATAAGATTATGTTGGGTTTTCAGTATAATTTCTAGTAGTGAAATTTTCTAGGTTTTAGGATGGTTATTGATCCGACTTTTTGAGTTCGTACCTCTTGTTAACCTTTGGGTTCCCTATGCTTCCTTCTGGGTCTTCTTAGCTTAGATTACTTTTTAAGTAGGGTCCTTCCAGAGGGGTGTTTTATATCTCTGCTATTCGGTCTTTCTATGGTGCTGTCATGGGTGAAGGGGAAAATTATAATTACGCTTACCGGTAATTGTATTTTCCAGAACCCATGACAGCACCCCTCTAATTTCCAGCCCCAATCAAGTTCAAAAGAAATTCTAGCTGTCCTGCAGGCTCAGGGTGCATCAGTGTCAACGCAAACTATCCGTTGACATTTGAATGAAATGAAACGCTATGGCAGGAGACCCAGGAGGGCCCCACTGCTGACACAGAGACATTAAAAAACTAGACTGCAGTTTACCAAAATGTACGCAAATAAGCCAAAATTCTTCTGGGAAAATGTCTTGTAGACAGATGAGACCAAGATAGAGCTTTTTGGTAAAACACATCATTCTACTGTTTACCGAAAATGGAATGAGGCCTACAAAGAAAAGAACCCAGTACCTACAGTCAAATATGGTGGAGGTTCAAAGATGTTTTGCTGCCTCTGGCACTGGGTGCCTTGAATGTGTGCAAAGCATCATGAAAGCTGAACATTACCAAAGGATTTTGGGTTGCAATGTAGGGCCCGGTATCATAAAACTAGGTTTGTGTCCTAGGTCATGGGTCTTCCAGTAGAACAATGACCCCAAACATACTTCAAGAAGCACCCAGATATGGATGGGAACAAAGTGCTGGAGAGTTCTGAAGTCGCCAGCAATGAGTCCACATCTAAATCCCATTTAACAGCTATGGAGAGATCTTAAAATTGCTGTTGGTAGAAGGCACCCTTCAAATATGAGATCTGGAGCAGTTTAGAAAAGAAGATTGGTCAGGAAATCCCAGTTGAGTGGTGTAGGAAGCTTGTCGGTGGTTGTAGGAAGCTATTAAATTCAGTTATATCAAACTTAGTTGTACCCTTAAGATCCCCTCTATAGTAAGAGCAATGATGGGTAAGAGAACTGAAAAGAAGAGAGGGGGGGAACTGAGAAGATCTGGTGTGTATGGTTCCCCAAAGCAGGATATGGGAAGAACTAGAGCCGAACGGGAAGGGAAAATGGATACATTTCTCCAGACCACGGATACGCTCTCAAGTAGAGGTCAATTGAATTCAAATATTCAAAATAAACCCTTGGTCGGGGAAAGTGGGCAAACGCATGAATTACCTCAAGCAGATACTTTGGAAACACCGACACTGGGTGATATTATGTTAGCAGTAAAAAAATCCAATCGTGTTTTAGAAGTAATTACGACGCAGATGAGTGAATTGAAATCAGAAGTTCAACTGGTTAGAGATGATGCCAAAAAGCTAGGTGAGAGAGTAAAACAGGCAGAAGAAAGAATTAGTGACGTAGAAGATCAAGTATCTGAATTATCAAAAGAACTCAGAGCTCTGAGAATGGTAAACACAGATTTATTTAAGAAGATCACTGACCTAGAAGACAGGGATAGGAGAAGTAATATCCGGCTTATTGGTATACCAGAGAAAGAGGAGGGTACGAACTGTGCACAATATATCCAGAATTGGATTACTGAAGTGGTAGGAAGGGAAAACTTGTCTAGTCAGTTCACAATTGAGAGAGCTCATAGAATTCCAGGGAAAAATATACGAGGAAACCTACCTAGAACTATTATTGCAAACATTTTCCCATTTAAGGATAAAGAAATGGTTATGAGGAGAATAAGAGCATAAGAATTGGTTGAAATTAATGGTTCAAGGGTTTCAATATACCTAGACTACTCTGTAACAACGCAAAGAGAACGAGGAACATTTATAGAAGTGAAAAAAAGACTACGCCAGGCTGAGATCAAATACTCCCTTCTGTACCCGGCAAAACTCAGAGTGGTGTATAAAGATTAAGTTTTTTCTCCTCCTCACAAGAAGTACAGAAATAGTTGGAAACTATGGGCTTATGTTAACATTATAATATAAATGTATATTGTAATTTGTTGATGGTGGTTGGGGGGGAGGATACGGAGGATACGCCAGTTGGGTAGGATGCTCAAGTCCCATATGGTTCGAGGGTATCATGTGAGGGTTGGGGGGGGGGGCGGAGGGTTAAGGGGGAGGGTGGTTTATATGGAGTGGAGGACAAAGGATTTTTTTTTATTTTTTTTATCATTGGTCCTTGGATATATAATATGAGAAGTAAAAAATTATTCAATACTAAAATTTTATGTTGGAATGTGAGAGGTCTTGGGGAGAAATTAAAAAACTTTGCAGTATTCGATATCATTGGTAGATATCTTCCAGCACTGGTTTGTCTGGTAGAGACTCATATGGTTAGAGACAGATTAAACCTGTTTAAACGAAAATGGATAGCTCACCAATTCCACTCTATAATCAATGGGTATAGCAGAGGGGTTAGTATTGTTATTCACAAATACATTACGTGTTCTATAATTTCTAAGAACATTGATGTGGAGGGACGATATATATTCATATATGGTTATTTTGAAAATGGGGTATACATCCCTCCACCATATAGACATGAGGTGCTCTTAAAACTATATGAGTTCATGCTAGACAAAAGCGACTCTGTATTTTTAATGGGTGATTTCAACTGCACAATGAATAATGACTACAGTAACAAAAAATGAGAACCCCAAAAAAATGGTAGATACTCCGCTGAAAAAACTAACTCAAGAATTTGGTTGGTGGGATATATGGAGGATTCAGAATCCAGAAGCAAAACAGTATTCATGTTATAGTAAAAGTTACGATTCATTGTCAAGAATAGACTTGATATTTGGTAATCAGTTAACATTACAAAAAATATAGAGGTTTTGTATGAACCGAGATCTCAGATCACTCCCCAGTACTTGTAAAGGTGGGTTTGAAAGTCGAGAATTTGAAAGGGAAGAGTAAAAACTACATGATAAATCCCATATGGCTCAATCTAATAGGTAAAGAAGATCAAAAAATAAAGGAATTGACTTTTTTTTTTCAAATTAATAAGGATACAGCTGGAGTGAATGTGGTCAGGGACACCGCAGTATAAAGAATTATTTGTCAGAACTAGGAATTACTGGGAAGGAGGTAAACCGGGTAGAGTTTTATCTAAGATAATTAAGAATATGGATGCGGTTGAGAATATCGCCGTAATTAGAGGAAAGGATGGCCTATTATATAATGATCAGGAAAAGATACGGGATATATTCAAGACCTTTTATGAAGAACTGTATTCAGGAAAACCCCAGATACATAGAGAAGAGATGACAAAATACGTGCGAGAAATAGGAACCCCAAAACTTAATGATGACCAACAGACAACATTAGACCGGCCTATATCCTTAAAGGAGATCCTAGTAGCAATAAATGAAGCACCACTTGGTAAAACAGCAGGCCCCGACAGTATTCCAAATGAATTATATAAAAGAGATAAAGAATTTTGGGCAAATAGACTTATAGAAGTATTTGAATACTCAAAATGTATTATTTTATTCCCAAAAAAAGATAAGGACCGATCGGATCCCACATCGTATCGTCCAATTTCACTAATGAATAATGATTGTAAAATTCTGGCTAGGTTTTTGTCGAAAAGGCTGAGGAAGGTCATAGTACATTTGATTCATTAAGGACCAAAATGGATTCATTCCGGATAGGTCTACAACACTGGGCTTGCTTAGGGTCTATATCCAGTTTACAGAGAATAATAAAGAACTATGTTGTATTCTATCATTGGATGCGCATAAAGTATTTGACTCTGTGAACTGGGACTTTGTATGGGAAGCTATGATAACATTTGGTATTGGAACAGGATTTATAGACTGGATGAAGATTATATATAAATATTCCAAAGCCAGAATATCAGTTAATGGTATACTATCTGATTGCTTCCGTATAGAACGAGGGGTGATACAGGGCTGTCCTCTCTCTCCCCTGGTTTTTGCCCTGACAATAGAAATCCTGGCTATAAAGGTTAGGCAGGATGTAGATTTGCGGGGCTTTGGAGATGACCTGCTCTTCTTCCTGGATGATACAAATAATGATCTGCAATATGTCATGTTATTAATGGAAGAGTTTGGTAGACACTCAGGTATATTAATTAACTGGGAAAAATCGACCCTGCTCCCTCTGAGTGATAAAAAGCTGATTTCAGAAGCAAAATTAAAGATTCTTACTCCCCAGGACAGTTTCAAATATTTAGGTCTGGAAATATCCAAGGACCCTAATAAGTTTATAGCACTAAACATTAAACCATTACTTGATAGGATGAAGGAGAGGATTAAAGTCTGGAATAGATTACCAATAAACAAAGCAGATAGAATTGGACTAATCAAAAGTATTTTGTCGCCCCAGTTGCTCTATGTCATTAGTAGGGGTCGACCGATTATCGGTATGGCCGATATTCCGGATTTTGTAAAGTATAGGTATCGGCATGTAAACTGCCGATACCGCCGATATTGCATCCACTACGCCAGCGCACCAGTCAGTGTCAGAGACGAGTCACCGCCGTGCCTTTGCGCTGCCAGTGCCAAGCAAGAATCGCGGGAGTACAGCAGAAGGGGCGTGGGCCTGCCTGGAACGCCCACGAACGGGACTACATACGTAGACTACGTAGGCTACGCTGTGGACGTTACTGCAGTGCTCCGGCTGGTGGGGGGGAAGTGTGCGTGCACTGCCCTGCCTGCAGGCCTACAAGAGTGCCTTGCCTTCCTCCTGCTGCAGGGATCGCAATTTGAGTCAAGGCTGAGCCGTACCCACCATTCACTCACGCAGTCGGTATACTGCGATGTGGTAATTACTCAGTGTTAAACTCGTATTCTACAAGTGTGCACACCCGACCTTTTTGTATCATACGTATACAGCCGTGTCATGTACTTACCTAGTCCTACTACATCATACACACATTAGTATGTAATTTAAATGTGTGTATGATGTAGTATGAGGATATATAACACACACACTGACTGTATATGTATAATAGTATTAGTAAGTATGAGCCCCTGAGCAGTAAAATGCATTGCATTTGCATTTTGCAAGTAATGTGATATGAGTCAGGGTAACACAAGTGACACACAGTATCAGGATGTAGTGTGAGTGAGGTATATTTTATCTAACACACTGTATGTATAATATTATGAGGTATATAATATATAAGGAAGGAGTGTATGATGTAGTATGAGGATTAACACATTGGATATGTGAGGTATACTGAGTAAATTATACCTCACATATGCAGTGTGTGTTAACCCACTACATCATACACTCCTTTTTCAGCAGATTTGTGTAGAAATTTTTTTTTTCTCAAAAATCAAAATGCTCAGAATATCAGCAGAAAATATCGGTTATCGGCCTGAAAGTTCACATAATATCGGTATCGGCACCAAAAAAATCAATATCGGTCAATCCCTAGTCATTAGAAACAGTCCCATCTACCTGGGGAACTCGGTTTTTCATGACATAGAGAAATTTTTCAATGTATTAATCTGGTCAAATAAAAGGGTAAGGAAAAAGATACACTGACTTACAAGATCTTACGAACAAGGAGGACTAAAGGTCCCAGATATCAGATTGTACTACATGGTAGCTAATATCTCAATAATGATGAATTGGGCACAGGTTGATTTTCTGAGCCATTTGGTACATATGAGCGAGGGTGGCTTACCGGACATATTTACATTACTCGAATCAGGACAATTGGAAAGTACGCACTTATATAAAATCCCATTGGTAAAGTCACTGGTGGGGTTATGGGGTAAAGTCAAAAAGACACTGAATTTAGAAGGACAGATTAAAGTCACACCGTTATGGTATAACAGGAGGTTAGGTAATGTTACTTTTTTGAAAAAGGCCAAATATTGGGTTGATAAAAAATTATGGCATATTTCACAATATTTTCAAAATGAAAGACTGAAGGATAGGGACACAATATTAATGAATGTAAGGGAAGATAGGCAAAGTTATTTTAGATATATTCAGTTGGTGGATATTGTTAAAACGGTTATAAAAAAGGAAGATATAGTGATAAAATCACACGAGGTGATGAATTACATATTAGGCTGAAGAGGTAAGCAAATTAGTGTCAAGTTTGTATAAAAAGATAAGAGAAATTAGAAATGAGGGATTTATCTGTAATAGTAAATGGGAGAATGATATAGGGACAATAACAGAGGATCAGTGGGGAAAACTCTGGTGTTTTATATCATACCTGAGGAACCCCTCTCATAGGGTAACTCAGTTTATGATACTACACCGTTTATATGTAACACCAAAATGGCTTAAAAAAGTTTCAGCTAAAATGCCCGGACTATGTCCTAGATGTATGAATGATAAAGCGGACATGTCCAAAGATACAACTATTCTGGTGCAGTCTGATCGAATTACCGCCCCGAGTTACCAACAATAAAAGAATAGGAAAACTTGATGAACTCCAATTGTATAATAGAAAGAGCAGGATACATTAAGAGTAATAGAGGCTATAGACATGGGAAAATTTGGACTCAGTGGTTAAAATATATGAATAAATAAATATAGATATATATGTTTTTAAAAAATTTTATTTATTTTTTTCTCTTTGTCCATCCCCCCTGTGGGAATAGGGTTGGGGGATAAGGGTTGGGGAAGTGTGGGGGGAGGAGGGGAGGGGGGAAAAAAGGAATAAAGGCTTAAAGGAAATATAAGCAATGTGATATTTATTGTAATGTACTGGATAGGTCAAGTATCTCCATGTAGAGGGTATTTAAGTAAGAGGGGAATGAATGCCCTACTACTCCTATTTATGTATTTGTTTTAATCACTCTTACCTCTTTTTGGCTGATGCTTGATGTTTTTATTATGTAAGTGTTAAATATATTGCTATTGCTCTTTTTTGTAATTTACTAGTATAAAAAAAATAAAGATATAGAAATTCAGTTATTTCTTCCAAAGGGTGTGCAACCAAATATTAAGTTAAGCTTGCCAGAAATTTTGTCTGGCCCGTTTTTGGAGTTTTGCATGAAATTATAACATTTTTGGCTTTTTTTTCTCTATTTTTGTGTTCCAATACACACAAAGGAAATAAACATATGTATAACAAAACATGTGTAATTGCAATCATTTTCTGGGATAATACTTTTTTCTGGAAAAAGTTCAGGGGTGCCAACACTTGTGGCCATGACTGTATCAGCATCCACCACACCCCATGGACTAAGAAGCACTACAGATATCGGCTGGTGATGGCTCATACAGCTTTATATCTACTCCCCTATTGTGTTAAAGGGGTATTCCTATCTTGGACATTGGGGGCATATCACTAGTATATGCCCCTAATGTCTAATAGGTGCGGGTCCCACCTCTGGGATCCAAACTTTCACTTAGAACAGAGCCCGCAAAGCACGAGCTTGTACACCACGCATGCACGGCTGCCCTGCATTCATTCATGTGGGAGTGCCGAAAATAGATGCACTCTGGCACTTTTTGGGGGATTTAAAAATGGTGCCCGCTTGCATAATGTTGATCTCATATATTTAACCCCACATAGATTTGACCATGGCATCTGGGAAGTTAAAGACTGGGTGCACACGCTCCTGGCCATGTACCAGCTACCTACAGCGATGATCGGGGGAGCCGGATGTAGTGTGCGGCAGCCTCTGTACTTGGAGTAGTACAGAGCTCCCGCACATTAGTTCCTGTGGAGCCCAATGTTAATGATTGCTTGTTATAGTTCCCTAGGGGAACTATTAAATAAAAAATAAAAAAATTACCAAAAAGTTTTATACATTAAAAAAAAAAAAAATATATAAAAATGCTAATTATTTCCTATTCCCCAAAATTAAAATTAAAATACATAAATAATTAAAAAAATAACTACATAGGAATCGCTGCATGTGAAAATGCCCGTACTATTAAAATATAAAAATATTTATCTCATATGGCAAATGTCAAAACAGGAAAATAAATCAAAATGGACGATTTACAATTTTTTTGGTCGCTTCACCTCCCACAAAAAAATTATAATAAGTGGTATGTTATCAATGAAAAGTACAGATCGCCTGCAAAAAATGACCCCTCACACAGCTCCGTACTAGTGTTGAGCGAACACTTTGCGAGTTCGGGTACCCGGAAATTTAATAAAGCCAAGCCTAGTAATGGCATGGCTGTGATTGGCCGGTGCATCATGTGACATGTATACAGGCTGGGTCATGTGTAGCACTGACCATAAGCTCTGAGTAGTGCAGGGACAGGAAGCAGCTGAACAGAAGGAGAGGGTTAGGAATTTAATCTGGTTATTAATTCTGTGGGTGACCTATAGCGTTTTTTTGGGGGGTGAAATACTCCCCTGACACAGAAATATAATACGTAATCTGTCTGTTAATTCTGTGGGTGACATAAACCCATTTTTGGTGTCAGATACACCTGCATTACATCTGTGACACAGAAATATTTAACAATAGTTAATCTGTCTGTTAGATCTGTGGGTGACCTCAAAGAATTAAGGAGAGCATCAAATAAAGGATGTGGCCCTGATCGTGGTGCTGCTGGTGTTGGGAGAGGACGTGGCCAATCTGTGCCAGCTGCACGCCCAAATGAAACACCTTCCTCAGGTGCACACAGGCGACAGGACATTCTGCGTCATTTTATAACACAAGAGAGTGAATCTGGATCGCACATCCTCAGTACTATGCTTTTGATATAACCAGTGTCCTTCAGCATAATTACGTGGCTTCTCAGCCCAATTTGTAATACATTCTATGCTGTGCATAAATGAGGCATTAGTTTGATCAAAGAGCATAGGCCCACTTACCGCGACAAGGTTGCCTCTACAAGTGGGGACCTACTCTAATTTTATGGCGCAGGAGGGAGCGGCGGCCACGAGCGCCCCAGCACCGCACCAGCAGCAGGCAGCGGGACCCAGTAGCCACACAGCGTCCCTGTGGCGAAACCAATCGCGCCACTGGGATTTGGAGGGGACAGATTGCCAGCCTCTTGCCCCAGGATTATGGGCCCTCTCATCAGCCCACGCTAAACTTAAACCCCATGGCGATTTGACTGTGTTTGTGTCATCTGAGCGCTGTTTGGATATATTGAGCGCTCAGATCCAAGCCATCTGGGGATATGTTAAATGTCTGTGTGTACTGTAAAGGGTGGGACATTGTATATTGAATAGTGATGTCCGTCCTATTGTCCCCACGTGTGTATTGGCGATTTACCTTTGTCCTGAGAGATAATTGAATGAGTCCTCGATTGTCTCCAGGACAGAAGACATTGTGTATTCTCCTGCCTGTGATGATTACATTAACCCGTGTAAGGTAATTATATCACAGGCAGAGGGGAGGGATATGCTGGGGGTGTCTGTATTGTCCCATTGTGTGTGATTGGCTGCTGTATCCCCTGTGTCGCAGTCTTCCTTCTGGTCCCCTAGGGGAGTGTCCACCAGGTGGGAGACCTGCATAAATACCGGGCAGGTAGCCCTCAAAAAAGAGATAATGCCTGTTTAACCATTAACCCCTTTGGGACACATGACGTACCGGTACGGCATGTTTCCCGAGTCCTTAAGGACACATGACGTACCGGTACGTCATGAGTTGTTCCGATCACTGCTGCTCAGCTGGCAGTGATCGGAACAAGGTACCTGCTGAAATCATTCAGCAGGTACCTTGTTACAATGCCCAGGGGGGTCCTGTGACCCCCCCATATGGGCGATCGCTGCAAACCGCAGGTCAATTCAGACCTGCGGTTTGCAGCGCTCTATGCGATCTCTGATCCGATCAGAGAGTTAATGCCCACAAACAGTTTTTAATCCCCTGCAGCCCCCAATCATATTGTGGCTGCGGGGGTGCAGGGGGTGGTTGCGGGAGGCGGGAGTGGAGGCGGGCGGGATCGCGATTGCGATCCCCGCCCGCCTCCCCTGTAATCTATCCCTGGTGTCTAGTGAGTTCTATCAGAGTGTCAGCACATTGCTGACACTCTGATAGAAACGGCTGGCATCTGTGCTGCAGATGCCAGCCGCTTAACCCTTCCGTACCGCGGTCCGTATGGACCGCGGTATGGAAGGGTTAACAGGAGGGAGCGCTCCCTCCTCTACCATCGGGGGCTGCTGTGCCTTTGCAGCCCCCAACAGGATGGGATCGCAGAGGGAGGGTGCTCCACTCCTCCTCATCCATCACCCCCTGCCCAGTTATGGCAGCGGGTGATGGTTGCCATGGAGACAGGACGCTTTCAGAAGCGTCCTGCTCTCCATGGTGCTGAAAGTCTGAATAGACCTGCTAAAGGTCTATTCAGACTTTCTAAAGTACAAAATACAGTACAGTGCACTATATAGTGTACTGTACTGTATTATACAGACACCAGATCCACTGGATCTTTCAGAACCAAGTGGGTCTGGGTCCAAAAAATGTAAAAAGTGAAAAAAGTAAAAATGAAAAAACACATAACACTGAATAAAAATTAAAAAAAATAAAATACACTACACATATTAGGTATCGCCGCGTCCGTAAAAACCTGCTCTATAAAAATATCACATGACTGAACTCCTCAGGTGAACGGCATAAAAAAAACCCCCCAAAAAATGGTGTAAATAAGCCATTTTTTGGCACATTACATCACTAAAAGTGTAATACAAAGCGATCAAAAAGGCGTTTGCCTCCCAAAATAGTACCAATCAAACTGCCATCTCATCCCGCAAAAAACGAGCCCCTACCTAGAACAATTGGCCAAAAAATAAAAAAACTATGCCTCTCAGACTAAAACATGATTTTTTTTGTTTCAAAAATGCTTTTTAGTGTTAAATGTAAAAAAAAAATTAAAAAGTAGACATATTTGGTATCTACACGTCCGTAAGAATCTGCTCTATAAAAATATCACATGACCTAACCCCTTAAGTAAACACTGTAAAAAAATAAAAACTTTGTCAAAAAGCCATTTTTTTGCCACCTTACATCACAAAAAGTGTAATAGCAAGCGATCAAAAAGTCATATGACCCCCCAAATAGTGCCAATCTAACCGTCACCTCATCCCGCAAAAATGATACCCAACCTGAGACAATTGCCTAAAAACTAAAAAATATATGGCTCTCAGACTATGGAGATACTAAAACATGTTTTTTTTTCATTCAAAAAGGATATTATTGTGTAAAACCAAAATAAATAAAAAAAGTATACATATTATGTATCGCCACGTCCGTAAGGACCTGCTCTATAAAAATATAACATGACCTAACCCCTCAGATGAACGCCGTAAACATAAAAAATAAAAACGTTGTCAAACAAGCCATTTTTTTGTCACCTTACATCACAAAAAGTGTAATAGTAAGCGATCAAAAGTCATATGCACCCCAAGATGGTGCCAATCAAACCGCCATCTCATCCCGCAAAAAATGAGCCCCTACATAGGACAATCGCCCAAAAAAAATATATATATGGCTCTCAAACTATGGAGACACTAAAACATGATATTTTTTTGTTTTAAAAATTATATTATTGTGTAAAACTTATATAAATAAATAAAAAGTATACATATTATGTATCGCCGCGTCCGTCACAACCTGATCTATATAAATAACACATGAACTAACCCCTCAGCTGAACACAGCAAAAAAAAATACGGTGTCAAAAGCCATTTTTGTCACCTTACATCACAAAAAGTGTCATAGCAAGCGACCAAAATGTCATATGCACCCCAAGATGGTGCCAATCAAACCGCCATCTCATCCCGCAAAAAATGAGCCCCTACATAACACAGTCGCCCAAAAAATAAAATAAAACTATGGCTTTCAGAATGTGGAGACACTAAAAAAAATTATTTTCAAAAGGCTTTATTATGTAAAACTGAAACAAAAACCCCAAAAAGTAGTCATATTTGGTATTGTCGCGTCCGTAACAACCTGCTCTATAGAAATAGCACACAATCTAACCTGTCAGTTCAACTATGTAAATAACAAAAATAAAAACAGTCCCAAAACAGCTATTTTTTTGCAAATTTTCCATTTTAATCCATTTTTGCAGTAACAAAGCAAGGGTTAACAGCCAAGCAAAACTCAATATTTATTGCCCTGATTCTCTTGTTTGCACAAACACCCCATATGTGGTCGTAAACTACTGTATGGCCAAACGGCAAGGCACAGAAGGAAGGGAACGCCATATGGTTTTTGGAAGGCAGATTTTGCTGGACTGGTTTTTGACACTATGTCCCATTTGAAGCCCCCTGATGCACCCCTACAGTAGAAACTCCAAAAAGTGACCCCATTTTGTAAACTACGGGATAAGGTGTCAGTTTTGTTGGTACTATTCTAGGGTAAACATGATTTTTGGTTGCTCTATATTACACTTTTTTGAGACAAGGTAACAAAAATAGAAATTCGAAATTTCATCTCCATTTGCCAATAACTCTTGTGGAACACCTAAAGGGTTAACAAAGTTTGTAAAACTGGTTTTGAATACCTTGAGGGGCGTAGTTTCTTAGATGGAGTCACTTTTATGGAGTTTCTACTCTAGGGGTGCATCGGGGCTTCAAATGGGACATGGTGTCAAAAACCAGTCCAGCAAAATCTGCCTTCCAAAAACCATATGGCGCTCCTTTCCTTCTGCGCCCTGCAGTTTGGCCATACAGCAGTTTACGACCACATATAGGGTGTTTCTGAAAACTACAGAATCGGGGCAATAAAAATTTAGTTTTGTTTGGCTGTTAACCCTTGCTTTGTTACTGGAAAAATGGATTCAAACGGAAAATTTTTCAAAAATCGAAATTCTGACATTTTATCTCCATTTGCCATTAACTCTTGTGGAAAACCTAAAGGGTTAATGACGTTTGTAAAATCAGTTTTGAATACCTTGAGGGGTGTAGTTTCTAGAATGGGGTAATTTTGGGTGGTTTCTATTATGTAAGCCTCACAAAGTGACTTCAGACCTGAACTGGTCCCTAAAAAGTGGGTTTTTGAAAATTTCTGAAAAATTTCAAGATTTGCTTCTAAACTTCTAAGCCTTGTAACGTCCCCAAAAAATGAAATAGCATTCCCAAAATGATCGATACATGAAGTAGACATATGGGGAATGTAAATCAATAACTTTTTTTGGCAGTATTACTATGTATTATAGAAGTAGAGTAATTGAAACTTGGAAAATTGCAAATTTTTGGTAAATTTGGTATTTTTTTATAAATAAAAATGAAATTTTTCGACTTCATTTTACCACTGTCATGAAGTACAATATGTGACGAAAAAACAATCTCAGAATGGACTGGATAAGAAAAAGCGTTTTAAAGTTATCACCACATAAAGTGACAATGGTCAGATTTTGAAAAAATGGCCTGGTCCTTAAGGTGAAATAGGGCCGTGTCCTTAAGGGGTTAATACGGAGCCTCGTCTCGTACTTGGGGGGAATTGCTACGTCAGAACGTTCTCTTGCCTGTTCCAGGAAAGGAGGACTTCGTATGGTTCCAGTTCGGTGGATTCCAGCGGTTGTGGGTTGCTGTGCGCTTCGCCAGGGAAATCGCCCGAACGGTATTAACCCTCACTATACCGGGTTATACCGTAACAGTCCCCACTGTGCAGTTCTGTGTCATTTTGTAGCCCCAAATACCGGTGTACAAATGGTGAGGCCAGAACAAGTAGAGGCGATAGTAGATTGGGTGGCTGACAGCGCCTCCAGGTCCTTCACATTGTCTTCCACCCGGTCCCCTGCTGAAAGCGCAGAGTTGGCACCGGTGGCCCACAGGCATCTATCTTCCACCTCACCCCCTTGCAAATCAGCCAAGGAATCTGAGCCCCAAGTCATACAGCAGACTCTTATGCTTTTTGATTACTCTGCTGGTGGGGTTTCCATGAGCCGTCCACCTAGCCCTGCTCAAGATGTGGAGGAGAAGATGCCCAACCACTTATGTTTGAGAATGTGGACATGGGAAGACCACCGCAGCACATCTCTGATGATGATGAAACACGGGTGCCAACTGCAAGTGGAGTAGACACACCTCAAGAACCACGAAAGGTCTCAGGCTCCTCCTGCTTCCTCTTCTGCTGCAGTCTCGGCCTCTTCCTCCTTCTCTGGAGCCACAGGGGCATCTGCCACCCAGCAAACAAATGATGTGGCAGCCACACCACCACCACCATCATCGTCACCCAGCATGTCCACACTGTTCTTTGGAAACATTCAGCTGTCCATCCCACAAACACTGGAGAGAAAGAGGAAGTACCCCCCTACACAGCCGGGAACTCTGGCCCTGAATGCCAGCATTTAAAATTCCTGGCCTTTGAAATGCTGCCATTCCGTCTGGTTGGAGATGGATACATTTAAAAACCTTATGGCGGTGGCTGTCCCACAGTACGTGGTTCCCAGCTGCCACAAATTTTCCAGGCGAGCCGTCCCTTCCCTGCACAACAAAGTGGTGGACAAAATCAGGTGTGCACTGCGCAACACCATCTGTGGCAAGGTTCACCTAACCACTGATACATGGACCAGTAAGTACGGGCAGGGCCGCTATATCTCCCAAACTGCACACTGGGTAAATGTAGTGGTGGCTGGGCCTGAGGCGGAAAGTGGTTTGGCGCATGTCCTACCACCATAGTGGAGTGCTGGACGTTTTCCATTGCCGCCTCCTCATCCGGTCAGTGTAACACCTGCATCACCAACATCAGCACAGCCGGGGGAAACGACAGCAGGCAGTTTTGAAACTCATCTGTTTGGGGGACAAACCCTGCACCGCGCAGGAGCTGTGGACGGGCATGGAACAACAGACCGATGAGTGGTTGGTGCCACTGAGCCTCAAGCCCGGCCTGGTGGTGTGCGATAATGGGCAAAATCTCGTAGCAGCTCTGGGCCTAGCCGGTTTGACGCACATCCCTTGCCTGGCACATGTGCTGAATTTGGTGGTGCAGAGGTTCCTGAAGAGTTACCCCGATATGTCAGATCTGCTGCAGAAAGTGCAGGCCATCTGTGCGCGCTTTCGGCGTTCTCACCCTGCTGCCGCTCGCCTGTCTGCGCTGCAGCGTACATTTAGCCTTCACAAACAGCAGGTGGCGCTATACAGCTATGTTTTATTGAACGGCTCAGTGGCTGTAATGAATCTTAAATTACATGCAGTTACAAAATGATTCAGATCCAGCGGCTGATTTGAAAAATGTAGAATATTTTTCATGGGAGAACCTCTTTATGGTCAACAAGTGCCGATTTTAAGAGCTAAAGAGTCTGTCTCCATGATTAACCTGACATTTCTGTCAAATCTGCTATTACATTAGGCGTCTTACCTGAAAGCCAGTGATGTTCCCCTGTGTATCAGACCGAGTCCAGGCTAGTGTACCGTCCTCCATGCTGGGCGTCCGCACAATGTCTGGAGCTGCCGGAGCTGGAGATAATAAGAGGGGAGTCAGAGCAAATTGGAAGTGGGTTATAGAAAATAAAACATTACTCCCATCATCCCCCAGCTCTGTCAGCAGGATAAGTCACTCTCATCATCTCCCAGCTATGACAGCAAGATGGGCTGGACGCGTTCCTCTTTGGATTTAGGGCTTTGTACGGGTGGGCTCTTTTTCCTACATGAATATCGTGTGAGTTCATGTCCGCCTTTGGTTTATATGGCTGTGCACTTTAGTGCTGGCTGTAGATGGACACTTTACTTCCGTAGTTAGGCACCATATGTAATAGTGTAAGGCTCTGCTTATTGTTGGTCTAAATGTGTCAGCAGGATATAACACTCCCATCATCCCCCCATTTGTACACAGGATATATCACTTTAAACACCCCAGGGCTAAGCACACAGGGGTTATTACCCTCATCCTCCCACAGCCCATTGTAGCTAGAGGCCGGTGAGTCCTGGGATCTGATGATTGTCCGGTTCCTCCTGATCTGTTGTGAGAGAACCTATGGATGAGGACATTGCCGGTATATAGTACAGCGGAGTCTCACCTGATTCAGCAGTTGTGATATTGAACGTCTGTAGACGCCGCCATGGCTGACCGGTGTGGTATACTGTGATTGTGTATTGTGTGAATGGATCCAGGTCGGAGAAGGTCGCGTCTCCAGCTCCATATTTACAGACTCTTCCATGGTACACACAGGTGGATACAGGAGATGTCCAGGCGTCCCCGCACCGGTCTGGGGTGCACACAATGCTCAGGATGATGCTGTTCGGGGTCACACTTTTCTTGGTAACTTTGACTCCTAATAAGAAATGGAGAAATATTGTTAATAAGACTTTCCACAATCCACAGAGGAAACGTACTGCACGTAACCATTCTCACTGCACGTGTGTGACGTACGGACCTCTCGGCTCTGTCACCTTTCTAGTAACTGGGAATTATGGATGACTGAAAGGCTAACTCCCATTTGATCCGGTGCTGGGTTTGGAGCTGACACCAGTCCACACTGATAGGCTGCTCCCAGGGGCGTAGCTAAAGGCTCATGGGCCCTGGTGCAAGAGTTCAGCTTGGGCCCCCTTCCCTCAGTGCTTTGTGTGTCTTCTTATGCGGCACAAGGGTCTTTGGGCCCCCTCAGGCTCCTGGGCCCGGTAGCGACTGCTACCTCTGCACCCCCTATAGCTACGCCCATGGCTGCTCCCCACTCTTCTGATTAACTATTAATGCCTGTACCAGTAACGTCTGATTTTAACTCCGAAACTGAGCACTGGATTAACCCCTTAATTACCAGGGTTGAAAAAGCCTTAATGACCGTCAATTTTATTTATTTTTTTTGGCCTCTTTGCATTTCAGCTGCCATAACGTTTTTTTTTCTCTTCATTTACGTGACTGTCTGAGACCTTTTTTTTTTATGCGGGAGAAATTGCATTGTTTTTTTGTCATTGTTTGGGGGTATGTAAAAGTTATGATGACATTTGTGTAATTTTTAGTCTTATTTTTTTGTTTATTTGTTATGCTGTTCATGTTTCACACTAAATAAGCTGATAACTGAATTCTTCAGGCCATTGCAGTTGTGTGGATACCTAATATGTGTAGTTTATTGTTTTTATTTAATGTGTGCACAATAAAATGTATTTTATACTAAATAATTTTTGTTCTTTTTTGCAGATTTTTTTTCTAAATCCCATTATGAGATTACTCTTTTATACCTTCAGACTTACTGGTATAATGTGTTAGCATACTCCTGTGAGTACTTTGATATCCTTTGCCGCCAGATGCACTTACTTTATGATAAGGTGCGGGCCTCATGATAAATATGGCACATCCTCTGGCAGTCTGTGGGCGTATAGTTAAACCTACTCCAGCTCGTAGGTGGATTAGATTTAGGTGGTCATTTATGCCAGTGAATGCACCGCTGACGATAGCTCTGGCCACACTATTCCCTTTCCTGCCCCACCAATCCTCCTTTTTAGAAAGTGGCAAGGGCAGCATAGAAACACCACTTTAGGAGCAGTGGCATTTAAAAAGCCACAAACCGTGGGTCACTGTAAATGCCTCCTGATGTCTCTATGACACAGGTTGCTTTTTGGGCACAGCGAGATACCTGGACAAACAGCCCTGGGGTCCTTTGTAGGGCTGACTGCAGACGCCTCCTCATGTTCTGCGGCAAACAAAGGCCCCAGCTATGAAGCAGGAGCCCACCTAAAAACCTGAGCTGTTAGAAACAACTGGTATTTGTTGCAAGAGCGCTTCGAGAGCTGGCAAACCCCCTCTACTGTAGCAAACACAAAAGACGCCACTGCAGACTGAGGACTTGCACCCTGTTAAGGGGTTAAATGAGATTCATTTAGTTCACAAGGCGCGAAGCCTGGTCATAGGAGGAGCCGGGAACACTGCAGGTCAGCTCGTTTCTCTTTAGAATTCTGAGGGCAAATTGTGTTGTTATCCTTTTTGTGCATTTTTTTTAACTTTTGTTCCAATATGACAAAGTGCAATTTCTTTTTTAATGCACCAAAACCTTAACAACAACTGCAATAAGACAAGACATGAAGCCTGCACACATATACACCTGCATCTAGAAAACCTCCAAAACTCCAGTTCCAATTATTACTATATAGATAATAAACCGTGGATCCATCACCAATAGAGTTACATCTCTACAGAGTCTCCCCCACGCCTTCCCTCATCTGACTGGATCTACAAGTTCAGAAGATGGAGGTTGACTAGAAGACACAGTGATGGTGATGAACCAAAATGATCAGCCAGGTACATTTTCTCCTTGGCTTAGGTCCTTAGACCCTCAGATTTTGTAGTCTCTTGTATTTAGGATCATTTACACTTGTCTTGTCCTGAGAACCTCTAGTTTTGATCCTGTGAGGAATCTTTCTTCCATTTTGACTCTGATCTTTATGGGACACAGAACTAGAAGACACCAGGCATGAATCAAACTGTGAAGAGGAAGAATGGAGGACATTTCCCATACAGAGGCCAATCACAGAAAGATCAGAGTCCTGTATTCATTGCCTTTGTTTCAGGGAACTCTTGACCGGTTGTGACACTTACGCCTTTTCTGATTCTTTTCTCCTGACCTACAGTTTCTTATGCACCTATAAGTGCATCCCTGGTTTCTTCTGGGATGAGAGGTCACCTTATTATGTTTGAAAAATTCGTTGTCTTACAAATTGAAAGAGTTTTTAATATGTAGGCCTGACACGGTAACGCAGTCAAGGATGGAGCAGTAATGGGAGAGAACTCAGCTAAAGTTAAAGGAACAGGGCTTTCTCTGGTTGGGGTACTAAACTTGCAATAGCACTTGGCTTAGTGGTTACAGTTTCAGACAGGCTCACAGCTTGTTGGTTGCGGTCTCTTTGGTACGTATGGCTTTATGGTTCGGTGTCTAATGAGCTCACAGAAGTCATAATATTTAGTTTATTCAGAACCATATCGGCCTTGTCATTCTCAGCCTCTGGGCACAATTACAGACAAAGGTCACTGCTTCCACCCAACCACAGTACAGGAACACGCAGGAGGTACTCCTAAACTGCTTGTAGAATACGCAGCACATTTTCTGGCCATTGGGATCAAAGCACTGGAAGGAATCCATGACTGTTCAGTAGGAAAAAGGTCATTCCTTTATAACCAGAAAATGGTGGCAGGACTCATCTTTTCTACAGAAGACTGCTCACGATCTCAGCAGAGGTCTCGTTTCTGTGAGATACTTCTCCTGTACCTGACAGGTTCTCTGTACTCTACAAAACTCTAGACCATGAAGTACACCAGAAAACCTCAACATATAGTCTTGTTCCACAAGAGCCTATGAGACACCACTCTACTGCATTCCCACATTTTAACAACTTTTAAAGGAATAGTGCCTGCAAATGTTGGCAACATATTGACATAAGATGAACACAGCGTGAATGTCCAGTTAACATCACTGGTGCACCCAGTAGTTCAAGTGCAATAGAGTGTATGGGGAGCTGGTCAATGTTCTTCTCAGCTTATGCAGGAGAACCCATTACAATGGGCCCCTGAGGGTCCTGGAGAATCTCCTTAGAGATGCACACTGAGCTAAAACAACATCACATACATGGACAAATACAAGAAGAAAGTTACAAAGAATCCAGCAATGCATCACCTGCGTATTCACAGTGATCCTGAACAGAAGAGCCCTGCCCAAAACTTTCCTCCATGTAAGTCTTGTGTACATTTGCATGAAGTTAGGTTTATGAGGTTCCTTTGCCTGTGAAGCGGAGACATTTTCTGTCTTTATTTAGTTGGATACATCAGGGTTAACAATCCTTACTCTGCTCTTATAGGAAGCTAGGAGATGGACTTAGGTCTGGCCCTAGTTCAGTTTAGAGTGCATTTAGTGCTAGCTGAGAAAGTGAGAGAAGCTACATGTGCTCACGCCTTGGTGCTTTGCACTAATAAAGAGAGAGAGAGAGAGAGAGAGAGAGGGGAAGAACTAGAAGGTCCAGAATCTGCAGAGCAAAGCACTGAAGTAAGTCAGTAAGGTATTTGCTGATAGAGACTTTACTGCAGTAAGAGGAGCATTCTTAATACAGCCTTCACATTTTATCATGACCTGGCCAGCCGTACATTAATCCTGTACCCCTCAGCTGGGAATTACAGGCAGCATTGCAAGAGTAAAATTTCCATCCATAGATTCTGCAGAGAGAGACTTTGGAGAGACAAAGGAAGGGAGTACTACAACCCACATACATGTGAATTGTTTGGAACGATGTTTAATACTAGATATACTACTATTCACATCCTGCACTTGAGTAAACAGAGACTTCTTTATTTTGTATGTACAATCAGCCTGGTTACTGACTCCAGCATCATACACCGGCCACTGCACCTGCACAACCTGCCTTGTGCTCATACAATGCTCATAATTAGAGATGAGCAAATTTAAGTTGACGAAGTGGAATTTGATCTGAATTTCATGCAAAATTAGATTTGCACCAAATACGAATTTCCTTATGCCTCGTGGTAACGAATCACATTTTTTCCTAAAATGGCTGCTACACGTGTTAGGACTTGGAGCAAAGAACTCTGGGAAGGCGGGATCACCCATAATGCCATGCATGCAGCCAATCAGCAGCCAGCCAGCTCCGGTGATTTCACAGCCCTATAAATAGCCTCAGCCATTTTGGATTCTGCCATTTTCCAGTGTACTTAGTGCAGGGAGAGACATCAGCAGGCGATAGGGACAGTGATAGAAAAGACTTCATTGTGCTGAAAAAAACATTTATAAGTTCAGGGAAAGATTATTCAAGATGTAGGGAAAGGATAGGGGGGCACCATCTACACTATAAAAGGAGAACAGGCTGCAATAAGGGAGGTTACAGCCTGAGTAAAAAGAACAGTTTTAGTACACCTTGCTGCACTGACTGGGGATCCAAATTGCCATTATACTGCTGCTTTTAGGTTGCAATAGATGATAGACCTCTGTAATTCCACAAACCGTTCTTGTTATTGGACTGCAAGTGCTGTGTGATACCGCCATTAACAGGGTTTATTACAGGGAAATATTTCTAAGTCTTATTTGCCTTTGTGCGGTGCAGTTCTATGTTCTAAAACATTTTTTGACTTGTATTAGTGGGGGAAAAAGGACGTATTAGCCGTTGTGTGTATTAATTTTTTATTTATTTATTTGATCTAACACTATGTCAGACAGAGAAGTGTCAGGCCCTGCACAGGGGAGTGGCAGAGGCCTTAATGTTTCTGGCGCAGGCACAGGTCGCAGCAGGGTAAGGAGGCGTAGCAGCAGGAGTCGCAGCGAGCAGTCGTGTCTTGACCAGCAACCTAGTGGTTCTTGAATGGTTAACTCGGTCATCCACTTCATCCGAAGTGACATCAGAAACCCCCAGCCAACAGTCGGTGGATTCTTCAGACACAACCCTTAGTTGGCATGGCCCGGAAGCAGGTCCTGTGCCCTCACCTGTCCTCAACCTGCCTTTGTCCTTTTCTGTTCCCTCAGCTAGAGAAGTATTATATGCCGTAGGCTCGGCTCCACTTTTCAGCGAGGATGAGCTACTAGAGGACAGTCAGCAGCTTCTGCCCAGCCAAGATCTGGAGGAGAGATCAGCCGCTTCCTCCGGTAGGTGGGCAAGTAGTATTATGGGGAGAGTCGCGTTGGAGCTGAAGTCCTGGTTGCCATGGTAAAGTGTAGTGGGGAGCGGGGGAGCAGTATACTTACCATCCGTGCGGCTCCCGGGGCGCTCCAGAGTGACGTCAGGGCGCCCTTCATGCATGGATCACGTGATCGCATGGATCACGTGATCCATGCGCATGGGGCGCTCTGACGTCATTCTGGAGCGCCCCGGGAGCCACACGGACTGTAAGTATACCGCTCCCCACTACTACTATGGCAACCAGGACTTTAATAGCGTCCTGGCTGCCATAGTAACCTGAAAGCATTTCGAAGACTGATCAGGATCCTGATCAATCTTCTAATGCTTTCAGGCGACTTGCGTTCTGACGGGTCCGGCGGGACGGAAGTGCCCGCCGGATCCTCAGAACGCAAGTGTGAAAGAGGCCTAATAGAGCTCTATTTGGGTGAATAGGACTTCACACTCTCCCTGCTGCCCTGTGCATAGTACACACAGCAGCAGGGAGATTACCATGGCAGCCAGGGCTTTAGTAGCGTCCTGGCTGCCATGGTCACTGATCGGAGCCACGGGATTACACTGCTGGGGCTCCGATCAGAAGCTGCCACAGCACCACCAATGAAGAGGAGTGGAAAGGGAACCCTGTGGCCACTACCACCAATGTTTTTAATACTGGGTGATGGGGGGAGGGCACACTGCAACACCTATGTTTTTAATACTGGGGGATGGGGGGGGCGCACTGTGCCACCAATGTTTTTAATACTGGGGTTTGTTGAGGGGAAGGGCGCACTGCGCCACCAATGAAGATAACTCACCCATTAATTCAAATACAGCCGCACCTGAACTCTATGAGAGGTAGCTGCGATATGCAGCAGTTAACCCCTCAGGTGCAGAAGGTTAACTGCCGCAGATCGCAGCTACCTCTCATAGAGGTCGGGTGTGGCTATATGATTCACCCGCCTCCTGTGTTTGAATTAATAACTGAGTAAACCTCATTGGTGGCGCAGCCCCTCCCCTCCTCTTCTCCTCTCTCCTCTCATTGGTAGCAGCGGCACAAGGGGGAGGGAGAAACTGCTTCCTTCTCCCCTGTGCTGCTGAGGGAACATGGATCTATGTTCGTGATTCGTTATCGGCATATCGGCAAGGTTAGATGGTTAACTTTGAAAATCCTGAATATCGTCCGATAATATCGGTAAATCCAAAAATCGGTCGATCCCTAGCCTCCACCATCTTAGCCGAAGGGAGCTGTCTGTTCTTCCCATCATCTGCTGGTCCTGATGCTCCTGCTCCTCCTACTCCTCGTCAGTCATTCTGTCAGCAATTGATCACCGAGATATGTCACTCATCCAACAGCGCAGAATTTGAACGTGCTCCTGCCCAAGTTGCTGGTGCTGCAATCCCTCCCTTTCCAAGTGGTGGACTCTGCACCTTTCAGAGAACTGATGTCTTGTGCCGAGCCAAGGTGGAGAGTCCCAAACCGTAATTTCCTTGCCAAAAAGGCAGTACCAGCCCTGCACAAATATGTGGAACAGAAGGTGGGCCAATCCTTGAGCCTGTGCTCCTTGTCAGTCCTTGTCAGTCCTTTGTCTGCCAAAATGCAAGGCAGCGCCGGCGTGTGGAGCTGTAACTACGGTCAAGGACAGGATATGTCCTTTATGGCCCACTGGGTAAATGTGGTTCCTGCCCAGACAAACCAGCAACTTGGCCAGGTGACGCCACGTTCTTACGGCGTTGGTTCTGCGACAATGTCCGCCTCTGCCTCCTCATTATCCATCGTGTCCTTAGCCTGCACTGCAGGGACAATTCACAGTGCCCCTCCAGCATAGCACATGTGCAGGGCACAGTGGTGTCACTCTGTTCTGCACCTGGCTTTCTCCTCAACAACTCAAACTCGGACCATGGTGACCGATAACAGAAATAACATGGTGTCGGTGCTGTGTCAAGGAAGGCTGAGCCATGCACCCTGCATGGCACACGTGTTAAATCTGGTTGTAAGGCGTTTCCTGAAGTCTTCTGCCCATCTGCAAGACATCCTGAAAATGGCCAAGAAACTTTGCATGCACTTTAGCCACTCGTACATCGCAAAGCACACCCACCTGGAGCTGCAGTGGCAGAACGGCATCCCCCAACATAGGCTGATATGCAACATTTCTATCCGTTGGAATTCCACCCTCCATATGTTGGACCGATTATATGAACAGAGAGAGGCCATAAATGATTTCTTGATGATACAGGCAGACAGAGGTACTCCCCTGTGTAACTTTGATGTTAGCCAGCGGCAGCTCATGCGTGACACCTGCCATTTGCTCGGGCCCTTTGAGGAGGCCACTTTAACTTTATTTGTCAGTCGCTAGGACTACGGGATGAACAACTTCATTACACTAATTCATGTTCTGGAACAGATACTGGTGAATCTGTCTGGCCAGGAGACAGGAGACATGGCGACTACATCTCATGGCCACATGAGCCCTGTGGGGGCTGAACTAGAGGAGGAGGACATTTGAGCACAAGCAGTGCATAGAGAAATGGCTGGTTTTTCTACACAGGTGACAGGAGAGGAGGAGCAGGAGCAGCCGGAGGAGCTACAGGACGATGAAGAAGGCGAGGCAGAGGACCCAGACACATTGTGGCAGTATGCAGTGGATATGGAGGCAGGGAGTCCCTCCGAGTCACTTGCGCAAATGGCCTGATGCATGCTCACTTGCTTTTATATTGACAGCCGAATTAGCAGAGGGATGACTACTGCCTCTCCACCATGTTAGACACTCGGTACTGGTCCAAAATGGCCCGGTGAGAGGGAGTACAAACTGAACTACTATCAAGTCATCCTATGTAGTCAGTTGGCCACTGCCTATGAGCGCCATCGCCCATCCTCACGCAGCTCTGACCGGGGAGTCCCACTGCACTCAAATTTCACTGCCATGTCTGCTGGGGGGGAAGGGGGGGGCAGTAGGGGGGTGGTTGGGGTGTGGCAGGAGCAGTACCAGCTTCATCAGCTACAACTTAAGTCTAGAGTCGCTGACGAGCAGCTTTCTTCACCCGCCTACTGAAGAAACTTCTCACCAGTGGCAGCAGGTAGACAAAGAGCAGAACCTGAACCAGCAGGTTGTGGCAGTTGTGGCATACTTGGAATGCACCCTGCCACCCCACATCAAACTCGATTTGTGGCCTCAACTGTCGAGTTTGCCCTGGGCAAGCTTTCCTGCCCAGCCAGCAGTGTGGTATTAAAGCGGGTGTTTAGTGCGGCAGGGGCCATAGTTACCCCAAGAAGAACTCGCCTGTCCACCCAAAATGTGGGTAAACTGACCTTTGTGAAGATGAATCAGGCGTGGATCAGCCAGGATTTTTTTTAAACACCAGTGCCTGATGCATTATACTAGATCATCCATAGTGCCACATCTACACGTTGACAAAAGAGACCTGTTTCTTATGGCTACTGGGCCACCCTGTGGTCTCCTCATGCTGCTGCACCTCACCACTCTGTGGTCTCCTCATGCTGCTGCCACCTCACCACTCCATGACTGAGCCAGTATTTTGCCTTTTTGGCCTGGTTGACATCATCAATTATTTGACCCTTCTTCTGATCTGTCAGAAGGAAGGAAAAATAAGACGCACAACGGATCCTGTCTGTGTAGCAGCTGTAAGGCCTGTATGACAGGGTCCCTACTTTGCATTAGAATTGGCTAATGATTTGGTAGCCAAAAGCAGGAGTGGGTACAAAACACAGAAAACATGCAAATATTCCATTCACGTGTCATCTCTGTTTTAGATCCAGTCCTGTTTTTCTTTTTGGATGGATCAGAGGAAGGACAAAATAATCAGTGACATCAACACAAACTTACTTCTGACACCCTCTCGGCTCTGTCGGGGGGCTCTACTTGTATAAGCGTTTCATTTTTTTAACAAATGCTTTATTATGAAAAACTGAAAAAAAATTCCCAAAAAGTAGTCATATTTGGTATTGTCGCGTCCGTAACAACCTGCTCTATAGAAATAGCACACGATCTAACCCTGATATTTTTTTATAAATAAAAATACATTTTTTTGACTCCATATTACCAGTGTCATGAAGTACAATATGTGACGAAAAAACTATCTCAGAACGGCCAGGATAAGTAAAAATGTTTTACAGTTATCACCACATAAAGTGACACTGGTCAGATTTTCAAAAAATGGCCTGGTCCTTAAGGTGAAATAGGGCCGTGTCTTTAAGGGGTTAAGGTTCTTGCCCTTAATCTAGAAGATTGTGAGTTCAAATCCCCACAGAGACATTTCAAAAATAGAGTCTAAATTAGATTTATAGACACATGCTTGGGAATACTCCTTTCATGTTCATAACACTGACTCCATATATGGACATATGCATGTATGGAGTTAGAGCAGGGACTCCTAAGCTGGGAAATTCCCAGCTTAGGAGTCCCTGGAGTCCCGACTGTTCAACATTCTGCGCTGGGCAGGACTAAAGCAGGGGTCCTCTTAGAGTATCGGGGCCCTGGGAAATTGCCCAGTTTGATCCCCACACCCCCCTAACGACGGCCCTGGTCCCCACTAATGATATCAGAACGGATACTGATCTTTCCCAGAAAAAAACTGATACATATAGATACTCTTCCCCGAGGGCGCCCTGTGTACAGATATACACAGTATATATATACAGTTGTGTACAGATAAGTTGCCCCCCATACAGCTGTGTACAGATAAGCGTTCCATAGACAGTTGTGTACAGATAAGTGCCCTCTATAAGTCAGATTCAGATAGAGCGTATCTTAACGGTCCGCTGTAGTTGCTGGTAATTGAGGAAGCTGTGTCTTTTATGGCAAACAATAAGTCACCGGGTACGGATGGGCTGCCGGTGGACATTTATAAGAAGTTTGGAGATATTTTATAACCCCAGTTATTAAAGGTTTACCAGAAGGAGTCGGAGACGGGGACGCTGTCTGCGTCCATGCAAGAGGCTATTATCGTGGTTCTCCCTAAACCGGGTAGGAACCCGCTTCTTCCAGATTCCTACCATCCTATCCTATTGTTGCCCACAGATATAAAGAAACTGGCTAAAGTGCTGGCTTTACGCCTCTCTAAGGTCATCTCCTCCATTATACATATGGATCAGTCAGGATTTTTACCAGATAGGTCCACAGCGATTAATATCAGACGCCTATATCTAAATATGCAGATTCCGGTGGACAATCCAGGGGATAGGGTAATGTGTACCCTGGATGCCTGTAGGGCATTCGATAGTATTGAGTGGGAGTATCTGTGGGAGGTGCTGGAGAGGTTTGGGTTGGGGGATAGTGTCATAGCATGGGTGCCGCTGCTATGTGGTAAGCCTACAGCACAGGTGCGGGTGAAGGGATATCTATCAGAGGGATTCCGGATCTACAGGGGAACCAGGCAGGGCTGCTCTTTGTCCCCGTTATTGTTTGCCCCATCTATTGAGCCATTGGCGGCTATTTTTCGGAGTCATGATGGCATCAGAGGATTTAGCCGAGGCGGGTCTCAGGAGAAAATAGCTTTATATGCGGACGATCCCTTGCTGTTCCTGGCTGAGGCTAGGGAATCCCTACCAGTGGTTATGGAAGTGATTGGTACTTTTGGGTGTTACTCTGGCCTGGTTATAAATTGGAGCAAATCGTCCCTCCTCCCTATAGACCAGGTAGCTCACTCTATGGGTTGAGAGTGATTTTAAGTATCTGGGGGGGGGGGGTCGCTTACAGATTATGAAAAAACATTCAAACATAAAATACACGTGTGGTCTAAGCTGCCGCTGTCGGTAGTAGGACGGATTAATCTTATTAAGATGATCTGGATGCCGCAGCTGCTTTATCTCCTACGTAATTCCCCCATATGACTGTCTCCAGGGTTTTTCACTCAATTAATAAGCTGTTTAGGAAACTTATCTGGAGGGGGGGCTCGGCACGATTGCGGCTCAAGACACTGCAAAGAAGTAAAACTGATGGGGGACTGGCTCTTCCGAATCCGTGGGTGTATTTCCTAGCCGCCCAACTTCAGCATATGCCGGACTGGGAAAGGAGAGAGGGAGATACCCAAAATAGGCTACTGAGAGGCTTCTTGCTGGTATGAAACTTATATGAAGCGTTAGAGGCAGATAAGATGAAACTGTCAGGTCTGGCGTTCCCTACGTTGCGTCTCTTACATAAGACAAGGTGGAAAGTGAGGGATATTCAGGGCATAACGGGCATCACCCAGTATACCCCCATATGGGACACTCCATGGTTGCCGCATCTGGGCTCCCCGCAGGGTATGGGGGGATGGCGCCAAGGGGGCATTATCAGAATCCACCAACTCATAGATTATAATGGTTTCAAAACTTATGAGCGACTCCAGGCAGAAACGGGTTTACCATCCTCAGACTTTTATAGGTATTTACAGCTGCGCCACGCCTTCCGGGCTGACCATGATGACGGCATGTTGAGTTCGGTGCACCAAAACAAGGTCATTGCACTTATAGACAAGAGAAACTCCTCGTCTGGAGTTATCCCTCTGCTCTATCAGGTTATATTAGACCGATTTCTGCAAGACTACCCAGTGAATAGTAGGGCAAAATGGGAGGTAGAGGTGGGGCCGTTAGACGAGAACCAGTGGCAGGAGATATTGGAGAGGACCCCGCAGCTCTCTCTCAGCGAAGCCCACAGGTTGTCACAACTATGTCTGATCCATCGGGTTTACAGAACTCCTCAGTTCCTGTTTAATGTTGGAATCCGTCTGAATTCCAAATATCCGCGATGTGGGGAGGAAGATGCGGGTATGTTACACATGATGTGGTCATGCTCGGCCCTGGAGAGGTTTTGGCGTGCTGTGCTGCATCTCATTAACTCTCTCTATGACGTTACACTGGATGTGTCCCCATTTGTCTGTGTATTGGGATATGTGGAGGACCTGCCAATCACTGAGCGCAGAAAGGTGGCGGTGGCCAGAATGTTATATATGGCTCGTAAGCTGATTGCCCAACACTGGCTTGATGAGTGTAGTCTAGTAGAACCGAATGTATAGCGAAGATTAATTGGCTACTTAATTTGAAGAGGGGGGCTATGACCAAATTTGAAAAACTCTGGACTCCTTGGATTGATGCCCCATGGCTGGCGTCCAGGGAACTTTAGAGATACCGTCTGGGGTTAGTATGAGGGGTACTGATGCCCGATGTGTGTATCTGGCTCCGTGGTTGGCGGTTTCTTGTAAGTTTAAGGGAATGTCTATACGCTATTTAATAATAAAGGGACGTTGTGCCTGATAACAAATGCACTTCTATCCACAGGATCAAAGATTTAGTTCCATTGTAATGTTGGGAATGCTGTAGGGAAGGGGCATGTGCCCCCTATACAGCTGTGTACAGATAAGCTTCCCCTATAAAGCTGTGTACAGATAATTGCCCCCTATACCACTGTGTACAGATAATTTCCTATACAGCTATGTACAGCCAAGTGCCCCCTATACAGTTGTGCAAAGATAACCACACCGTACACAGCTGTGTACAGATAACTGCCCCCTATACAGTTGTGTACAGATAACTGCCCCCTATAAACTGTGTACAGATAAGCGCCCCCTATACAGCTGTGTACAGATGAGTGCCCCCTATACAGCTGTGTACAGATAATTGCCCCCTATACAGCTGTGTGCAGATAACTGCCCCTTATACAGCTGTGTACAAATAGTTGCCCCCTATACAGCTGTGTACAGATAATTGCCCCCTATACAGCTGTGTACAGATAACTGCCCCCTATACAGCTGTGTACAGATAATTGCCCCCTATACAGCTGTGTACAGATAACTGCCCCCTATACAGCTGTGTACAGATAATTGCCCCTATACAGCTGTGTACAGATAACTGCCCCCTATACAGCTGTGTACAGATAATTGCCCCCTATACAGCTGTGTACAGATAACTGCCCCCTATACAGCTGTGTGCAGTAGTATCATCACAGCGGGGCACACAGGTTACATGGTGGTACTCACCTATACAGACAGCAGTCGGTGTCCAGTCGTCCCGCTCTCCATTATTCATACACTGTATTATGTCCGATGAGGGATAATATCCAGGTTCACACTGTAACGTCACCTTCTCAGACGGGTAATAATATTCCTTGGACGGTGAGATCTTCTCCAGGTTACTTATTGAGGGGTTTTTACATCGTTCTGGAGAATAAAGGGAAAAGATCAGTCTAGAAAATCTAATGAAATCCACGTAGAGAAGGACCCGGATGTGAGGAGCTCAGTCTTATAACACCCGAGTACCTGACATTATACAGTGTAGAGATACACTTAGATGTAGATTGTAAGCTCTGCGGGCAGAGTCCTGTCCATTCTATATCCATATGTTTCATGCTTATTGCATTTGTATAGTTTGATATTGTTTGTGTATGCTGCTCCTGATGCTCAGTACCATGAAATTACTGTCACTTTCACATAAATAGTAGTCAAGTGCCCCGTATACAGCTGTGTACAGACAAGTGCCCCGTATACAGCTGTGTATAGACAAGTGCCCCATATACAGCAGTGTAAAGACAAGTGCCCCATATACAGCTATGTACAGATAAGTGCCCCGTATACAGCTGTGTACAGACAAGTGCCCCATATACAGCTGTGTGCAGACAAGTGCCCCATATACAGCTGTGTACAGACAAGTGCCCCATATACAGCTGTGTACAGATAAGCGCCCCATATACAGCTGTGTACAGACAAGTGCCCCATATACAGCTGTGTACAGACAAGTGCCCCATATACAGCTGTGTACAGACAAGTGCCCCATATACAGCTGTGTACAGACAAGTGCCCCATATACAGCTGTGTACAGATAAGCGCCCCATATACAGCTGTGTACAGACAAGTGCCCCATATACAGCAGTGTACAGTCAAGTGCCCCGTATACAGCTGTGTATAGACAAGTGCCCCATATACAGCAGTGTACAGACAAGTGCCCCGTATACAGCTGTGTACAGACAAGTGCCCCATATACAGCTGTGTACAGACAAGTGCCCCATATACAGCTGTGTACAGACAAGTGCCCCATATACAGCTGTGTACAGATAAGCGCCCCATATACAGCTGTGTACAGACAAGTGCCCCATATACAGCTGTGTACAGACAAGTGCCCCATATACAGCTGTGTACAGATAAGTGCCCCATATACAGCTGTGTACAGACAAGTGCCCCATATACAGCTGTGTGCAGCCAAGTGCCCCATATACAGCTGTGTGCAGACAAGTGCCCCATATACAGCTGTGTGCAGCCAAGTGCCCCATATACAGCTGTGTGCAGCCAAGTGCCCCATATACAGCTGTGTACAGACAAGTTCCCTTATATGCAGCTGTGTACAGATAAGTGCCCCATATACAGCTGTGTACAGACAAGTGCCCCATATACAGCTGTGTGCAGCCAAGTGCCCCATATACAGCTGTGTGCAGCCAAGTGCCCCATATACAGCTGTGTACAGACAAGTGCCCCCTATACCACTGTGTACAGACATGTTCCCTTATATACAGCTGTGTACAGATAACTGCCCCCTATACAGCTATGTACAGAAAACTGCCCCTATACAGCTGTGTACAGATAATTGCCCCCTATACAGCTGTGTACAGATAACTGCCCTCTATACAGCTGATTACAGATAACTGCCCCCTATACAGCTGTGTGCAGTAGTATCATCACAGCGGGGCACACAGGTTACATGGTGGTACTCACCTATACAGACAGCAGTTGGTGTCCATTCGTCCCGCTCTCCATTATTCCTACATTGTATACTGTAAGATGAGGGATAATATCCAGGTTCACACTGTAACGTCACCGCCTCATACGTGTAATAATATTCCTTGGACGGTGAGATCTTCTCCAGGTTACTTATTGAGGGGTTTTTACATTGTTCTGGAGAATAAAAGGAAAAGATCAGTCTAGAAAATATAATGAAATCCACGTAGAGAACGACCAGGATGTGAGGAGCTCAGTCTTATAACACCCGAGTTCCCTTATATACAACTGTGTACAGATTAGTGCCCCATATACAGCTGTGTACAGACAAGTGCCCCATATACAGTTGTGTACAGCCAAGTGCCCCATATACAGTTGTGTACAGACAAGTTCCCTTATATACAGCTGTGTACAAATAACTGCCCCCTATGATAATTGCCCACTATACCACTGTGTACAGATAAGTGCTTCCTATATAGCTGTGTACAGCCAAGTGCCCCCTATACAGTTGTGTAAAGATAACCACCCCCTATACTGCTGTGTACAGATAAGTGCCCCCTGTACAGCTGTGTACAGATAAACGACCCCTGTACAGGTGTGTACAGATAAGTGCCCCCTATACCACTGTGTACAGATAACTGCCCCCTATACAGCTGTGTGCAGTAGTATCATCACAGCGGGGCACACAGGTTTCATGGGTGGTACTCACCTATACAGACAGCAGTCGGTGTCCAGTCGTCCCGCTCTCCAGTATTCATACATTGTATTCTGTCTGATGAGGGATAATATCCAGGTTCACACTGTAACGTCACCGCCTCATACGGGTAATAATATTGCTTGGACGGTGAGATCTTCTTCAGGTTACTTATTGAGGGGTTTTTACATTGTTCTGGAGAATGAAAGGAAAAGATCAGTCTAGAAAATATAATAAAATCCACGTAGAGAACGACCAGGATGTGAGGAGTAGAGTTGAGCGAACAACTGGATGTTCGGGTTCGAGAAGTTCGGCCGAACTTCCCGAAAATGTTCGGTTTCGGGATCCAAACTCGACCCGAACTTCACCCCGAACCCCATTGAATAGGGACCCGAACTTTTGGGCACTAAAAAGGCTGTAAAATAGCCCAGGAAAGGGCTAGAGGGCTGCAAAAGGCAGCAAAATGTAGGTAAATCCCCTGCAAACAAATGTGGATAGGGAAATGAATTAAAATAAAATAAATAAAAATTAACCAATATCAATTGGAGAGAGGTCCCATAGCTTCATGTCACCCACCAATGGAGAAGGCCACTTTTACTTGTTTAGGCCCCAGCACCCAAACAGAGGAGAGAGGTCCCATAGCAGAGAATCAGGCTTCATGTCACCCACCAATGGAAAAGGCCACTTTCAGTTATTTAGGCCACCACAATAAGAAAAAAATTATTTGGCCCAATGTATTGAATTTAAATTCAGGCCATTTTTTTACAGGCACCTAACACTATCTGGCTATCTATTTATGTACTGTATTACACTAATCCAGGCACAGCAGTAACCACAGATTTAGGGGAATATCAATTGTAGGCCTAGTATTTAGGCCCTGGATGAAAGGTCAGATTTACACTTGGAGATGCACAGTAGCGTGAGAAAAAATATATCGGATTATGCTTTTAGCACTTGTATTTTAACACTTTGTGTAATATACCCTTTAATGGAAACAAATACACTTGGAGATGCACGGTAGCGTGTTAGGTTATTAAAATAATATATCCTTTGACGGACACTATGAAACTTGTCCAGTCACAGATGGAACACCAGATTTACGGTATTGCTATTTTGGTAATTGAATTTCAACCCAGAACAAAATATATCCTTTGACGGAACTATTAAACTACTTGTCCAACCACAGCTGGAACAGCAGATTTACTGTATTTCTATTTTTGCAACTGAATTTCACCCCAGAAAATAATATATCCTTTGACGGACACTATAAAACTTGTCCTGTCACAGCAGAAACCACTGATTTACGGTATTGCTATTTTGGAAATTGAATTTTACCCCAGAAAAAAAAATATATTCTTTGCCAGACAGTATTATACTTGGCTAGCCACAGCTGGAATGCCAGATTTAGGGGATTGCTATTTTTTTAAGTGAATTTCACCTCTCAATAAAATATAGAAAATTCTATCCTGAGTTTCTAGGGGTGACAATAAGCACAGCCAAGCCCCTGATGTAGGATATAGCAAAAAAAAAAAAAAAAAATCTACTATTGATGGATTAATGGACAGTACCTGACATTATACAGTGTAGAGATACACTTAGATGTAGATTGTAAGCTCTGCGGGCAGACAAGCTCCCCCTATAAAGTTGTGTACAGACAAGTTCCACCTGTACAGCTGTTTAAAGATAAATGCCTCCTATACAGCTGTATACAGACAAGTGCCCTCTATATAGCTGTGTATAAACAAGCTTCCCCTATAAAGCTGTGTACAGACAAGTGCCCCATATACAACTGTGTACAGACAAGTGACCCTAGACAGCATTGTACACATAAGCGCCCCCTATACACCTGTAACAGACAAGTGCCCCATATACATCTGTGTACAGACAAGTTCCATCTATACAGCTGTGTACAGACAAGTGCACCCTCCCTATACAGCAGTATACAGACAAGTGCCCCCTATACAGCTGTATACAGACAAGTGTCCTCTATACAGCAGTGTACCGACCAGTGCCCTCTATATAACTGTGTATAGACAAGCTCCCCTATACAGCAGTGTACAGATAAGTGCCCCATATACAGAAGCTTATAAACAAGTACCCTCTATACTCCTGTGAACAGATAAGTGCCCCCTATACAGCTGTATACAGACAAGTGCCCTCTATATAACTGTACAGACAAGCGCCCCCTATACAGCTGTGTACAGACAAGCGCCCCCTATACAGCTGTGTACAGACAAGCGCCCCCTATACAGCTGTGTACAGACAAGTGCCCCCTATACAGCTGTGTACAGACAAGCGCCCCCTATACAGCTGTGTACAGACAAGTGCCCCGTATACAGCTGTGTACAGACAAGTGTCCCATATACAGCTGTGTGCAGACAAGTGCCCCATATACAACTGTGTACAGACAAGTGCCCTCTATATAACTGTACAGACAAGTGCCCTCTATACAGCTGTGTACAGATAAGCGCCCCCTATACAGCTGTGTACAGACAAGTGCCCTCTATACAGCTGTGTACAGATAAGCGCCCCCTATACAGCTGTGTACAGATAAGTGCCCCCTTTACAGCTGTGTACAGATAAGCGCCCCCTATACAGCTGTGTACAGATAAGCGCCCCCTATACCGCTGTGTACAGACAAGTGCCCTCTATACAGCTGTGTACAGATAAGCGCCCCCTATACAGCTGTGTACAGACAAGTGCCCCCTATACAGCTGTGTACAGATAAGTGCCCCCTATACAGCTGTGTACAGACAAGTGCCCTCTATACAGCTGTGTACAGATAAGTGCCCTCTTTACAGCTGTGTACAGACAAGTGCCCCCTATACAGCTGTGTACAGATAAGCGCCCCCTATACAGCTGTGTACAGACAAGTGCCCTCTATACAGCTGTGTACAGATAAGTGCCCCCATTTACAGCGAAGATTTGGCGCCAAAACCCTCCAAGAGGGAGGAGAAAACGGTCTTGAGATGCCGCCCCTGTATGTGGATTACAATGTGGATGCCGCCTACCCTATACTGGAATACCTAGGGGGCGTGCAAGAAGCGACGGGGTGGAGCCTGCAGCAACAGTGGCTCACCCTGCTCCGCGATTTCCTGCCTGAGTCAGAGGGATCCGGATCTTCGGGAGCAGCAATGGAGGCGACCCCAAGAGCAACCCGTGAGTGTCATGCACCTCCTGCTTATGCCCCAAGTGATGTGGCCCAGTCCTGCCCATGGCCATGGGCCAGTCCTTGCAGTATTCACCGGCCGCGGGATGTCTTTCTCCCACGGAACCCTTTGTGGCCGGCTCTGATGGCGGAAATTCGCGCTGCGGTAGCCCGGAAGACCACCACCAAAAAGAAGTATTTCGAGGAGGTAACAAAACGCATATTTGAAGACCCCGTGGAGGGCAAACCCCAGTTAGAGTGCCGCACGGGAATCGTACTGGAATTTGATAAGGCCCGGGAGTTCGGATTTATCCAGGAGACTGGCACCAACTGGGATTATTATGTTAACCACCAGTCTGTGAAGCGAAGTTACCTACCGGAGAGACTGCACAATTTAGTAGCGGGTGAGCTGGTAGAGTTCACTCCTGTGGAGGGCCTGCACGGCCCTTATGCCACCGCTGTAACACGCCCGGGAGTTATGCCGGAGGACTGAGAGAGCGGTGATGACAATTTCAGCCCAGCGGCAGCACCGGAACCTGCGTCTGTGCCTGCCCGCTCCACCTTCCAAGAGTGTGCCACCTTTATCGGGCCTAACATCTTTTGGCAGCCAACCGTCCTTGAGAGGCCCGCCAGCCCGTATCCTTCCCCAAAGCTGCAACGTCGGGAGAGGGAGATGGCCGCAAAGGAGGAACAGGAGAGGTGGGAGGCTTACCTAGTGGCACTGCCGTCTGCCAGCGCGGAAGTACCCGTGGTAAAGACACCTAAAGCCTACAGACCAGAGAAGCTGTGCTATGTCAGGAGTGTCCGGCGGGTCCCGTTTCCAGTGGAAAAAAGCAGAGCTGGACGCCGCGCAAGAGAGGCCAGTACTCGACCGTATTGTCCATGCTGATGGTACCGTGCTATGGCCTGCCACGGCCGATCAGCTACTATGGGAGCCACTTGAGCCCTCTGAGGATGAACCAGAGGAGTACGACACTTACCTGTGAGTAGGCCTGCAAGGCCATGCTGCTGAACCTCACAGGGATGTTATGATTGTTGCAGGAGTTGCCCTACATGTTGTCAGGCTGGTGGAGCTTGCTGCCAGTTCCCCACGTCCGGTGGCATTTTTGTGAAGATATGTTTCCACTGTGGAACCACTGCTCCCAGCCTGCCCTAGCTGTTTCCAGGACATCCTGCCTGCTGAAGTACAATTTTCGGCAAAATCCAAGTTGTGCCTTTTATATTGCACCTTATCCCCTTTTTAACCCCCATTTCAGGTTAAAGGGGAATCTTTATGTCAGCGTTCTAGGGGTACGCAGGACTTGCCAGGATAACTTGGCCCTGGTATTGTCAGAGTCCTGTGATGTCAATATTATGTATGTGCCGCTGACCACATTTATTGTTATTTTATTCAAGTCAAGGTGCCCAGAGATGGACTCCCCATGTGCGAGCCTCTGAGATATTGTTTTATTGTGGACTTATGCATTCTCATATGGACTATCCTGGTGTTCCTATTATACGCTGTGCCAGGTCAGCGCCCCAGTTCCACTCACTATCCTGAGAGAAGAGAACGACGCCCCTTGTCACCGCACTTCACCTTTGCCAACTGGACCTGATATAATTATATATGCAGATGATACTGATATATATGTCTATGTATGCCTGCATGATCTTTTTTTTTTTGGCTTTCAGGTGAAAGATCCAGTTGGGCGGGCCCTGTTTGAGTACGAGGCCGTACTCAGCTTAAAGCAGCGGGGTATGTAGTGTACGGGAGCTGTGATGCCCGACACTACAGAAGGGTCACTTGTGTGCGTATTTTCCCCTCATTTATGGGGAGGTTGGTATAATTCATCGTCATAAAATTCAATGTAATGTGATGCTATGTACTTCCTGTTACTGTGTGGTTGCCATGTGCAGGCCTGCTAGGGATGTCATTCCAGCTCTAAGTCAGTAGAGGGAGCTAGGGAGCCCTAGTTTATATATTCAGGCTTAGTCAGGTGAAGGAAGTCAGTCCAGTCCAGGCCATGAGCCTGTGAAGGCAGTGCAGGCCTGGAGCCTGCAGACTAGGAGAGGGCATTGCAGTCCCTGTAACCGGGTTCCAGATCCAAGGAAAAGGTTCTCCTCCTGAGTCCGCACCTAGAAAAGGGAAAAGTAAAGCAGGATCATCACTGTAGCCAGCCTGAAGAAGCTGAGGAAAGGCAGAGCAGAAGTCAGTAAAGCAAGAGGTACTACAGATACCAGAGGAGGTACTTAGTAATTGTAATCCCAAGGATATACGCCAGATATAGGGCATCGGGGCCTTGGAGGATATTTTTCCTGTCCAGGACCAGTCAGGTAGAGAGTGCAAGCCGCCTGTACTGCAACAGTCCTGTGTTAACCCTCTGTGAATCACCTTGCTGTGTAAGTGCCTGCCATATGTGAACTGTAATTTACAACCTGCTGAAACCAACCATCTTCTAAGGAACTGCGCTTCCATCCATTTATATGCATGATTACTATCCAAGCTTCAGTAAAGTTCAAGTTCTGTTTTATTGCAACGTGGTTCCTCAATTATTCCTACTATCAACAAACGGTGTGCCACCGTTAATTGGCACTGGCGTCACAAACTCTACCTATAACTACCTGTCCTAGAAGAAGATCAGAGAGTCGGCCTGTCCCAGGTTAGTGGTCATAACGGCACTACAACACCCAGGATCAATGATAGTCTCAATGCTGAACTGAATGTGAGTATCCTACAAGACGAGTTATTTCGTACACTCGAATACTATGGGTATGAAAAGGATGAAATAGTGTCCAGCAGGACAACGACCTGAAGGATACGCCAAGATTGGTTAGGAAAAGGTTGAATGGCAATGAAGCAGAGGTGTTTGATTTGTCCCCAGACATCAACCGAAATTGAACACTTGTGGGGAGAGATGAAGAAAAGCTGTATTTGTACCCAAGTGAGTCGACCAGTATGCACCAACATTGGGAACATGTAGAAGAGACCCGGGAACAGATTTTAGTCGACACATTCTTGAATCTGATCAAGAGCGTGCCCAGAAAAATTCAGGCCGCGCTGAAAGCCAAAGGTGGATTTACAAAATAGTAAAAATTTTAATTTAGAATTTTAGGAGCAAAACAGTAACAATGCAGTTACATGACAAGTATCCGCATAACTCATCATATGCTGAATAGCTGTAAGTCCAATTTATGTATGATATAGCCGAGATGACTGTCTATAAAATGATGGGAGTCTCACCTTCGAAGCTGTAGTGGATGGTGAGATATGGAACCTAAAAGTCAGAAGTTCTAAACATTGTTACCCTTTTGCTCGTCAGTGTATATTAGTGTTATACTTGTTTTCATACATGTTTATGTTATGTATATACTGTATTGTGGTTGTCCCACAGTTTGTGCAGCTCGTGGTATAGTAGGCTGGCAGGCCGCAGTATGCAGCAGAGCTGATGTAAACTGAGGAAGTAGCGGGATAACAGGACTGATAGTTTCCTGGTCACCAACTTGGAGGTTCTGGCATCAGCATGGGACAAAGAAGCATTGCATGAGGCGCCTGATAAGACAGTCATCGGTCTGTGAGAGCAGTAGGTCTGAGTTTGCCCTTTTAGGAGCATGCTGGTGTTGTCCTGTTGCCTGTGAGGGCTATGTGAGACTAGCTCTGAGTTAAAGTGACCAGCAGGAACAGAAAGGTTGGCTGCCCGGTGGCAGTTCCTTCAGTCCTGAAGAACCACTGGACTACTGAGATCTATACAAGGTGGCTGGTGCAACCCTGAGAGAAATACCAGGCAGAGCAGGCTGTGCAGACAATAGCCTCCAAGAGACCCACAGCGGCACTGTAGGATGGGAACTTCAGACACAGCCTGACCCTCAGTGGACTTGTGGACCCAGTCTGCAGGGGACTGCACAAAACTGAGTGAAGAGCCAAGTTCTGTAATGGTCAAGTATGTCACATCTTCTGGTGTGACCAGCAACCATCAAGCTTATTGTGCTACTCCATGGGGTCATAACCATGAAGAGTCTGTGTCAATGTTGTGAAGAAAATGAAGTCATCTGTCCAATCAGCACATTTTAAGGTTTTTCTTAAAGGATAACTCAGCAACCACCCCTTACAATCACAGTCTATATACAGTATCATATATGAAGAGCTACAGAAGTGATGTCCTAAGAGTAAACCTAGAGAAGAATCACACCTAAATATTTAGATCCGGTCCAGATATAATCTTCAGATAATGGCCACTTTCATGGGGTATTTGGGATTAGGACATTGATGGGCTATCCTCAGGATGAGTCCTCAATATCATAGTGGTTGGGGTCTGACTCTGCACCCCCACCGATCAGCTGTCTGAAGTGGCGGCCTCTACAGAGGTGCAGGGTAATTATAGCTTTGTTCTATTTACTTGCATTGGAGGAAGCGGTTATTACCTGTACCAGTCCACCATCGATCTGACCTTGATGGATTTATCTTGAGAACAGGCCATCAATATTATGATCCTGTAATTCCCTTTTAGGCTACTTTCACACTAGCGTTTATCTTTTCTGGTACAGAGGATCTCAATATCAGAGAAGAACGCTTCTTTTGTCCCCATTCATTGTTAATGGGGACAAAACGGAACTGAACAGAACGGAGTGCTCCAAAATGCAAGCTGCGGTTTGTTCTCCACCATGGGATGCGGAGCAAAACGGATTTTTTCCGGACACAATAGAAGACGGATCCGTCCCCCATTAACCGATATTTCTATTTTAAAGATAATACAACCAGATGGATGCAGATGGTTGTATTATCAGAACGGATGCGTTTTTGCTGATCCCTGCAGGTGTCACGACTGTGACTGGTCCAGACAGGTCTGGTAGGAGAAGGTCGCAGCGACTTGCTACTCGCGATAGCTTGTGAGTTTGCTCCGTGGTTCAGGGTATGTCATCCGGGTTTTGCCTTGTGAACCTTTTTGTCCTGACTGGGAGTTTGTAGGCATTCTTCTCAGGTGAGTGCTGTCTGCCACTCCCAGCTACTATATTAGTTTCAGTTTCACTTGCAGACATTGCCAGATATAGTCCTTACTTCCAGTGCTATTCTGACCTTTGAAGGAGATCGTTTGACGGTATTGCTGTGGAGCTCTTGTCTGGCGTGGACTGTCGTTATTGGGATCATCTTCTCTGCTCGTGACTGGATAAGTCTATCTCTGCTGGAGATTGTTTGTTTGTTGCTGTCTTCCCCTGTTGTTCTCCTAGACATGAGTGATGGTGACTAGTGCTCCCATCTGCCTTTCCCCAGTCTAGTCTTCTTAGGCTGACTGAGGGTTTAGGCATACTGCTCGCCGTACGGGTTCACACCCCGTCTAGGATATCAGGGCAGACAGGTGCCAGCTTAGGGTTTGTCAGGGGTGGCCGTTCTATTTCCCATCCGTAGATAAGGGTCCCCCTTCCCCTCCGTCTGGTGCGACACGACTGCTGCTGGGATAGCGGTCGTGACAGCAAGCCCTGAGATTATCCTGATCAGGATAGAGAGAACAGGTCCATGAGGGCCCCCTGCCGAGCTACACACGCTTAGAGGGAACACTGTTCTCATTTACTATTGTGTTCCTGCTTAGATCTTGTAATAAATTGTGTCATTCGGTGCAACTTGGCAAATATTTGGCACAATTTGGCTGTCTAATTTTACAAAAACCCATTGTACGTAACTTGCCAAAGGGCATTGTTTATAAGGACTGGGGCATGACTTTGCTGAAGTGGCAGTGGGTTAGGATTCAAAATTAGGCAGGTATTCTGATGGAGGTATTCTGATGTCTGATTGGAGTCTGGAAGGAATTTTTTTCCCCTAAACTGCGGAAAATTGGCTTCTACTTCACAGGGTTTTTTGCCTTCCTCTGGATCAACTTGCAGGATAACAGGCCGAACTGGCTGGGCGGAGGGATTTTTCAGCCTTACAATGTATGTAATTATGTTATGTTACTTTGTATATTTTGTTGTGGGCACTGCTGGTGTGTGGTTCAACAATAGGACTGGTGGTTGTTCCCTTCCACTACTACCAATCATAATGGTGCCCAGATCTACGGATGGCAGTAATGTTACTTTCTGGCTGCTGGGGTTATGGGGGACGTGGCCAAGATTTGTTAATGGTGGCATGGTCCACAATCACTGGGTACATAGATGAGAGGTGCAGCATAATATATATATATATATATATATATATATATATATACTCCCCAACCAGATATAGAACTTGTGAGTGTTATACAAAGACATGTATCTGTCTATAGTCAGTGGGTTCTCCAGAACTGTCCCCCATCAGGGTTTGGCCTCCCTCTACATGTACAATGGGTTCAGTGCATGGAATTGGCTGGAGCTACTTACCGACACACCACGGGGAAGGATCCCATCGTCCATGGTTCTGACATGTAATATAGCTGTATACTGGGCGATATCCAGTCTTACACTGCACTCTCACATATTCTCCCACATCATAGGAATCTTTATCTCCAGAAATTGTGTATTTATCAGTGTCCTGCGGTTTCTTACATTGTGCTGTGGGTGATAAAGAGAATACAGATATAGAAAGTCAGATGGCAGAGGCACGGATGTGGCCAGGACAAAGCCAACATAAACTGTGTAAAACGTAGAGGGGTCCAGCTTCTGATAAAGCGATAGCCTTTATTCAATGCAGTAAAAGCCATACAAAACAAGACAGATACAAAATCGACGCGTTTTGGATCTCAAGTTAACGATCCTTACTTAGGATATAAAATGCCATCTGTGACTCTCCCATATAAATACACATCCTCCAATCACATGATAATCAGGTGTGGGCAAATCACAAAACATGGAATGACAAATCCAACATGTGCAGGAAAATGTTACAAATTCATTGACACGGTAAAATCAAGTCATGTTTTTTGTTCCTGCCTGTGGGGAAGCAACTACCAAGTTCGAACATCCAATATGCCTCTCTACTAATTGGGAGAGTGACCCTCTCCACACCCTGAACTCTAAAACTTTTTGTATTACTGTGGCTGTCCCACAGTACGTGGTTCCCAGCCGCCACTACTTTTCTAGGCGAGCCATCCCTTCCCTGCACAACCAAGTGGGGGACAAAATCAGGTGTGCACTGCGCAACGCCATCTGTGGCAAGGTTCACATAACCACCAATACGTGGACCAGTAAGCACGGGCAGGGAAGTTATATCTCCCTAACAGCACACTGGGTAAATGTAGTGGCGGCTGGGCCAGAGGCGGATAGCTGTTTGGCGCATATCCTTCCGCCCCGAGGATTGCAGGGCATTTCTCTTTTCCTTCTGTTGCCTCCTCCTCCTACTCGGCTTCCTCCTCCTCTACCGCCTCCTCATCCGCTCAGCGTAACATCTTCACCACCAACATCAGCATAGCCCGGGGGAAACGACAGCAGTCAGTTCTAAAACTTATCTGTTTGGGGGTCAAACCCCATACCGCGCAGGAGCTGTGGATGGGCCTGGAACAACAGACCGATGAGTGGTTGGTGCCACTAAGCCTCAAGCCCGGCCTGGTGGTGTGCGATAATGGGCGAAATCTCGTAGCAGCTCTGGGCCTAGCCAGTTTGACGCACATCCCTTGCCTGGCGCATGTGCTGAATTTTGTGGGGCAGAAATTCCTGAACACCTGACAGTGAAAATCAATTCAGTTAATCCAGCTCCTAGATTCTGGTGGGACAAATTCACTTTTATTGGTGCTCAAGGACCCCCGCGGCCTGAGCCGTAGATGTGACAGGCAAATAATTTTATTAGATTGTTGGGTAACATTTCCACGGTTATCAGGACTTTTTATTATAAATCGTAACAAAAACTATACAAGGAAGATTTCAAAAAGAGAAAATTAACCTGACCAGACCCCACCCTACACCCCCCCCTTTACTCAAACCACTCATTAATGCCCATTCACAATCTATTTACAAATTTACTTATAAACAGATTTAAATATAAGTCAGATAAACGAAATAAACAAACAAAACTATATACCTGCCTTACCCTTAACTTATAAGGCCAGTCATATACAAGTGGCTCGGAGGGTGGGTTCCTGCACCAGCATAGGCCAGGTACACAATTGTCCAGCCAGTGCACAGTTCTGGAGGAGGAGAAGGAGGAGAAGAAAAAACCGGGTTCACAGCAGGGTGGCACCTATAGCAGCTCAGGGCCATCACTGCAGCGTGGCTGGGGGGATACCGAGGACACAGACGATACACCTTGTTGTTGCCTCTGGGCAGCCTGGCAAACATGAGCGACTACATGCTGCAGTGCACTGCCGAGTTGCCCACATTCTAACTTGTGCAGATTACTGTGGGTACAATACTGGGTGGCCACCCTGCTGGATCCCCGTTACAAGGACAACGTGCCGTCCTTAATTCCGTCACAGAAGCGTGATCGGAAGAAGCCAACGCTGGTAGACGCGCTGCTGATGGCATTCACACCTGACACCAGGGGCTCAGTGGAAGCACAAGGCGAAGGCAGAGGAGGAGGAAGAAGAAGTCGCCAACGCAGCTGGGTCACCACCAGCACCTCAGAAGGCAGGGTTAGCATGGCCAAAATGTGGAAAAGATTTGTCACCGCGCCACAACAACCTGCACCACCAGCTGATATGAAACGTCTTAGCAGGAGGCAGCATTTCAGCAAAATGGTGGAATAGTATCTGTGCACACGCCTCCACGTACTGACTGATGGGCCTGCCCAGGGTCGTAGCTACAGGGGAAGCAGGGAAAGTGGGTGCTTTGGGGCCCTGACCCAGAAGGGGCCCATCTTGGAGGAGGAGGACTAAAAGACTTTGTCAGGTCCCCCTCAACAGTATTATACAATGAAATTATATACAGTGGCAGTATAGACAGTGTAGAAAGCGGATGGAACAGCTGCCTGGTCTGAGAAAGCGATCTTTAGTAGCCACAGGAATGAGGGCGGCATAAAAGGAAGGGGTTGCGAAAAAATTACTTGGGGAGGGGGACCCCATTCAAAAATTTGCTGTCTTGCCCAGTCATTTCTAGCTACGCCACTGGGTCTTCCCCATTTAACTTCTCGGTCTCCAAATTGGGCACATGGCCTGAGCTTCACCTTTACGCCTTGGAGGTGCTGCCCTGCCCGGCGGCCAGTGTATTGTCTGAACGTGTGTTTAGCATGGCAGGGGGCGTCATCACAGACAAGCGCAGCCGCCTGTCCGCAGCCAACGTGGAAAATCTCCCATTGTTATACTACAGCGCACTTACTCTTTGTTTTCTTTTTTATATTTCCCAATGTTTGGGGGTCTACCCCAATTTATATAAAAAAGAAAACAAAACACGTTGTTGTTGGCGACTACCTTTGGCTTCACAGCCCAAAAAGGCTTTATGTCAGGCAACAATGTAACCGCCAATTGTAATAAACTAAGTTCCCTGTCTGGTATGCAGTGCAGGGGTACAGAATGAAAGAAGGGGTACAGATCCCCCAACAATCTGAAGGCCACCTACTTTACTGAATATAATTCCCAGTCAGGTATGCAGGGCAGGGGTACTTTATGGCCCAAGAATGTAACAGATGGTTTTTAGAAATGTACCTCCCTGACACCTATGCAGAGCAGGGATTTGTATATGGCAAAAATGGTAAAATGTAACCCACCAATGGAACAGACGATTTTTACAAATTTACGTCCCTGTCACCTATCTAGCACAAAAAATTTGCTTTTTTATAGCAGCAATGTAACTGCAGTATATAACGTTTTAATTGGACTGTCAGAAATGCAGCGTAGCCCGTAAATTTACTATCTTGCAAAAAAAGTGTGCTTTTTTATAGCAGCAAGGTAACTGCAGTATTTAGCGGTTTTATTGGACTGTCAGGTATGCAGTGCCTGTTGCAGACAGATAAAAAATTGCTTTAGGTAATAAAAAATTATGATAGACTAATGTAATAGAATCATTTTCACTTCCAGGTTTGCACTGCAGGCCACAGGGGTACTTGACCGTCAAAAAAAGGGAATTTGTCCTCCACTGAGCTACCAGAACAGAATTAATGTCCCTGGCACACATGCAGTTCACATGCAGTTGCAAAAATGGCCGCCGACGCCCACCAAACTAGCAGATGGATTAAAACTTATTTTCCAGTGACAATGAGATCAGGGCTGGGTACAAAAATGTAGCATAGCACCCTCAATTATCGCTGTAGTTTGAAGATTGAACACCAAGTACACCAGAATTCTTCCCTAACCTCTCCCTCACAGAAGCGGTAAAGCCGCAGCCGGCGCGCCCAGGTGTGGGAGGAATCCGGCCAGTAGGCAGAGCCTGCGGGGAGGCCTTGCCAGGTCTCACCAGTCAGCAGTCAACCACAGCTTGGAAGCAGGAGCAGGTACGGCAGGCCCCCTTCCAGGACACGGTATGGAATGGGCCCCTCGGCGGGAGCGCCAGGATTGTGTAGACAGGGCTGCCGCAAGCCACGTGGACGATGGCGGCAGGCCTCGTCTTCTTTGCCACAGGAGTTGGTAGGCTCCGCCTCCCCTGAGGCAGGGAGTGAAAAATTCAGCTTCAACGTCCCTGGCTTCAGCCCAGCCAGGGGACATCATTTGGAGGTTGTTTCGCCTCAATCAGCGCAGAGGACCGGAGAGCAGGAGGCAGGATCTACTGCTGATGGGGTCACAGCACCCAGGCACCCACTAGTTGGTGGCTAGTTCAGGGGGTGGGGGGGTTGGGGGCCCCCAGGCGGATTTGGGTAGAGGGACAGGTCAGTTGTTGGGGGGGTTTAGCGGGATTGGTAGCAAGTTGGAGCGTGGGGGGGGGGGTCATCCCCATTGCCAGCGTGGGGTATGGCGAGGAGCCCTAGCGGTGCCGGGGGTTCAGGTGTGGCCATCTTAGGTTTACGGCGTCGGTCCAAATGCAGGAGGGTGGTTTCCGGGGAGGAGGAAGCGGTAAGGTTGGATGATAACGCAAAAGGAGAAGTCTATGTTTGTTTTGAGGGCCCGTTGGGGGCGCATTTGAAACAGGAGGTGAGGGAGCGGATTTGGAAAAGGGAGTACGTGGATATATTTTCCCTTCTCCCTTTGGAAAGGTTTAATTTGGATAGAACTAGGAATGATGAGGGTAAGAAAGAGGACGAAGAAAAGCGTAGATATCGGTTAATACCGCGGACATTCCCGAACTGGTTACAGGCGTTCGCGATATTAGCAAGCATGCTGGGGGAAAAATCGCTGGAGTGTTGCTCGGCGCTTTTTTGTTATCTGGACGCTATTGGTGAGGCTTATCGGGTGTATGGGGGACCAGCATGGCTGCGTTATGATAAGCAGTGTAGGCAGCGGAAGGCGGTACACCCGAGTATTAGATGGGATCACAAAGACATCGCTTTGTGGTTAAAGGCGACGGCGCCAGTTGGATTGGGTCAGTCCTTTCAGGGTGAATCAGGGGGCGGGGAACAATCCGGTTTTGCGTCAGCAAGGGGATTGTGCTTCCTATTTAATGAAGGGGGTGTAAATTTGGAGCCAAGTGCAAGTTTTACGGATGAGTGCTCCACTTGTGGTGGGTCCCACGGAGACACGGTGTTTCAGGGGAATCAGGCAAAAAGGGGGTGATGTTAATAGAAAAGGGGGAGACGCCGGTTAAAGGATGGAACCATATCTTGATAGGTACCTGGATAAGAGGGCTGCAAATTTTTTTGCGGGAAGGGTTTTCGTATTCCGTTTGTCTCGTCGGGTGTGGTGTTAGTTAAAAAGAATTTGTGTTTGGCGATGGAGCACCCGGATGTAGTTTTGGAAAGATAGAAAAAAGAGGTCCAGTTAGGTCTTTTCCGAAGGGGTCGTCGGTCAATAATGGTATTGATCCGGCTTTATGTTCGGAGGTCTATACCTCATTCGATGCGGTAGTGGCGTGGGTTTGGAAGTTCAGTGAAGGGGCATTACTGGCGCAGACGGATATCAAGGCAGCGTTTAGGTTATTACCAGTGCATCCGGATAGCTTGCATCTGTTGTGGTGTTTCTGAGATGGGGGAATTTTGTTGTTCTCTGTCCTGTGCGTATTTTGAGATGTTCAGTCCATTTCTGGAGTGGGCGGTAGTGGATGCGTCTGGATGTGAATTCATCATTCACTACTTGGACGCTTTTCTATGTATTGGCCCTTCAGATTTGCGTGTTTGTTCATTGTTGCTGCACACGTTGGGTGTGCTGTTTGATTCGTTTGGAGTTCCCCTGGTGACGGAAAAGACGGTGGGTCCAACTACGAAATTGAGTTTTTTGGGGATATCGATTGATACGGTTTGGACGGAATGTAGGTTGCCCCTGGATAAGCTGGAGGATTTAAAAGGTGAAGTTGCAAGGGCACGGAGGTCGGGAATTGAGGGTGGATTTGCAGGTATGGGTTTCATTTTTAGATCGGTATAATGGTCGCTCGCTGTTTATGGGTGAAGTGGTGGATTTGTTCGATTTTTCCGATGCGGCGGGGGGTTGTGGTTACGGTGTTTACTTTGGGAGTCAATGGTGCACCGGTGGATGGCCAGATAGTTGGGTAAGAGAAGGTTGGTAGAAGAATTTGGCTTCGCTGGAACTTTTCCCTATTGTAGTGGCGGTAATATTGTGGGGGGAGAGGTTCTGAAATAGGAAGGTTTGTTACCATTGCGACAATTTAGGAGTGGTTCAGGCAATTAATGGGTTGTCGGCCTCGTCGCCGTTAGTGGCGCGGCTGTTACAGAGGCTGGTATTGGAGTGTCTGTTGCTCAATACATGAGTGGTGGTGGAGCATGTACCCGGGGTCGACAACTGTATTGCTGATGCTCTCTCTTGTTCGCAGTGGGAGTGTTTTCGGCAGCTGGCTCCAGAGGTTGGGCTGGACTGCCTGAGTTGCCTATGGGACCTTCTGGAGACACTGTGCAGCATACGGGTGTTAATACCCGAAACTGCAAAAGGTTTATTATGTGTATGTACCTTTAATTCATTTCCTTGTACAGGCCTGCAGGGGTAGTGTCTACTACAGCCACTAGGGGGAGATAGTGCGCCCCACTATATATAGGTAGGCCCAAGCAGATAGTAGTTCAGTTTAGTGCAGACATGTGAGTCTGTGAAGTGTGTGCAGACTGAGTAGTCTGTGTGGGACTCCTGTAATGTCCTCAGCAGGTAGCAAGGGAAATCCTCCAAGTGTAAAGTACCAGGGATAGAAGCCGACTAAGAGGTATTTGGGCCTTGGATTATAAAGTAACCCAGGAATAGACAGGTCAGAAGAATTGAAGTCACCTGTATCTACATAGAACCTGAGGAAATAGTGGAGAGTCAAAACCCCGTGCAGATTTAGGCCTGCGTGATCCAAGAGGAGTTACAACCTATATTAATCTGTTATCTATTCATCCGAAACTACTCTGCAACTGCTATGTATTAAAGCGAACCTGTCACCTGCTTTTCACTTATTAAACTATTCACAGTACCTTATAGATCATCCTCATTATGTTTCCAAACAGTTTTTTCCGGTTTTTCTGGCCTGTAGATTCATGAAAAAATCACTTTATAAAGTCCTGCTCTCCTGCTTCACAAGTCACGATACAAGTCAAGGAGGCAGACCCTCCTTGACTCCAGGATGTGCCTCCCCCGCCCTAACCCCGCCTCTCAGCCCTTTAATTGACACTTGTCCTCCTGGCCGGGACCGCGCTGTCGGCGGCGCATGCGCCGTCGCCCTCCTTGCAGCGCGATCCCGACCATCGCGCAGAGTGGACAGCGCATGCGCGATTAGCGAATGGATCGCGCTTCACTCTGCGCGATGGTCGGGATCGCGCTGCAAAGGAGGGCGACGGCGCATGCGCCGCCGATACAAGCGCGGTCCCGGCCAGGAGGACAAGTGTCAATTAAAGGGCTGAGAGGCGGGGTTAGGGCGGGGAGGCACATCCTGGAGTCAAGGAGGGTCTGCCTCCTTGACTTGTATCGTGACTTGTGAAGCAGGAGAGCAGGAGTTTATAAAGTGATTTTTTCATGAATCTACAGGCCAGAAAAACCGGACAAAAACTGTTTGGAAACACAATGAGGATGATCTATAAGGTACTGTGAATAGTTTAATAAGTGAAAAGCAGGTGACAGGTTCGCTTTAAGGAACTGCGCTTCCATCCATGTATGTGCCTGATTACTATCCAAGCTTCAGTAAAGTTCAAGTTCTGTTTTATTGCAACGTGGTTTCTCAATTATTCCTACTATCAACAAACGGCGTGCCACCGTTAATTGGCACTAGCGTCACAAACTCTACCTATAACTACCTGTCCTAGAAGAAGATCCAGAGAGTCGGCCTGTCCCAGGTTAGCGGTCATAACTGCACTATAACACCCAGGTACACTATTGAACCCTAACTTGAGTACGCTGCAACTGTAGTGGGGCTCATCCGTTTATCATTGGCGCCCGGTACGTAGGAGACATACGAAAAAGCTTGGCGGTGTTGGGAAGAGTGTAAGGCTAGGTTGGGTGTTGGGAATGATCATTTGGAGATACTGTTGTTACTGTTTATTGGCCATTGTAGGGAGGAGGGATGGTCAGTGTCGAAAAAGAACACTTGTATTGCGGGGTTAGCTTTTGGTTTTAAGTTTAAGAAAATTACAGATTTCACAAAGTCTTTTTTAGTCGTTAGGGCGTTAAACGGTTGGCGGCTGCGGGCGGGGGAGGACCATCGGCGGCCGGTGTCGTTTGCCTTACTTCTGAGGTTGGGGGAACAGCTGGAAAAGGTTTGTAGTTCGGTATGGGAACTACGTCTGTTTCGTCTTACTTTTTTCACTGGGTCATTGCGTTTAGAAGAACTGGTTTGTCCGACGGTTAGTAGAGTGGGTGGGTTGTTTAGGGACGATGTGGATATATTCCCAGATAGAGTGGAATTTCTCATTAGGAGATCAAAAATGGATGAAGAGGGAAGAGGGCGCAGGGTAGTGCTGTTTGCAATCCCGGGCTGCTTAATGTGCCCGATACATTGTATGCGGGAGTATGGAGCCGAGGTGCATGGGGAAGTTTTTTCCTTTGTTAATACATGCTGATGGTTCCTTTCTTACCTGTTTTCAATTTACAGCACTTTTCAGGAGGTGTTTGGCTCAGTTGAGGGTAGGGCAAGCAGGCTATTCTAGTCATTCCTTCAGAATTGGGGCTGCGACGGAGGCGGCTCGATGGGGTTTGGGGGACGAAGTGATAAAACGAATCAGGAGATGGGAATCCATTCATTTTTGGTCATATATCCGCCCGGATCGGCTGTATAAAATGGGGAGTTAATTTATAAAAAAAGGAAAGGGCTGGACATGTGGTGTCTGGCCTTACAGGAAGGCATCGAGACTGCTTTACGGGTGTGGAGAGACTAGCAGGCTTAAGAGGTCAAACCTGCGTGTTTGTGGCGGTGGGAGGTCCTTGAAATTGGTGAGATTTTCAGGTGGAGAGGATGGAAGGGCTTCACGGTTGGGGCTGGACTCCCATGGTTGGTGGTCGGTTGTGGCTGGGTTTTGGGGGGCCATCAGTGGTGCTTCTGAGGTGGTGCTCAAGGCAAGATGGCTCACCCCAGTGGGGTAACACTTTTGTTTTGAGGCTTCAAGGACCTCCCCCGTAAATTGATTAGTATATGTTATACATATATTATGTTAGGGTTATGGTATTAAATAAAGGTTAAGTATTTATATGTGTATTTTATGTTACTAAAATGACTGCTGTGGCCGATTTAATCCAATCTGGTGTCCGTGTCTTATTGGAGGTTGGTTAGGTCCGGGAGGTGTGGTTTGAGGAGGCATGGGTAGGGGCCGATGTAAAAGGTAAGTTAAGTAGTGGAGGGGTCGAGCGGAAGGTAACCAATACCTCTGTCAAGTAACGGCCAGATCGGGGGGCGAGAGCCTTCAGGGGAGGCTATCATGAAGGGGGTTGGTTCAGGGAGACCCCGGGTTTAGGGATTGGCCAATTCAAGTTAGGGGGGGCGGGTATTGGGGGGTTTAAATAGGCAGGATTGGGGAAGAAAGGGGCCATTTTAGTGTGAAAAAAATTGAGCCCAGACATATATCAAGCCAGTATTACAATTGACACCCATATCTGCAGGAAACAATCATTTGCACACAACCAGCCACCATACTTTCTCAGCTGGTGCCAGAGAAGAATTGCACTAACGCCTGCTCCTTCTGTATATATTTCAAGCTTTTAGTAAAAAAAGGCTTGGCTACAGTACATTGTCACGTCCTGCCCTGCGGGTGTTCTGAGGAGATGTTCTGAGTCAGAATTGCTGCACGTGGCTCTGGAAGTTTAGTGGATCGTCTGCTCCAGCACATCTCTTGATAAGTCCTTTTCCCTTTTTCCTTCTGTGTCTGTTTTGACTAGGCCCCTAGGGTGACGCTGGCTCCTTCGGTTGTAGAAGGAGCTGGGTGTCTCTTTCTCTCTTCCTTACAGCTCAGGGTTTGGTTCAGTGTGTTTCAGTCCTAGGTACGTGAGCATGTGCCTATCTACCATCCGGATATGCACATGGGCATAGCAGCGTAGGGAAAGTATTTTAGGGATCACTAGGAGGTGACCCCTTTTGTTCCCTAGCATTTTGGGCCTAGTCAGTTGTTTCATTTGCATTGACGTGTTCAGTTTCCTTACCTTATCTTACCTACCGTGACATACGTTCAATTCTGGCCTCATTGTTCAGTATTATAACTTTCACTGCAACTGACCCCAGGGAGTCACAGCCTGAGTTAGGACACAGTGACACTACAACTACACTACATCATGACCACTACCACTCCCATCCTCTACACCGGCTCCTACAGGGGCTTGTTCCATAAATTTGACCCACGAACAGGATCAGGCCTCCGTGCCTTACTACTATTGGCTTAAATTGATGTGTAAAACCCCTACAAGTGACTTTATCACAGTATCTAAGGTTTATTTGCTGCTGAAAAGTGTGAATCCGCCCATAGCAACATGCTCCTAAATTGCAGTATTACCTCCTGCTGACCTAACCAATTGGGAGAGGTTATCTAAAGCCATGTCTCACAGTGAGGATAACGCCCAGATGGACTGCAGCAACCCACCACCTGCTGCTAACCATACATACCACTTTGGGATCTCCTGACTTCCTCTCTATGTGGGAGAGCCCCACACACTAATACTTTCTTAATAAAATGCTGGGTACTTTTAAACTGTATCCGGTATCTCAGGACCAAAACGTGGGGATCTTATCTGACCAGTTAGAGGGGGCTGCCTTTTGAGAAGTTATGTCCTGGCCTCAGCCAGAGTGTAAGACAGCAGAGCAGATTTTAGACAGACTAAGTACCACCTTTGAAACTAGTTCTGCCTCTGAACTTAAGATGCATTTCTTTGGGAAGCGATAACAGCCTTGGGAATTCTAAGGGACTTTGCCTTATCCTTGGAAGAGGCCCTGAGGGCCATCACTCTTGAGACCCCCGAGAGGCTGAGAGTCAGTATTCTGACTCCGATTGTTGTGATAGCGACCAATCCCTTGTAAGACCTCTGTGCCTGGCATGTATAAGCAGATATAATCACAGCGGACAATCCTCATCAGAAAGCTGAACTCACCAATACCGTGTTAATCCACAAAGTTGCTTTATTCTGTACAACAGATAATAGGATGCAGCAGAATGAATGGATCTCAGTATTATGTGGTCAAAAGATGATACTGTCTTTAGCGTACCATGAAGAACACACGTGTCCCTGTTTCATGTGGCCAGTTAGCTGCATCCAGGACACAGGAAGTGCTGAACTCCAGAAGAAGGGTGGAGCATTGTAAAGGAAATGAGTCATAGATCTCAGGGAAAGGAACATGAAAAACAAGTGTATTGCCAAAAAAGGCCACTAGATGGCAGCATATAACTAACTATAGAAACATCCATAGGAAATGGTTCAAAGAATAAACTATATAAATTCCCATCTACATTAATGTAAATATTAACTGTGTAACAACACAGTCAGAATCAAACCCTAAGAGAGCAGTTTATTGAAGGTGTCACTAGTGAGGCTCTAAGTCACTATTGAGGCTCTAAGGAGCCAACTAAAAATGCTTTCACCTCAGCACCCAAATAATCCTTTCCTGAACTTTCCATTTGTATTCGGGGGATGTGGGGGGCTAAGTCCAAATCTGCTGAGAACAGTAACTTGTTGCCCATTCTTCTTCCTGCAGACCAAAGCCAATACTGTTAAGCATGGAGCTCAAGCTCCTGTCCTGGATTCAGTTGCTGCCCTAACCAACCAAGTATTTTTCCTAGCTGAAAGTGTGGAGAAGATGAGGCAACAGCTGGAGCAGTTAGAACAGCGTCCCAAGACAGAGAGAAGAACTCCTCAGCCTGGGATACTTCCGGTCCCAAAGAAAGTCAACACCTGACTAAAGGTAGGCTGTTGGAGGAATGGCATAAAGAGATTAAGAGAGCTATCTGAAAATATTGTCGTAAACATGGGCACACAGAGGAAACCAGTTGGCAGTTAGACAAACATTTCCCCAGGGCCAGGGACCCACCCCTCAGAAGGAAGAGTATTAGGTCCTGGAGATCCAACCTGGAGGCCTAAACTCGTATACTCCTTTATATATGGTCCTAGTTCATATATAAATTGATTATGGATTATTGGTTGTTAATAGTTAGTTGCCCGGGTCTTAGTAGTAATTTTCGTAGATTAATAAGTGTGTCCAATGGTACTGAGCTCAATATTACCACTCCTGGAGTTGTGCAGCACCATCTCTCACTAATGGGAAGGAACACTAGCTTCTGCTATGCTCTTCAGGTGGCCGTGAGATGTAGGCACCACATCTTCTTTTCCATGGCCAGTCAGATTTCTCAGCATCTGCTCCATCTCTGTAGAATTGTGTCTACAGAGGAGGCTGCAGACAAGGTTGAGCCTGAGGAGGACGTTGGTGCCAGAATCCACATTTACCCAATGGGCCGTAAAGGACAGATATTGTCCTTGACTGTAGTTACAGCTCCACATGGCACTGCCATGAACTGTACTCAAGGACTGGCCCACCTTCTGCTTAACATATGTATGCAGGGCTGGTACATCCATCAGTTCTCTAATAGGTGCAACCACATGGAAAGGGAGGGACTGTAGTACTGGAAACTTGGCCAGGAGAATGTTCAGCTTCTGCACCGTTGAATAAGGGCACGATTGCTGGCGAAATACGTGGTGAGGAGGAGCATCAGTAATAGTAGACAAAGGGAAGGAAACACAGCTCCCTTCTGAGGTGGTGAAGCCTTGACTGCTGGAGAGGGGTGGGGGTGTGGGCCGCTAGGACATGCCTCAAGTTGCACCACAACATTAGCACCACAGTTTTCCCAGGCCACTTTATGGTGACACTCCATGTGTTGACGCAGGGTCGTGGTGCCAACATTGGCAGCCTGGCGACTCTTCAACTTCTGCCCACAGATTCTACATATGGCCATGCTGACGTCCTCTGGTGAGTAGGGAATTTTACCACTTCATGCTGACTGCCTGCTGCTGCCTCTATGAACCCGTGCCCCGCTATTTGTTTCCTGCTTCCACCCTGCTGACTCACAGCCATGCTTACACCCTGCATGCTGCCACCCTTTTGCTGTCTCACGGGAAAGCTGCCACCCTCACCCCCTGATGATAATGATAATGAACATGATGATAGTGAAGCACCCTCGACTCCCACGTGCAATTGGCTGCACCAGGATGCTCAACCTGTGACCTTTCAGCCATTGTAAAACTACAACTCCCACTATGCTCTGCTGTAGGCTGTTGGGGCATGCTGGGAGTTGTAGTTTTGCAACAGCTGGAGGGCCACAGGTTGGTACATCATCATCCATTACTATCTGCACGTCACTGATGTGAGTCCAGAGTCCCTGACCACTTGCAACACCTGCCCCTATGCTATTTTCATTGTTGCTACTTGCCTGCCTATAAGGGGAAGCAGAGGATCTCTCCTCTAAATCTTGGCTGGGCAGTAGCTGCTGACTGTCCTCAATAAGCTTGTCCTTGCGGAAAGTGGAGCAGAGTTGGCAGCATACAATACTTCCCAAGCAGAAAAAGACAGGGCAGGTGGTGGCACGGAGTTTGTTCCTGGGCCATGCCAACTAAGTGTGGTCTGAGAGGAACCCACCGACTCCTGGCTGTGGGTGTCTGATATCAGTTGAGATGATGTTGAAGACTGAGTCAACCATTCAGGGACAGCTGGGTTGCTGGTCAAAATACAACCGCAGGATGACACTGGCAGCTCTGGCCTATTGCTGCGACTGCTGCTGCCACCTCCCACACCCCCTTTTGCATCTACTTCTGCCAGCTCTTGAAACATTTTTACCACTGCCCATTCCCCTGAAAGGCCCTGGCAACTGTCTGTCGGACATACTGTACAGTAACATAGTGTAAAATAGCAGTAGTATTAGAGTGCTTTTTCACCCCTATTAGATAATCAAGGTGTTATAGAATTACTTATCTATAAACAATGTGGACACCCCAATAGCAGTAGTATTAGACCGCTTTTCTACCCCAATTAGTGAATCAAGGTGTAATAGAATTGCTTATCTATTAGCCAAGGGGAACACTGTTCAATTAGTCCCTGTACTCTCCCTATGCTCTCCCTATAGTGTGTAAAAAGTCTCCCTATGATCACCCTACACTGTCCCTGCACTTTCCCTATCCAATATTTTACAACTAAAGGCTTTCTTAATCACTGTCCCTAGCGCTTCTCACATCTCTCCCTATGCTCAGCTCACAGTGAACACATGTAGCCGCCATTTTAGGAAAAAATCTGTTCGTTACCACGAAGCGCCAGAAATTAGAAATATACTGTGACTGATGTATATTAACATGGCATTTTTTCTGATATGTAACAATGTGTTTAATGCAGAGGTGATTTTTTTTTTTTATTATCAGATTTGTACTATAATACTGCTGCATTTCTTTATAATTAGGAATGAAATACAGTAGTCCTATTTATTCACATTGAGAAGCACGCTGAGCATGCCTGAAGAAGGGGAATGCCCCTGAAACATTGTGGTAGCACAGTCTTGTGCCTTGTCTGCCTCAGTGATTTGGACTTTTAAAACATGGACTTTGGTATATGTTGATTACACATTTTGAATAATGATGAAATAAAGAAGAAGATTTTAATATAATACAGCGGGCTCTCTTGTTGCTTGTAAAACACAAGTTGTAAACCCACTATGAGATTATATCTCCCCACACCAACACTGGAGATGCCCTACTATTTCTGATGTTTTCAAATGCTACTCTCTGGATTGTAAAACACAAATTGTATACTTGCATTGCATTTAAAAAAAAACAAAAAACGTGTATTGTCAGCAGATGCCCTGTCACAGATTTCGATCTACTATTTTTGGTGTTTTCACTCACAGATTAATAACGACATCCTCTGGATTGTAAAACACGCATTGTACACTTGTATTGCTATTTTCACAAACCACACCAACACATGAACTGTGTGGAGTTGCCCTGTTCCAGATGTTGGGTGTTTGGGTACTTTTGGTGTTTTCACTGAGATTGAAAACCTTACTCTCTAGATTGTAAAAAACACACATTTTACACTTGTATTGTTATTTGTGAAAAAACAAAAACACCTGAACTGTCTGGAGATGCCGTGTCCGATATTTCAGACAACTATTTCAGGTGTTCTCACTAAGAGTTAAATTGCTACCCTCTGGATTGTAACTCTTGAACTCAGTGGCGTTGCGGGGGGTGCGGGCCGCACCGGGTGACACCAGTCTGATGGGGCGACACCCGGACCCCCCACCCAACACCAGTAGCATCCCCGGGCCCCTCACCCCCGGCGCTGCACTGACGGTAGTGGCTAAACTCCAGACACGAAACAGACCTCCTGACGTCACTGGGTCACGTGACATTCTCTTGTCACGTGACTCTGAATTGGCAGCGCAGCGGCAGTCAGGGTCGGAATCCAGAGAGCTCAGAGCTCAGGCTGTCTGCAGAGCAGGTCACAGATGGCTGCTCTTAACTCATAGAGGGGGGAGAGAGTGAGTGAATGTCAGTGCTGGAGGTAGATGTGTGTGCTGTGGTCGTGCTGAGGGAATGGGGGGCCCGAGAACTGTATGGTGAAGGATTCTGTGTGAGACTGTATGCAGAGGTGGGGGATGCCTTTAATATTGTATACGGGTGGGGGGTCATGCTGTGTAATATTTGTAGGGGGGCATTGTAATATTTTGCAGGGGGGGGGAATGTATTATTGTCTGCAGAAGGGGGCCGTGTAATATTGCATGCGGGGGGTGGAAAAATGCAGTTTTGTATGCAGGGGGCTGCCGTGTCGTTTTGTATGCAGGGGGTGCCGTGTCGTTTTGTATGCAGGGGAGGGATACCGTGTAGTTTTGTGTGCAGGCAGGGCGGGGGTTGCCGTGTAGTTTTGTATGCAGGGTAGTTTTGTATGCAGGAGGGGGGTGCCGTGCAATATTGCATGCAGGGGTTGTCGTGCAATATTGCATGCAGGGGGGTGCCGTGTATTATACTATGCAGGGGGGTGCTGTGCAATATTGCATGCAGGGGGGGTGCCGTGTAATATTGCGGGGGGGGGGGGGGTTGCCGTGTAGTTTTGTATGTAGGGAAGGGGGTGCCGTGTAGTTTTGTATGCAGGGGGGGGGTACCTTATAGTTTTGTATGGGGGGGGGGGCGTGTAGTTTTGTATGGGGGGGGCGTGTAGTTTTGTATGGGGGGGAGCGTGTAGTTTTGTATGGGGGGCGTGTAGTTTTGTATGGGGGGCGTCGGCGATCTGTCTGCTAGCGGGGGGGGTGACACCATTTTCTACCGCACCGGGTGACACCAGCCCTAGCAACGCCACTGCTTGAACTGTCTGCAGATGCCCTGTAACAGATTTTGAATTACTATTTTTGGTGTTTTTACTCAGAGATTTAAAACGCTCCCTATGGGTTGTAAAACACACGTTGTATAGTTGTATTGAGCTCTCCACCAACACAAAAAAGCTGTATTTCTGTCTAAATGAGGAAAATAAATGTCCTTCCAGGTGGCTGCTTTTGGGGTTCTGCAGCAGCTGTATTATAAGTATCTTCAGCTAGAAGGTACTGCCTAGCACACCGAGCCTTAGCTCCTCGCTCCTCACGTCTCACTTCCTGGCTGACAGTTTTTCCTGCCTGTCACTACTGTACACACACAATTTTTCTTCTTCTTTGTAATTCTAGCCTTTCCCTCACTATCCTGGCAGTAGTATAGAAGCTTGATTAGTTTCTGACTGCCAGACACTAACACCCAACCACCCTCATTCACAGCCCAACACAAAATGGCGTTCTGCTAGGGCACCTCCCTGCTGCTGCATCACTGATTGGATCATCCAGGCTGTCAGTCAGCCTGGGAGCCAATCAGGTCAAGCCCTTCCCCACTTCCTGTCAGGAGCATGTGAGAAACCTCCTTCTTTTCCCTAGTGCTTTCTCCTGCTGACGTACAGTAACATGGTGCTGTGAGCCATTTTACTGAATTTGTCTGAAGTGAAGTTAAAAGCTTTGGATTCGCTTTGCGGACACCTTTTTGTGAAACTTGTTATGAACTGGCTCGCTTGTCCTTATCACATACATATGATATATTTTTTTCATTTTGTACCAGCTCCAGAGGCATAGGACTTTATTTTAGAAATGTTGCTGACCAGAAATGGACTTCATGCTGAACTAATAACGGGTGTGCCGGGCTTATCAGGATGGGGAGATTCATTGAGAGGGGGTTGTTGTGTTTTCTACCTTTTGCTCAGTGATGTAGCAGATGATGCCAGGTTCTTCAGGTGCAGGTTGTGGAGTGTCAGGGGCTGTGTCCAGTCCATGGATGGATGGATGGGTTAAGGCTCATTCACACGACCATGGTTTGGTTCCGCATCCGAGCCGCATTTTTTGCAGTTCGGGTGTGGACCCATTCACTTCCGCGGGGCCGCAAAAGATGCGGACAGCACTCCGTGTGCTGTCCGCATCCGTTGCTCTGTTCCGTGGCCCTACAAAAATTAATGTCCTATTCTTGTCCGCAAAACGGACACATTTCTATAAAGGGCTGTCCATTCCGCAAATTGTGGAAGGCAACGGGCGGCATCAGTGTTTTGCGGATCCGCAATTTGCGGACCGCAAAACACGGTACATTCGTGTGAACAAGCACTTAGAATCATATTTCTGCACTGATAAGCAGCAGCCACTCACCGATACACCGCGGGTAATGATCCCACGCGTCATTGGTCTGTCCTCGTGTACATTTGATCCTCCTATCTGACGGGCGATATCCAGCCTCACATTGCACTGTCAGAGATTCTCCCGCATTATAATACTGTCTTCTTACCAGGATCATCTTCTCACCAGTTGGACGCTCACACTGACCTGAAATATAAGAAAACCCCAGGACTGGACTGAAGACGCCATTTAATGTTTCCAGATGTCAATTACTGTTAATTTTTCAATATGTTGTCTTGCTGGGTGGGGGGTACAAGCTGCACATTCAGTGGGCTACCACCATATACTATATCTAGTGTTGAGCGAATCGAAGTCCACAAATTGGACTTTGATCCGAATTTCAGGGAAAATTCGATTTGCCGCAAAGCCAAATTTCCTTGTGCTTCAAATCGATTTTCCCTGAAATGGTGTGAAGAACAACAACAAAAAAATCATTCCTCATCCATTTGCTCGCAAAGGGCTGGGTGCCGCCATCTTGATTGAAGATCTCACACAAAATCCCGAGTGAGGTGATGTACGACGTCACCACGTTGGCCGACATGAGGATGTTATTACATGACACGCGAGGTTTTGAGCCAGATCTTGAATCGAGATGGCAGCGCCCGGCCCTTTGCGAATGGATGATGTAAGAATGATGTAATTTATTTATTTTTTACTTTTACACTGTAATATTACTATTAGTTGCCGCAATCAGTGATGAACATGGCATCTGAGGGGTACAATGACAGGTGCCGCGCGATTGCCACTTCCTTTCATTGCACCACTTACAAAGAAATGCGCTTTGTGATGAAGTACTTTGTCACAGTGTTTTTTTTGTTAGGTAAAGCAGCCGACTTGAATTTTCCAATACTTCGCTCAACACTAACTATCTCCATACACTTTTAATCCCATTCTATAACATAGACATTTCCACACACTAGAGGACAATCCCTGAGGATGAGCTCTGCCCCACATCAGTGCCGATCATGAAGGACTGTAGAACAGATCATGGCTCCCGCTCCTAATTCTTGTGTCCGAGTCACTGGCAGAGTTGTCAGGTAAAGAGATGCTGGATTCCAGTGTGAACATTGCTCTGGGCCTCGGGTCAGATGTGTAGGTACGATGTGGCTGTTCCTCAGTGCTTGGCTCTGTTATGGGGCAGTAAGTGGTTTACGGCACTATCTGGGCACAGTATACAACTTAGGCTACTTTCACATCTTCATTTTCTTTCCGGTTTTGAGTTCTGGCAGAGGATCTCAAAACCGGAGAAAAACGCATCAGTTTTGTCCCCATTCATTGTCAGTGGGGACAAAACTATACTAATTGGAACGGAGTCACCAGAATGCATTCCGTTCTGGTTTGTTGCGTTTTGTGGGAAACTGAACAGGCTGGATTCGGCACCAAAAACCATGTAAGTCAATGGTGCCAGATCTGTTTTTTTTCCGGACACGAAAAAAACGGATCCGACACCCATTGGCTTACAATGATTTTAGTGCTGGATTCTTCATTTTTTTATATAATACAACCAGATGCGTTCTGAACAGATGCGAAACTTGTTATGAACTGGCTCGCTTGTCCTTATCACATACATATGATATATTTTTTTCATTTTGTACCAGCTCCAGAGGCATAGGACTTTATTCTATTCTATTCTTTATTCTCAGGGGCTATGTCCAGTCCACGGATGGATGGATGGATGGGTCAGAGTCATATTTCTGCAGTGATAAGCAGCAGCCACTTACCGATACACCACGGGTAATGATCCCACGTATCATAAGTCTGCCCTCGTGTACAATTGATCCTTTCATGTGACGGCCGATATCCAGCCTCACATTGCACTGTCAGAGATTCTCCCGCATTATAATACTGTCTTCTTACCAGGATCATCTTCTCACCAGTGGGATGCTTACACCGACCTGAAATATAAGAAAACCCCAGGACTGGACTGAAGACGCCATTTAATGTTGTTTCCAGATGTCAATTACTGTTCATCTTTCGATATGTTGCCTTGCTGGGTGAGGGATACAAGCTACACATTCAGTGGTCTACAATAGGGTTGAGCGAACCCAAACTGTAAATATTCCCACTTTTTTCTGTGAACTACCCCTGTGCTGAATTACTGACAGGGAAAATCTAATAATTAAATCCATCTGTTAGATTCTAGGGGGACAAATTCCCTTTTTTTGGTGGTCAAGTACCCCTGCGGCCTGCAGTGCAAACCTGGCAGTGAAAATAATTCAATTACATTAATCTTCAACATATTTGTGTGACCTAAAGTGATTTTTTTTTTTTTTTTTTTTTATCTTTCTGACACCGGCACAGCATATCTGACAGTCAAATAAAATCAGTAAATACTGCTGTTACATTGTCGGTTGACAAATTCCCATTTTTTGTGCTAGAAAGTACATTTTTTGGCCTGCACTGCATTTCTGACAGTCTAATAAAACCGTTAAATACTGCATTTACATTTTTGGTTTAAAAAAGCAAACTTTTTGTGCTAGATAGTACATTTGCGGCCTGGGCTGCATTTCTGACAGTCCAATAAAACTGTTAAATACTGTAAGTACATTGTTGTTTGAAAAAAAGCACACTTTTTGTGCTGGATAGTACATTTGCGGGCTGCGCTGCATTTCTGACAGTGAAATATAACCATTAAATACAACTGTGACGTTGTTGGTGAAAAAAAAACACTTATTTCTTGCCATAAAGTACATTTGCGGCCTGCACTGCATTTCTGAGGGTGAAATTTAATCAGTAAATCCAGCTCTTAGATTGTGGGTGGACATTTCCACAGTTATCAGGCCAGTCATTCACAAGTGGCTTGGAGGGTGGGTTCCTGCTGAACTGCATACCTGACAGGGAAATATATGACTTAAAGGGATGGAAGAATATTCTTCCGGCCTCTATAACCCATTCCCAAACCTAATGCCCAATAAAACAAGATGACCACCATGTTGGTAAAATATGGCCGTATAGGCCACCTTTATTGAAAACTCAACAATTATATAAGTACAACCATAACACTATTCACCGAATAAACCTTCCAACATTTTAAGGCACAACTGATGTTATCCCCAGAGAGATCCCAGGAGGCAACCCATCACGGCTCTGTTCTCCGTCCACCATATGCGTATCCCCATTTCTTTTGCCCTTGGCCGCAGTCACCGACCCAAAGGCACCATATCCATTTTCTCTCATTTCCCAATAGGCCTACTTGGCCCCTAGGGAGTCCCAACACCAGCGTCCTATTTCAAATAGACGCGCCTTCCGCCAGATAAAACCTCTATTAGCCCTGAATTGCCCCCCAGGATCCTCACCTCTAAAACCGCCATAAACGACCACTGGTGACACCTCACCTGTGGGCGTCCTGCCAAACCTTGAAAGCAGTTTCCAACCCCTCCTGAATGCCGAGCGCCCACATATCACAGCCGATGTCATTGAGGTGCACACCATCCTGCCTCAGAAATTGCGGCGACGCCGCTTCCAACTTCTGGTGCCGCACCACCACACCCCCTTGCCGACGCACAAAGCGCCCCACCTCCTTATTCAACTTTCCACGTGCCTTATTAATGCGGTCCACCGAACGAGCCAAACGCCATCGCCTTCTGGCCACAACTTCGGACCAGACCACGATCATGTCCGGAAACTCCGATAGCAAACGGAGCAAATTCAGTTTGATATCCCGGATGACATCACGGGATCGCCGTACGCCCAAATCATTGCCCCCGACATGCAAAACAACAATGTCGGGAGCACGATCCAAAACCACATATTCGTGGAAAACAGGCAAAACCCTCCCCCAAAGCAGGCCACGAACCCCAATCCACCGGACCTGCATATCTTGCGGCGAAAACCCCAACTGGCGACCATTCCTCCGCACATCCGCCCGCAGCGCTCCCCAATGGACGTAGGAATGGCCAAGGATCCAAGCAAGACACACCGTGGATCCTGTAAGAAAAACAACAACAAGACGATCAGCAACCACAGTCATCGGAAAAAACACAAACTACCCCCCGCCTACAACAAATGCGGTCGCACATATGAATGATAACAGGACGACTCCCATCTGCCGATCCTCTTAATAGCGCCCTCCCCCAGGCCCCACCGAGCCGCCTCCGTAGCAGCTCCAATCCTGAAGGAATGAGACCCATATTCGTGCGTGGGCAAACCCGCCGCCGCCAAGCACCTCTTGAAGACCGCCACAAACTGAAAAACCGACAAGCACGAACCATCCTGGTGCACCAGCAACGACTCCGGACCAACCGGACGCACTTCCAAAAAAGCTCAACACTCCGAACGGGACAGAGATGGGACCCCCTCAACGGCCCCAACCACACAACCACCCCCTTTCCCAATTGATCAGTCTTTGACCTTCGCAACCGACAGCGCAAACCCCCATCCCGCAGATCAACGTCCCCAAACAGCAAACCGCCCGCCCGGGACCGAGCAGCCGAGACCAACTCCGATATCCGGAACGCACCAAAAAACGCCAAAGAATAAGCTGCCTGAAACAAACACCGTTCATACGGCAAAACACACACTTCCCCAACCCCATCCCACAACTTTGACAGAACCTCAAAAGATACAGGCCGACGAGCATCCCGCCTAACCTTACTCCGGCGGTACCCCTTCAAAGCCTGACGCACCAAAAAACTCTTGGTCACATCCACCAAACCCCTGGAACGCAACCAAAAGGCCACAGCCGCCACCCTCTTGGACGCCACCGAGAAAGACAAACCCTCGCCAAAAGACCGACCCAGCCAATACACCAGCAACGTCCTATACCCCTCCTCCGAATCACAACCACCTACCTGGCCCAAGAGGCCCTCCCACAACGCCCATACCGCAGCATAAGAAGACCAAGTTTCCGCACTTACGGACCGCCGAATCAGGTCAGCCGCGACCCCAAGGCCACGCTCCAGAGCCACTGAGGACAGTCCAACCCCTGCAACTCTGCCTCCGGGACCAGGCCGCGAAAACGCCACCACTGAAAACGAGAAAGCGAGTCAGCAATAGAGTTCTCAACCCCCGGCAAGTGAACAGTAACAAAACAAGCATTCAACCGTAAACCGTTAAGAACCAGCAACCGCAACAATCTAATAACAGGCGGCGACGAAGCAGTCAAACCGTTCACCGCATGAACCACCCCCATGTTATCACAATAAAACCTCACTTTCTTATTTTTCAAGCGCTCCCCCCACAGTACCGTAGCCAGAACTATGGGAAAAAGTTCCAGGAGAACCAAGTTGCCCAGGAACCCAGCCCTACGCCACTCCTCAGGCCAAGGACCCGCGCACCACTGTCCCCCAAAATACACCCCAAAACCCATAGAACCCGACGCGTCCGAATACAGGTCCAGATCAAAGTTAGACACAGGCGCCTCCAACCACATGGCCCTCCCGTTAAACTCTGACAGGAATATCTGCCAAACCCGCAGGTCCTCCTTAACCTCCTGGGACAATTTCAGATAATGAGAAGGAACCTGTACCCCCACCGTGGCCTGAGCCAACCGCCGACAAAAAACTCTCCCCATCGGGAGAATCCGGCACTGACTGAACCCGCCGCAACTGAACCCTCTTGGCCCGTACCAGACAAATCAACTCACCCAACAAATCTCGCACCTTATCCTCCGGCAACTGGCATTCCATTGCCAAACTATCGATCTCGATCCCCAAAAAACGCAAAACAGTAGTCGGACCCTCGGTTTTGTCCGGCGCCAAAGGAACCCCAAAACGCGACGCCACCCGTTCCATCGTCCGCAACAAGACCGAACAGACCCGCGAACCAGCCGGGCCAATGAACAGAAAGTCGTCCAAATAATGCAAAACAGAGTTCCAACCCGATTCCTGTTTAACAACCCACTCCAAAAAAGTGCTAAACCGCTCAAAGAGCACGAGATTGCACAACCCATAGGCAAACAGCAATCCACATAGAAACTCCCCCCCCCCCCAATGAAAACCCAACAAACGAAAACTCTCCGGATGGATCGGCAGCAGCCGAAACGCCGCCTCGATATCCGTTTTGGCCAACAGGGCCCCCCTCCTGAAGCGACGAACCCACCGAACCGCCGCATCAAAAGAGGTATAGGAAACCGAGCACAACTCCTCAGCTATCCCATCATTAACCGCCCCACCCGGCGGAAAAGACAAATGATGAATTAAACGAAATTTATTAGGTTCACGCTTGGGCACGAGCCCAAGCGGCGAAACCCACAAATCCGGCAACGGTCGGGACGCAAACGGCCCCACCACGCGACCCGCCGCCACCTCTTTATCTATCTTCTCCGCAACCACCCCCGGAAATCGTAACGCCGACGCCAAGTTCCGCGGCACTTCCCCACTACCCGTCAAACTGCATGGGATCCGAAATCCCCAAGTAAACCCCTCCAACAACAACGCAGCCCCCTCCCTATTTGGGTACCTCCTTAAATATGGCGCCATCTCTTCCACCCTCACCGGCGTCACCCCTCTTCGCAACAGCCTCGTATCCCTTGCCCTTTCCTCTCCTAAAGCACTTGGACAAGCTATGGGAACCTCCGCACCCGGAGCATTCGTGCTTGAACCTGCACTCAGACCCAAACCGACAGTGACCTTCGTTAAACTGCCAGCAGCAACCCTTTCTCGCCGCCCCCTGTCCATCCCCGGCCGAGGAACCCCCGGCCCCCCCGCGAAAGGGCACCAAACCCCCCTTAGGCGCAGACATCAAACGCATCCAAAGACTGATGTCCTTGTGATCCCACCTAATAGACGGCCGCACCGCCTTCCTCTGGCGGAACTGCTCATCATACCTGAGCCATGCTAAACCCCCGTACGTCCGATGCGCCTCCCCGATCGCATCCATGTAGCAGAACAGAGCCGAACAATGTTCAGGCGCTTTCTCCCCTATCACACTAGCCAGAATTGCAAACGCTTGCGGCCAATTCTGAAAAGTACGCGGGATCAACCTGTACCTGCGCTTCTCCTCCTCTTCCTTTCTACTCTCATCCGGTTTCGCCTGATCTGAATTAAATTTTTCTAGCGGCAGCAACGAGAATATCTCCACATACTCGTCCCGCCAAATCTTCTCCCTGACTTCCGCCTTCAAATGCGCCCCCAAGGGACCCTCAAAGCATACATACACCTCCCCCTTTGCAGCATCCGCCAACCGTACCCCTTCCCCCATAAAACCGCCCTGAGCAGAGGGCCCCGCCACCGCAGACCCCGTAGCCACCGGACCCGGCCCCCCCGCCGCCCCGGGAACACCCGCCCCGACACCACCACCCGTAACTGGTGCCCAAACCGCCGCTGGCGACGAAGCCGCCCCCTGACCCAACCGCGACAACAAAGACAGCATCCCGGCTAACACCTCCTGCGCTAAACCCGCAGACCCCCCACCCGACTGCTGCACAGACAAGGAACCCCCCCCCACCCAAACCAAGCAACGCACCCACAGACGTCTCCTCACCTGGCCGTCCCTGGGGACCAGACCCAGCGGCCGCCGATCCTCCAGCAGTCCCCGATAGCGACACAGCAAGCGACGAGGGCACCGCATTCCGAACGTCGTCCTCTTCCTCGATACTGGCCGGTAGTGTAGAATCCGCCCCCGCCAATTCGCCTTCCTCCAGGCTCCGTCCTGACGACGAACCGCCGCTGGGGCTGCCAGCGCGGGCTCCCGGCACCTCATCAGCAGCAGACAGCTCCCCGGGTGACCCCAATATGCCTCTGGTATTGGGCACCGCCAGGCTCCTCCCACAAGCACTGAGCCGTTCTCCTCCAGCACGGTGCACTGGCCGCACAGCCTCCCTGGAGGACAAACCCCCCACCGGCCCCTCCACCAGCCTGCGACCCACCGCTCTGGAAGGGCTCCTCACCCGCCGCCGGACGCGTGGGGTGGACTCCGGGTTCAGACGTTCCGGCGGAGCGGAACGCCGCAATCTTCTCCCCACCTCAGCCGCAACCGTGGGGTGGACAGGAACCGTCGGACTAAGAGCCACGGACAGCTGCTCCTGCAGCCATGCCGCTCCCCGCACCTGGGCAGCCTCCCTCATGATCTCCACCAGCGCCGCAAAATCCGCCATTCTGTAAGTACCGCAACTGCCACGCCGTTCTCCTGGAACTTCCACGCTGTTCTCCTGCACTGACCCAAGTTCCTCCTCCATTCCCTCTTATACTGCCCGCCAAACTGCTCCTAACTCCACCCCAAGTCCAGCACCTAAAACTGCCATTAACCCTTACCTGCCTCCAGTCTTCCCCCCAAGTCAAAGGCGCAATTCCGCTATGTCTGCGCCCCCGCTCCATTGCTATTCTTCTGTAAATTCGGCAGCGTTTAGATTGTTGGGTGATCTGTACCCCTTTTTTATTTCAAACTACCCCTGCACTGCATACCTGACTGGGAAATATATTCTGTACATTCGGCGGCGTTTAGATTGTTGGGTGCTGTAGTTATATGCTGTAAATTCTCCATGATGTCTCCATGATAAATCTGCAGCGTGGGGGCCTCGTGTGGCTTCTACACACTTTCAAAATAATCCTTCAGCGGGGCGAATAGATGCCGGATGACGGGGAAGCTCCATGACCCCTTTTTTCTTTCAAACTACCCCTGCCCTGCATACCTGACTGGGAAATATATTCTGTAAATTCGGCAGGGTAATCTGTACCCCTTACAAGCGCACGCTGGCAGACACGCTGCTGATGGCATTCCCACCTGACACCGGGGCCTCAGTGGAAGCACAAGGCAAAGGCAGAGGAGGAGGAAGAGGTCGCCAACGCAGCCGAGGCACCACCAGCACCTCAGACGGCAGGGTTATCATGGCCAAAATATGGAAAAGCTTTGCCACCACGCCACAACAACCAACACCACTAGCTGATATGGAACGTCTTAGCAGGAGGCAGCATTTCAGCAACATGGTGGAGCAGTATGTGTGCACACCCCTCCACGTACTGACTGATGGGTCTGCCCCATTCAGCTTCTGGATCTCCAAATTAGGCACATGGCCTGAGTTTGCCCTTTACGCCTTGGACGTGCTGGCCTGCCCTGCAGCCACTGTATTGTCTGAACGTGTGTTTAGCACGGCAGGGGGTGTTATCACAGACAAGCGCAGCCGCCTGTCCACAGACAATGTGGGCCAGCTTTCGTTTATTAAAAAAAAACAGGCCTGGATCCCACAGGACTTGTTTGTACCTTATGCAGAATAGACATGTATACCGGCCTCACCCAACCATTGTTATACTACCGTGCACTTACACTTTGTTTTATTTTTTATATTTTCCCAATGTTTTGGGGTCTACACTAATTTATTTAACCTCTTAAGGACATAGGGCGTATGGGTACGCCCTAATGTCCGAGTCCATAAGGACACAGGGCGTACCCATACGCCCTATATTAAATCGCATGTTAAAAAAAAAAAATTGCGCTAGAAACATGGTTCCTACTGCGATCGTGCAGCAGGAACCATGTTCACATGCCGAGGGGGGTCGTGTAACCCCCCTGCATCGGCGGTCGCAACAAACCGCAGGTCAATTCAGACCTGCGATTTGTTGCGTTTCCGGTCCATTCGGGTCTCCGGTGACCCGATGAACCGGAAAGGAACGGTGATCGGTGGTGTGATATCACACCACCAATCACCGTTCTTGAATTGGGGGCAGTGGTGGCGGTGCTGGGATCTGATTGGTCCGGGGAGAGAGGCGGGGGATTCAAACTCCCGGCGCTCCTCTCTCCCCTCCTCTTCCTGCTGCTGCTGCCACCCAGTGAAGATCGCGTCACACCGCTCCAGTGACCTCCCCCCCTTAGTGTTAGGGGAAAAAAAAAAAAAAAAACATTTATTTCTGTGCTGCCTGTGGTGGTTGGGGTCCACAGCACTTAGCTGTGAGACCCTAAACCCACCCAGGGGTGCTGATTCCCCCCCCCAACTCTGCTACCCGCCACCCCTCCGCCACCCACCACCCGCCACCAACCTCCGCCACCCCCCTCCGCCACTCACCACCAGCCACCAACCTCCGCCAACCTCCGCCACCAATTCCCACTAAGCGAGCGAGGTATGGCGTGAAGCTGTACAAAATTTGTGAGAGTACCTCACGGTACATTTACAAATTTCGTGTTTACGAGGGACGAGATTCCCGTATTGAACCCCCAGAATGTCCCCCCACTCTGGCTGTTAGCGGGAAAATCGTGTGGGACCTTTTGCACCCACTGCTGGATAAGGGTTACCACCTGTACGTGGATAACTTTTATACCAGTATACCCTTGTTCAGGTCCTTTGCCGCCAGATCCACGTTCGCTTGTGGGACTGTGCGGAAAAATCATCGTGGCCTCCCTACCTACCCCCTCCAGGTACCTATCCCCAGGGGTGAGACCCGTGTCCTTACCAGTGACAACCTGTTGCTGGTCAGATATAAGGACAAGAGGGATGTCCTTGTACTGACCACAATCCATGGTAACGGCACCACCTCAGTCTCTGTGCGAGGTACCACTGCAACGGTCCTCAAGCCCGATTGTATCGTCGACTACAATCGGTATATGGGAGGAGTTGATCTATCTGATCAAGTCCTCAAACCATATAATACCATGTGGAAAACACGGACATGGTACAAAAAAGTTGCGGTCTACATGGTACAGGTTGCCTTGTACAACGCTTTTGTACTATTCCGAAGCACTGGCAGCACAGAGACTTTCCTCCAGTTCTATGAGGCAGTCCTCAAGGAGCTGATTTTTTCTGACCGGGAAAGAGCAGGTCGGAGTACCTCGGGAATTGGAGGCGCCCGGATCAAAAAAAGTGCAGATCGTCCGGGCCTCTGCGTTATCAATTGCTTCAAGGAGTATCACACTTCCATGGAGTACTACATTTTTAAAATTCCCGACAGTCCCCTAGGGAACATAAAAAACTTTGGCTCTCAGACTTTGGAGGCACAGAAACAAATTTTTTTTCCAAAAATGATATTAGTTTTAGTGCAGGCATCCTCAAAATGCGGCCTTCCAGATGTTGTAAAACTACAACTCCCAGCATGCCCAGCTACAGCTATCAGCAGGGCATAGTGGGAATTGGACATCTGGAGGGCCGCAGTTTGAGGATGCCTGTTTTAGTGTCTCCTAAGTCTGAGAGCCATACATATTGGGCATCGCCGCGTTTGTAAAAATCTGCTCTATAAAAATAAAATTTGACCCAACCCCTTGGAAAAACGACTTAAAAAAAATAAAATAAAAACTATGTCCAAAAAGCCATTTTTATTGTCACCTAACATCAAAAAAAGTGTAATAGCGAGCGATCAAAAAGTCATATGCACCCCCAAATAGTGCCAATAAAACCGCCATCTCATCCTGCAAAAAATGAGCCCCTACATTATATAGTCCCTCCCCCCCCCAAAAAAAACTGCAGCTGCCAGGCTATGGAGATAGTAAAATTATCTATTTTTGTTCCTAAAATGATAATCTAGTGTAAAATCTGAATAAATCAAAAAAAGTAGACATTTTAGGTATCGGCGCTTCCGTAATAATCTGCCCTATAAAAATAACATTAGACCCAACCCCTCAAATGAACGGTGTTAAAAAAATAAAATACCAACGGTGCCAAAACACAAATTTTTTGTCAAAATTTCCGTTTTAATCCATATTTTCCAGTAATAAAGCAAGGGTTAACAGTAAAAAAATATATATATTTATTGCCCCGATTCAGTAGTTTGCAGAAACACCCCATATGTGGTCGTAAATGGCTATATAGCCACAAGGCAGGGCATAGAACGAAGGGAACGCCACATGGTTTCTGGAAGGCAGATTTTTATTTTTATACCATTGCCCATTAGAAGCCCCCCTGATGTAGCCTAGACTAGAAACTCCAAAAAAGTGACCCCATCTAAAAAACTACACCCCTCAAGGTATTCAAAAATTACTTTACAAACTTTGTTAACCCTTTAGGTGTTCCACGAAACTTAATGGCAAATGTATTAACAATTTTAGAATTTCCATTTTTTGTTATATTGCCTCAAAAAAGTGTAATATAGAGCAACCAAAAATCTAATTTACCCTAAAATAGTCCCAAAACAACAACCACCATATCCTGTAGTTTCCTGGATGGGGTCACTTTTATGGAGTTTCTACTCTAGGGGTGCAGCAGGTGGCTTGAAAGGGTACATGGTGTAAATAAACCAGTCCTGCAAAATCTGCCTTCCAAAAACCATATGGCGTTCCCCTTCTTCAATGTTCTGCCGTTTAGCCAAATAGTAGTTTACGACCACATATGGGGTGTTTCTGCAAACTACAGAATCAGGGCAATAAATATTGAGTTTTGTTTGACTGTTAAGCCATTTTTTTCCAGTAATAAAGTAAGGGTTAAAATGGAAAATGTTCCAAAAATTCTAAATTCCAAAATTGTTTCTCCATCTTCCATGAACTGTTGTGGAACACCTAAAGGGTTAACAACGTTTGTAAACCCAGCTTTGAATACCTTGAGGGGTGTACTTTCTTAGATGGAGTCACTTTTTTGGAATTTCTATGCTAGGGTGCATCAGGAGGGCTTGCAATAGGACATGGTGTTAAAAAAAACAGTCCCGCAAAATCTGCCATTCAAAACCTATATGGTGTTCTCCTCTTTCAATGTCCTCCCGTTTGGCCAAACGGTAGTTAAGGACCACATATGGGGTGTTTCTGTAAACTAGAGAATCAGGGCAACCAACATTGAGTTTTGTTTGACAGTTAACCCTTACTTGGATATAAATGGATTATAATAGAAAATTTTCCAAAAAATTGAAATTATGAAATTTTATTTCAACTTTCCATGAACTGTTGTGCAACACCTAAAGGGTTAACAACGTTTGTACAATCAGTTTTGAATACCTTTAGGGGTGTACTTTCTAAAATGGGGTCATTTTTGGGTGGTTTCTATTATGTAAGCCTCACAAAAAGACTTCAGACCTGGACTGGTCCATATAAAGTGGGATTTGGAAAATTTCTGAAAAATTTCAAAATTTGCTTCTAAACTTCTAAGCTGTGTAACATCCCCAAAAAATAAAATGGCATTCTCCAAATGCTCCAAACATGAAGGAGACATATGGGAAATGTAAAATCATCCCTTTTTGGGGGGTATTACTATGTATTATAGAAGTAGAGAAACTGAAACTTTAAAATTTGCAAAATTTTCCAAATTTTTTGTAAAATTTTTATTTTTTTATGCAAAAAAATTAACTTTTTTGACCCAATTTTAGTAGTGTCGTAAAGTACAATATGTGATGAAAAAACAATCTCAGAACGGCCTGGGTAAGTAGAAGCGTTTTAAAGTTATTCACACTTAAAGTGACAGTGGTCAGATTTTGAAAAAATGGCCTGGTCCTTAAGGTGAAATAGGGCCGTGTCCTTAAGGGGTTAAAAAAAAATTAAAATAAAAAAACAGTTATTGGCGACTACCTTTGGCTTGACAGCCCAAAAAGGCTTTATTTCATGCAAGAATGTAACCGCCAATTGTAAGTTCCCTGTCAGTTATGCAGTGCAGGGGATTGAATGGTAATATTTCACCCAACAACTTAAAATCTATCCTTTGCCAGACACTATTAAACTTAGCCAGCCACAGCTGGGACACCAGATTCAGGGGATTGCTATTTTGGCAATTGAATTTCACCCCAGAAAAAAATATATCCTTTGCCGGACACTATTAAACTTGGCCAGCCACAGCTGGGACACCAGATTTAGGGGATTGCTATTTTGGCAATTGAATTTCACCCCTCAATAAAATATAGAAATTGCTATCCTGAGTTTCTAGGGGTGACAATTAGCATAGCCAAGCCCCTGATGTAGGATTTAGCAAAAAAAAAACTAGTATTGATGGATTGATGGACTTGGTGGCAGCTTGTTCTGGTGCACCACAAGTCACAAAATGGCCGCCGATTAACCCAGAAAATAAGTGACAGAAAAACGCTCTGTGCAGCCTAAAAACCAGTGAGCAAGTAACTAGCAGAAGTTCAATCATTCACAGCTGCAGATCGATCACTTCATTAGTTGCTGTTGCTGACTTTTCCCTGCCTAATCTCGCCCTCACAGCAGCTGCGTCCTCTCCCTACACTAATCAGAGCAGTGTGACGTGCGGTGCTACGTGACTCCAGCTGAAATAGAGGCTGGGTCACATGCTGCACTTGGCCAATCACAGCCATGCCATTAGTAGGCATGGCTGTGATGGCCTCTTGGGGCAAGTAGTATGACGCTTGTTGATTGGCTGCTTTGCAGGCTTTCAAAATGCGCCATAGAAATCTCCGAACACCGAACCCGAACTTTTACGCAAATTTTCGGGTTCGCTCAACCCTAATAGAGAGATCTTTAGATAGAATGGAACTTACCATTCTATTCTCTCCCTTTTTAGGAAGCTATAGTCAGTCTATACTTTAGAGTCGTGAAGATGAGAATTGGAAGGAGAGCGGACATGTGGGAGTAAGGGGATTTCCCCCCTCCTGCAGCAGGAGTCTCCCAAGACAAGCAGCTCATCGATCGTCCTAAATCTTTACAGTTTACAGACTGAGTGTTATGAGGGGGTCAACAGCCAAAGACACCCCACCCAAAGCTACCAGAACTGGCAGAAAGTCCAGTAACAAGACTGAAGCCGGAGTCTAACACAGCAAAGAAAGATAAAGCAAGGGACTCAAGTTTGCCTGGCAGTTTACCGCAAAACCTGCTGGAGCCAAGAGAAAGACCACGTATTGTCTGGATGCATGTTTATTCAAGTAAAGCTGTTGAACTTTATAAAGACTTACTCAATCAACTATCACTCTCCCCTTTATTGTTATGGAGCCTAACCCTGGGCAGTGACGGCATCCAGGTAGGAGTACCGCGACACACCAAACTAATAAGGCCGCATCACCACTTGGCATTCCTAATACCTGCGACATGATCCGCCCCGGGGGGCAGCACGTTGCACATGCACTACTTTTTAAGGTGTGGACCATCCTAAGCCAAGTGAATGAGCCAGCGTCTGCAGCATGGACACGAACACTGCACATTTGGTTGGATGTGACCTTAGGGTTACATGTTTTAATACATCACTGTCCCAGCCCTTTGTCAAACACACTAATGACATCAGAGCGGATACTGATCTTTCCCAGAAAAACCTGATACATGCAGGTACCAGAGGAAAACCTGCTGTGTCCTGTAATCAAGAATATTTCTGAAATGATTCCTCTGCCCCGAGAGCGCCCCCGATACAGCCATGTACTGTACAGATATACACAGTATATATACAGCTGTGTATAGATAAGCGCCCAATGTACAGCTGTGTACAGATAATTGCCCCTATACAGCTGTGTACTGATAACTGCCCTCTATACAGCTGTGTGCAGTAGTATCATCACAGCGGGGCACACAGGTTACATGGGTGGTACTCACCTATACAGCTGTGTACAGATAACTGCCCCCTATACAGCTGTGTGCAGATAACTGCCCCCTATGATAAGTGCCCCCTATACAGCTGTGTACAGATAACTGCCCCCTATACAGCTGTGTACAGATAACTGCCCCCCATACAGCTGTGTGCAGATAACTGCCCCCTATACAGCTGTGTGCAGATAACTGCCCCCTATGATAAGTGCCCCCTATACAGCTGTGTACAGATAACTGCCCCCTATACAGCTGTGTACAGATAAGCGCCCCCTGTACAGCTGTGTACAGATAACTGCCCCCCATACAGCTGTGTGCAGATAACTGCCCCCTATACAGCTGTGTGCAGATAACTGCCCCCTATGATAAGTGCCCCCTATACAGCTGTGTACAGATAACTGCCCCCTATACAGCTGTGTACAGATAAGCGCCCCCTGTACAGCTGTGTACAGATAAGCACCCCCTGTACAGCTGTGTACAGATAAGTGCCCCCTATACAGCTGTGTACAGATAAGCGCCCCCTGTACAGCTGTGTACAGATAAGCGCCCCCTGTACAGCTGTGTACAGATAAGTGCCCCCTATACAGCTGTGTACAGATAACTGCCCCCTATACAGCTGTGTGCAGATAACTGCCCCCTATACAGCTGTGTGCAGTAGTATCATCACAGCGGGGCACACAGGTTACATGGTGGTACTCACCTATACAGACAGCAGTCGGTGTCCAGTCGTCCCGCTCTCCATTATTCGTACATTGTATTCTGTTCGATGAGGGATAATATCCAGGTTCACACTGTAACATCACCTTCTCAGACGTGTAATAATATTCCTTGGACGGTGAGATCTGCTCCAGGTTACTTATTGAGGGGTTTTTACATCGTTCTGGAGAATAAAAGGAAAAGATCAGTCTAGAAAATCTAATGAAATCCACGTAGAGAACGACCCGGATGTGAGGAGCTCAGTCTTATAACACCCGAGTACCTGACATTATACAGTGTAGAGATACACTTAGATGTAGATTGTAAGCTCTGCGGGCAGAGTCCTGTCCATTCTATATCCATATGTTTCATGCTTATTGCATTTGTATTGTTTGATATTGTTTGTGTATGCTGCTCCTGATGTACAGTACCATGAAATTACTGTCACTTTAAAATAAATAATAGTCAAGTGCCCAGTATACAGCTGTGTACAGACAAGTGCCCCGTATACAGCAGTGTACAGACAAGTGCCCCATATACAGCTGTGTACAGATAACTGCCCCGTATACAGATGTGTACAGACAAGTGCCCCGTATACAGCTGTGTACAGACAAGTGCCCCATATACAGCAGTGTACAGACAAGTGCCCCGTATACAGCAGTGTACAGACAAGTGCCCCATATACAGCTGTGTACAGATAACTGCCCCGTATACAGATGTGTACAGACAAGTGCCCCGTATACAGCTGTGTACAGACAAGTGCCCCATATACAGCTGTGTACAGACAAGTGCCCAGTATACAGCAGTGTACAGACAAGTGTCCTCTATAGAGCAGTATACAGACAAGGACCCTCTATACAGCTGTGTACAGACAAGTGCCCTCTATAAAGCAGTGTACATACTAGGGCCCTCTATACAGCTGTGTACAGACAAGTGCCCCTATACAGCTGTGTACAGGTCAGTGCACCCTACACAGCTGTGTAGAGACAAGTACACCTTATACAGCTGTGTACAGATAAGTGCCCTCTATATGACTGTGTACAGACTAGCTCCCCGTATAAAGCTGTTTACATATAAGTGCCTCCTATACAGCTGTGTACAGACAAGTGCCCTCTATACAGCAGTGTACACACAAGTGCCCCCTATACAGCTGTGTACAGACAAGCGCCCCCTATACAGCTGTATACAGACAAGTGCCCTCTATACAGCTGTGTACAGATAAGTGCCTCCTATACAGCTGTGTACAGATAAGTGCCTCCTATACAGCTGTGTACAGACAAGTGCCCTCTATACAGCAGTGTACACACAAGTGCCCTCTATTGAGCAGTAAACAGACTAGGACCCTCTATACAGCTGTGTACAGACAAGTGCCCCCTATACAGCTGTGTACAGACAAGTGCCCTCTATACAGCTGTGTGCAGACAAGTGCCCCCTATACAGCAGTGTACAGACATGTGCCCTCTATACAGCTGTGCACAGACAAGTGCCCTCTATACAGCTGTGCACAGACAAGTGCCCTCTATACAGCTGTGCACAGACAAGTGCCCTCTATACAGCTGTGCACAGACAAGTGCCCTCTATACAGCTGTGCACAGACAAGTGCCCTCTATACAGCTGTGCACAGACAAGTGCCCTCTATACAGCTGAATACAGACAAGTGCCCTCTATACAGCTGAATACAGACAAGCGCCCCCTATACACCTGTAACAGACAAGTTCCCCATATACAGCTGTGTACAGACAAGTGCCCCATATACAGCTGTGTACAGACAAGTACACCCTATACAGCTGTGTACAGGTAAGTGCCCTCTATATAACTGTGTACAGACAATCTCCCCCTTTAAAGCTGTGTACAGACATGTGCCCCATATACATCTGTTTACAGACAAGTGTCCCATATACATCTGTTTTCAGACAAGTAAGTGTCCCATATGCATCTGTTTTCAGACAAGTAAGTGTCCCATATACAGCTGTGTACAGACAAGTGTCCCATATACAGCTGTGTACAGACAAGTGTCCCATATACAGCAGTGTACAGACAAGTGCCCCATATACAGCAGTGTACAGACAAGTGCCCCATATACAGCAGTGTACAGACAAGTGCCCCATATACAGCTGTGTACAGACAAGTGCCCCCTATACAGCTGTGTACAGACAAGTGCCCCCTATACAGCTGTGTACACACAAGTGCCCCCTATATAGCTGTGTACACCCAAGTGCCCCCTATATAGCTGTTTACCGATAATTGCCCCCTATACAGCTGTGTACAGATAAGTGCCCCCTATACAGCTGTGTACAGATAAGTGCCCCCTATACAGCTGTGTACAGATAGGTGCCCCCTATTCAGCTGTATAAAGATAATTGTCCCCTATACAGCTGTGTACAGATAAGTGCCCCCTATACAGCTGTGTACAGATAAGCGCCCCCTATACAGCTGTGTACAGACAAGTGCCCTCTATACAGCTGTGTACAGATAAGCGCCCCCTATACAGCTGTGTACAGACAAGTGCCCTCTATACAGCTGTGTACAGATCAGTGCCCCCTATATAGCTGTGTACAGACAAGTGCCCCCTATATAGCTGTGTACACACAAGTGCCCCCTATATAGCTGTTTACAGATAATTGCCCCCTATACAGCTGTGTACAGATAAGTGCCCCCTATACAGCTGTGTACAGATAAGTGCCCTCTATACAGCTGTGTACAGATAAGTGCCCCCTATATAGCTGTGTACAGACAAGTGCCCCCTATATAGCTGTGTACAGATAAGTGCCCCCTATATAGCTGTGTACACACAAGTGCCCCCTATATAGCTGTTTACAGATAATTGCCCCCTATACAGCTGTGTACAGATAAGTGCCCCCTATACAGCTGTGTACAGATAAGTGCCCCCTATACAGCTGTGTACAGATAAGTGCCCCCTATACAGCTGTGTAAAGATAATTGTCCCCTATACAGCTGTGTACAGATAAGTGCCCCCTATACAGCTGTGTACAGATAATTGCCTCCTATACATCTGTGTACAGATAAGTGCCCCCTATACAGCTGTGTACAGATACTGTAAGTGCCCCCATATAGCTGCATAGAAATTAATGGCGCTTTCAAATAAATAATAATAGATGTACACTGACGAGCAAAAGGGTGACAATGTTTAGAACTTGTGACTTTCAGGCTCCATATCTCACCATCCACTACAGCCTGGAACATGAGACGACCAGGATTCATCTCGGCTATCTCATACATACACTGGACTTGCAGCTACATATTCAGCATATGATTAGTTCTTCAGATTTAACCGCTTGGCAGAACGTGATATATATGTTATGACCCAGAGTCCCATTACTACTTCTGCATCCCGCTACTGTCTCCTATGGTTAATATTATGTCATCTGTGTATTTATATTACAGGTCCTTCACAATGTGCATATTTATTCCTATGTAACTGTTATGTTCATGCAATGTACCTGGTTCACCAGAAGGTGGCAGCAACATGGCAGAGTATACATGGCAGGTAAGTGCCCTCTATATAACTGTGTACAGACAATCTCCCCCTTTAAAGCTGTGTACAGACATGTGCCCCATATACATCTGTTTACAGACAAGTGTCCCATATACATCTGTTTTCAGACAAGTAAGTGTCCCATATGCATCTGTTTTCAGACAAGTAAGTGTCCCATATACAGCTGTGTACAGACAAGTGTCCCATATACAGCAGTGTACAGACAAGTGCCCCATATACAGCAGTGTACAGACAAGTGCCCCATATACAGCAGTGTACAGACAAGTGCCCCATATACAGCAGTGTACAGACAAGTGCCCCATATACAGCAGTGTACAGACAAGTGCCCCATATACAGCAGTGTACAGACAAGTGCCCCATATACAGCAGTGTACAGACAAGTGCCCCATATACAGCTGTGTACAGACAAGTGCCCACTATACAGCTGTGTACAGACAAGTGCCCACTATACAGCTGTGTACAGACAAGTGCCCACTATACAGCTGTGTACAGACAAGCGCCCCCTATATAGCTGTTTACAGATAATTGCCCCCTATACAGCTGTGTACAGACAAGTGCCCCCTATACAGCTGTGTACACACAAGTGCCCCCTATACAGCTGTGTACACCCAAGTGCCCCCTATATAGCTGTTTACAGATAATTGCCCCCTATACAGCTGTGTACAGATAAGTGCCCCCTATACAGCTGTGTACAGATAAGTGCCCCCTATACAGCTGTGTACAGATAGGTGCCCCCTATACATCTGTATAAAGATAATTGTCCCCTATACAGCTGTGTACAGATAAGTGCCCCCTATACAGCTGTGTACAGACAAGTGCCCTCTATACAGCTGTGTACAGATAATTGCCCCCTATACAGCTGTGTACAGACAAGTGCCCTCTATACAGCTGTGTACAGATAAGTGCCCCCTATATAGCTGTGTACAGACAAGTGCCCCCTATATAGCTGTGTACAGATAAGTGCCCCCTATATAGCTGTGTACACACAAGTGCCCCCTATATAGCTGTTTACAGATAATTGCCCCCTATACAGCTGTGTACAGATAAGTGCCCCCTATACAGCTGTGTACAGATAAGTGCCCCCTATACAGCTGTGTACAGATAAGTGCCCCCTATACAGCTGTGTAAAGATAATTGTCCCCTATACAGCTGTGTACAGATAAGTGCCCCCTATACAGCTGTGTACAGATAATTGCCTCCTATACATCTGTGTACAGATAAGTGCCCCCTATACAGCTGTGTACAGATACTGTAAGTGCCCCCATATAGCTGCATAGAAATTAATGGCGCTTTCAAATAAATAATAATAGATGTACACTGACGAGCAAAAGGGTAACAATGTTTAGAACTTCTGACTTTCAGGCTCCATATCTCACCATCCACTACAGCCTGGAACATGAGACGACCAGGATTCATCTCGGCTATCTCATACATACACTGGACTTGCAGCTACATATTCAGCATATGATTAGTTCTTCAGATTTAACCGCTTGGCAGAACGTGATATATATGTTATGACCCAGAGTCCCATTACTACTTCTGCATCCCGCTACTGTCTCCTATGGTTAATATTATGTCATCTGTGTATTTATATTACAGGTCCTTCACAATGTGCATATTTATTCCTATGTAACTGTTATGTTCATGCAATGTACCTGGTTCACCAGAAGGTGGCAGCAACATGGCAGAGCTACCTTTAGAGAGGATGGAACCTTCTTTCCATTCTTTTTCTCCCTCTAAGGAAGTGAAGAATTTACTTAGTAAGTAGTTAGTTCTGAGTTACCCCCTGCCAAGGGAGGTTGTGCAGGGCACACGTCCTTGCTGGACGTGCCTTGCCTAGGCCAGCTAGAGAACCTTCAGCTCTGCTGAATAGACAGGCCATAGATTGGAGACTCTGAAGTCAGGAAGAGTTTTCCTGACATTTCCTCCTGGCTTCTGAGGCTTATTCCCTGGACTAATCTAGAGTCAGACTACCAAAGAGAAGTTGCAGCATCCTGCAGAAGCAAGGATTCTATTTCAGCCTATCAGTACAGCATAGCCAGAGAGCAACAGATGTAGCAGAGTTGAGTGAGTTTGCCTGCCACAGTTAAAGCTAAAACCTGCTGGGAACCAAAACAAAGTCTGTAAACTGTTTGGAGAACGTTTATTGAAATTAAAACTGTTATTCAACTTCTGGACTCAATTTCTTCTTCATCTCCAAGTCAACAACTCCACTTTTTTAATTGCTTTGGAGCCAACGCCTGGGGTCCAACGTATCAAGGAAGGAGCACCGTGACACGTGCAACGTCAAGGGACATTTAGGCCACCCTATACCACTCTGGCATTTCTACTCCTGGGTACCATTCACTATATCATTAAACAGGGGCCCAGTGCCCTTGTTGCCTCACTGCAACTGGCGTCACGAAACAAGTTACCACTATTCATAAAGGGCCCTTGGGGGAGGCGCCCGTTGCAATTTTGGCGTCACTTGAACAGGATCATGTGTGTGTCCTTATCATACAAGACCACCGTATTAGCCAAAAAAAAAACACTAAAAATGACTTTATTGAATTTACTGTGGAGAGGTAGGTGCAAATCTGTGCGTGTCGGCATCTGAAGGGTTAATCAGCCATCTTTGACTCTGATGGCGCAGCTTTTTCTTGCACAGTCATCCCGGGAAAATAGAGGAACGCCCAGCCCTAGAGCTGGAAGATACAGCCCTACCCACACGGAACAATATCCTAGCAAAGAGAAGGGAGTGGAGACTCTTCCCCTAAAGCTCCTCCTTCATCACCACTGTGTGCTCGAGTCAGAGAAGACAAGATGGCGCTCCCAAAGCCAGACTGGGGAGAAATGTGTTGCGGTGACGAGCTACCTGCCCTGTGCGATGATTTGAAGGAGATCCGGGTGTCGCAATTCGTAAGAGGATCGGGGAAGGAGTTACCCACATTCCCCGTGCCGGCTGGCGTGGCAGAGGCAGCAGGAGTAACTAAGAAGAGCGATGCCTATGACGCTTAATCCGGTAGTCCCTCTAAAAGTCACAGCCTACGCTAACACTACATGGGATTACCATAAGGCCATCGAGAATTGGATGATCCGGTTGCTGGACTGGCCGCTGCCTCAATGTGGAAAGAGGTACAGGGTTCGTCCAAGATGATGAGACCGGGATGGAGTATTTTGTTATTTGACGATTCGTTAAGCGGCCTTATCTACCGCAGGCCCTGCACAACTTATGCAAAGGGGAACAAGTAGAGTACACCCCGATGATGTCCTCCAAAGGCCCCTTTGCTACTGGGATGAATCTGCTCCAGAAGCCTCTTGTCCCAGTGACCACACCGGAGCACTGGCAGGAGGACCCAACTGCAAGAGGACATGTCAGGTGCTTGCAAGAATTAGAAGACGGTGTACTTAGTTTCCGAGAGAAACCTCAGCCAGAGCCAGAGGTTCTCATCCCAGGCCTACCTGCACCCCCTACTGTGAATCAGCATTTGGGAAGCATATCCAGCACCTCGTTCGTGTTAAGTCCCACATTGGTGTCATATCAGCTGCCTTGGGGGAGGTTTCGGTCCCGCGAGACACCGAGTATCTGCAGTGATGGCCAGTGTCATTGCCAGGTCGTCACCCCGATCATCCACAAGAGGTCGCCAGAGTACTACTGTGGCAGCCAGGCCAGAAGTAGCTGCACCAGGGCAGGAACAACCTCTAATGAGTTTTAGCAGCTCCAGCAGCGAAGAGGATGTCAGGTCCTTCCCCTAAGGAGCCTCAACATCGTCATTTAAAGAAAACCAGGACTTTTGGGAGCCACGGTGTGGACTACTCCTGAAGGGTGAGGGCCTGTTGGCATTGTTTTGTGTTTCAGGTTGTCCCAGTTTTGTCCTCACCCGGATGGTCACGTTTAGTTAGGACTCCCCCCAACAGCAAGATACCTCCAAGTTGTGCTTAACAGCGCCCAATTCCTCCCCCCCCCCTTCTCAGTTTAATATGGAGCCCCCTTTGCAAAAAAGGTTCTTCTCATTATCCTGTTCTGCTATTTTACATCTTACCCATGTGGATTACCAATACCATTATTACCTTATGTTGATTACAAAAAGTTACATTCCTACCTCGTTTGGATTACAAATAATGACATTATTTCCCATGGATTACAAAGGAACTTTGTTGCACTTCAGGAATCCAGTTTGTGCACTTGGTCCTTAAAGCACTGAAGAAAGAACTTTAATGTGATCATATTGCACTATATATTTGCCTTATAAATTTGCACTGTGATTTGCACTAATCTTTTTCAGGTTCAGCAACTTTCAAGTATATCTCGCCCATTGTGTGTATTCTTTTACAGGTAAAGTCTTATTGAACGCCCTCATAGAGACCCTTGGGATATAATAATCAATAAACTAAACGGTCAGAAGACCTGGACAAAATCCTTTTAGGGGTCTCTAACTAACAGTGTCTTAATATAAAAATATATCTTTATTAGTTCTTGTTTAAAACTGAAAAGTGAAAAAGAAAAAATATCTAAAAATATCAGTAACAGTGAGACCAATTTAATTAGTAGCTACTAGTGGTTGCTAGCGGCAACTAAGGGACTTGTGGTATCTGAACTATAATACAGTCACCCACAGGTGCACTATTAGTATAGATCAGGCATGCTCAACCTGCGGCCCTCCAGCTGTTGCAAAACTACTACTCCCAGCATGCCTGAACAGCCTACAGCTATCAGTATAAAGCAGGGCATTGTGGGAGTTGTAGTTTTACAACAGCTGGAGGGCCGCAGGTTGGGCATGCCTGGTATAGATGATTGAGGTTACATACTGTCACTGATTGGCACACTACTGCAATCTACAGGGGCATGTTAGAAACTACCGTGTGCTGCAGCCTGAATTAGGTGTCTGTGGGGGTTGGGGGTTGTCTTTATCACAGTGAAAGGTGCCACATCCTTTAACAGTCTATCTATGTGTGGCCTGCAATTTGGTTACAGGCCACACACATGTATCGACTGTTTCAAAGAGCCTGGCGTGTGTTGTGAACCAGTAGGGGTTAAATTTTACCTCCGTTGCATGCAGCTTTAAATAACAGTCTGTTTGCACGTGATCTATTTAATTTTTAGGTCACACGCCTGTATCAGCCATCCTGGAATTTTCACATTGTTACATACGCTGCAGCTCAGTTGAAAACGAAGTGGCTATTAAACACTGACACTGCGTATACCTTTTTCCCTCTCCACACACTAAGCTCCATTCACACGACCGTATGTTGTCCGCAAAAAAATGGATCCGTGTCCGCAAAAAAACGGATTGCATTCCGTTTTTTTGCTGATCCATAGACTTCAATAGGGCCATGTCCTGATTTTCACTGACAAGTATAGGACATGTTTCATTTTTTTGCTGAGCTGTGCAATGGAAGAAAAGTAAATGGGACAACATACGGTCGTGTGAATGGAGCCTAAGGCTCAGGCATACCAATCACACCTTCAAAGCTGGTTTCCAGTCATACACTTGTAACAATTTTTCCCTTAGATAGCCCTTGCGCTACACTTATATTGCTCACTGTTCAACTGCCTAAAACACTAATCTCTTACACCCTTCCCAATATTCCTCTGATATTTTTAGATATTTTTTCTTTTTCACTTTTCAGTTTTAAACAAGAACTAATAAAGATATATTTTTATATTAAGACACTGTTAGTTAGAGACCCCTAAAGGGATTTTGTCCAGGCCGTTTAGTTTATTGATTCTTTTACAGGCAATGTGATTAAATGCACTTTAAATGGACTTTGCACTTATTCTAGTTAGCCAGATAGCTAGCACCTTACTTTTACAGGTTAATATGGACTGCCTCTGAGGATGTCAGGTACATCACAAGCAAGTCTAACATCGTCTTTGCTCATTATGGGCTTCCTCTGAGGACGCTAAATACTAATGGTTCTTATTTTGCCTTGTGTTAGCTAGATAGCCTAGGTATTGTACTGTATTGTATAATTGCTGCACAGGGAGAACCAAGTGATAAGTCACAAGCAGGTCTAACAACGTCAAGGGTAACCCGCTGCTAATTTATGTCTGGAGAGATTGAAGAGCACTGCCTCATCCTCCTAATTTGTGTATGTTTTAAGGCCTTGTGCTTTGCCAAGGTTGTTTATGTCCTTAGGTCTTGTGCATTGCCAAGCTAAAGGTAAATTTTGTAGCTACCTGTTCAGACATCAAGTTGACGAAGCGTAAAAGATGATTAGACCTTGCTAGGAAGGGAATACAGGATGAAGCCACCCTTCTATTTGCAGGCATATCATAGCATGACACCCCCATGCTCCATATATGACTGTGGCCACGTCGTGGAGTATTTGAGTGCTTAGTGCAATAATAGTATTTGTTCGGTTCCTTGCGAGAGGAAAACCGTGGTTAGACACCCTACTCATGTAGGCAGGAATCTATTGGTAGCTGTGTCTATGTCAATATATGTCTGTAATGGTACGCATGCTCATGCAGCACTTTAACTTTATTTCGGTACCCTTAGAGCATATACCTTAAGCACAAGCCGAGGGCCGCTTGGTTCTTAAGTAAGGGGGAATGTAATGACCCAGAGTCCCATTACCACTTCTGCACCCCACTACTGTCTCCTATGGTTAATATTATGTCATCTGTGTATTTTATTACAGGTCCTTCACAATGTGCATATTTATTCCTATGTAACTGTTATGTTCATGCAATGTATCTGGTTCACCAGAAGGTGGCAGCAACATGGCAGAGCTACCATTAGAGAGGATGGAACCTTCTTTTCATTGTTTTTCTCCCTCTAAGGAGGGGAGGGATTTACTTAGTGAGGAGTGAGTTCTGAGTTACCCCCTGCCAAGGGAGGTTGTGCAGGGCACACGTCCCTGCTGGACATGCCTTACTAGGCCAGCTAGAGTACCTTCAGTTCTGCTGGATAGAGAGGCCATACCTTGGAGCCTCTGAAGTCAGGAAGAGTTTCCCTGACATAAATTTATACCAAAAATTAGAGAGTGACTCCTAAAAGGATAAAACCAAACCATCACCAGTGCCTGCATCTCCCTATCACAGGATTTGGCCTTCTCTGTGACGGTGTACTACGTGGACTGGTTGTATCTCTTTTGACTGTTTTTTTTTTTTTTGCCTCCTGATGAACCCACTTTGTTTGGGGGAAACGCATTGGGGCTGATTAGAGATCCTAATTGGTGTATTGGGATTATCACTGACATTTGCACTACACGCATAGGGGTTAGGGAGTTGTTTAAGGGGCATATAAGGCAGGCACGAGGACGAGGGGGCCCTACCATTAGGGGTTGCCCTCGGGCAGAGGCATAGACAGGGACAATCAAAAGGGATAGTCAGGGCACATCCCACCCACCCTGCCTCTAGTCAACCCACTCAAGGGTCTCCTGCCCTTTCCCCTAACACTCTCATACATAATTGTCTGTGGGAGGGAGGGTTTGGTTTTGTATGGGTAATGATTTTAGATTATATATTAATAAAGATATCCTTTTAGGAGTCACTCTCTAATTTTTGGTATAAATTAATGTTATATGGAGGTGTACCCGAATTATATTCATTTTTCTGATTTATATGTTTGGCTTTCCCTGACATAGCCTCAGTAGTCAGGAGAAAGCTTCCCTGGACTAATCTAGAGTCAGACTACCAAAGAGAAGTTGCAGCATACTGCAGAAGCAAGGATTCTATTTCAGCCTGTCAGTACAGCAGAGCCAGAGAGCAACAGATGTAGCAGAGTTGAGCGAGTTTGCCTGCTACAGTTAAAGCTAAAATATGCTGGGAACCAGGACAACGTATGTAAACTGTTTGGAGAACGTCTATTGAAAGTAAATCTGTTATTAGGGAACATTTGGGCCACTCTATACCACTCTGGCATTCCTATTCCTGGGTACCATTCACTATATCATTAAAAATGGGCCCAGTGCCCTTGTTGCTTCTCTGCAACTGGCATCACGAAACAAGTTATCACTATTCCTAAAGGGTCCTGGGGAGAGGCGCTCATTGCATATACAGATAAATGACTCATGTTCATGATATATATGAGTAATGCCTGTGTGTGTCTACGTGTCATTTTTGATACCATCATGTTTCTGATTGGTTGCTTTAATAAATACTTGTTATTGGACATATTAAAATTAATGGCTAAAGGGGGGTGGCTAGATCCACAGTGTACATCTAATAAAATTGGCTCGTTGGGCGCTGCCCGGCAGAGAATCGTTCAACCAGCAAACCTGTCTGGCTGTTTGATTCTTTAGGTCGACCACATCCCCTGGCACCTGTGGAAAACTTCTTAACCAATCTGAATCCCACAGACAAGCGAGTGTAGTCTACAGTTTGAGACTTGTCCTAAATTGCAGCGACAGTGTGGACATCCAGGCAAAATAACCGAGTCAACAAGTCGGCTCATAGCAAGGTCTATCAGTTCTGGTGCGACAAGCCTGGCAGTGGAGGCAGATCGTCTGCTTCGTAATAGTGAGATCAACGTCCATGAAAAAAGTGAAGAAGCCTCAACTTCAATATCATCATAAGAAGCGTCGGCTCCAGTTTGCGCAAAAGTACAGTGGACAGTAGAAGATTGGAAATGGGTGAGTTGGAGCGATGAGAGGAAAGTCAATAGACTGGGCTCTGATGGGTGCAAATGGGTCAGGAAGAAACAAGGGAAAAGGAGGCTAGCGGATCGAGAAATTGAAGGATCTGTCAAGTTGGCTGGAAGAATGATATGATATGGGGTTGTTTCACAGCTGAAGGTGTTGGATACTTGAAGAGGATCAATGATAGTCTCAATGCTGAGCTAAATGTGAGTATCCTACAAGACGAGTTCCTTCGTACACTCGAATACTATGGGTATGAAAAGGATGAAATAGTGTCCAGCAGGACAACGACCTGAAGCATACGCCAAGATTGGTTAGGAAATGGTTGAAAGGCAATGAAGTAGAGGTGTTTGATTCATCCCCAGACCTCAACCCAATTGAACACTTGTGGGTAGAGATGAAGAAAAGATGTATTTGTACCCAAGTAAATCGACGTATGTACCAACATTGGGAACGTGTAGAAGAGACCTGGGAACAGATTTCGGTCGAGACATGCTTGAATCTGATCAAGAGCGTGCCCAGAAAAATTCAGGCCGCGCTGAAAGCCAAAGGTGGATTTACAAAATACTAACAAAATAGAAAAATTTTAATTTAGAATTTTAGGAGCAAAACTGTAACAATTAGTGATGAGCGAGCACCAAAGTATTCAGGTGTTCGGGCCGAACACATAGCTATGTTCATGTGCTCGGCTGAGCACCCGAGTATAATGGAAGTCAATGGGAGACAACCAGGCACCCCCTGCTCTTAAGGGGAGGGTGCCTGGTCCAATGGAAAAGGTCTGAAAGTGACAGAAACACCACCGAAAAGGATCGGGAACAGCATGGGGACGATGTATGGATGCATCTTGGACTCCCAGTTCGCTGCTGGGAGCCATGTTGTCTGAGTTATATGCCACTTTTACAGACTGAAAAAAATATGCCCAAAAGTCCCCCCAAAAATCTAGTTGTCAGAAAAAAATGTTAGGAAACATTTCTGTATATAAAGTGCAAGTGCTGCCAAAAATTACATGCAAGAGGCACTTCGGAGCAGCCTGTATATCACATAAAGGAGGGCCTCATTCACATTCTGGTACAATTGTTCAGGTAGTGGGACTCCAACACTCATAAAGCCTATGCACTAAGTGAAAGGGCTGCCAAAAATTACAAGAAACCGGCACTACAATACACCCTTTATTACATACCCTTGAAAAATTATGATTGCTGGCCTGCTGGTGACCCTCAAAAACATTTGGAGCAAGGGCCTTCTGGTGACCCTCTAAAACATTACGGGCGAGAGCCTGCTGGTGAGCTGACCCTCTAAAACATTATGGTCGAGGCCTGCTGGTGAGCTGACCCTCTAAAACATTAGGGGCGAGGGCCTGCTGGTGAGCTAAACCTCTGAAACATTATGGTTGAGGGCCTGCTGTGAGTTGACCCTCTAAAACATTATGGTTGAGGGCCTGCTGGTGAGCTGACCTTCTATAACATTATGGTCGAGGCCTGCTGGTGAGCTGACCCTGTAATACATTATGGTTGAGGGCCTGCTGGTGAGTTGACCCTCTAAAACATGATAGGTGAGGGCCTGCTGGTGAGCTGACCCTCTAAAATATTATGGTTGAGGGCCTGCTGCTGAGCTGATCCTCTAAAAAATTAGGGGCGAGGGGCTGCTGGTGAGATGACCCTCTAAAACATTATAGGTGAGGGCCTGCTGGTGAGCTGACCCTCTAAAATATTATGGTTAAGGGCCTGCTAGTGAACTGACCCTCTTTAAAAATTGTAGTGGAGGGAATATATACAATCTGGATAAGGAGGAGGAGGAGGAGGAGAAAAGAAGATTCAGCCATATACACTTTTTTTGTGGTGGAAAAGGTGCATGGGAAGACACTACAGTAGACTGAGGACATTATAAACAATACATTGAAATTGCCTTTATGTTCATCATCTTCTTAGCTCTCCTCTGGTGGAGTGGAGAAGTCAGGGGCAATCCAGGCCTTGTTCATTTTTATCTGAGTCAACCTGTCAGCATTGTCAGGGGACAAGCAGATACCCTTATCAGTTATAATGCCACCAGCAGCACTAAATACACGCTCAGACAATACGCTGGCGGCAGGACAGGCCAGCACCTCTAAGGTGTAGAGTACAAGTTCGTGCCACGTGTCCAGCTTGGACACCTAGTAGTTGTAAGGCACTGAGGGATCATTTAGGACACCGACACGGTCTGTGATGTATTCCTTCCCCATCTTCCAAAACGTTTGCCTCCTTGTGCCACTAGGCCGCGATTCAGGGTGAGGTTGCTGGCGGGGTGTCATGAAAGTGTCCGATGCCTTGGAGAATGTTGCCCTGCCTTTGTTGGAACTGCTGTGTGTTCCCCTTGTCTCCCTTCCTCGGATGCCTAAGGAAGTACAGACTCTGGCGGCCGCATTGTCAGATGGAAAATTTTGGAGCAATCTCTCAACAAGTACCTTCTGGTATTGCACGGTTTTACTCGTCCTCTCCACCACAGGAATGAGAGATGAGAAGTTCTCTTTGTAGCGGGGGTCGAGAAGGGTGAACACCCAGTAATCTGTGTTATCTAAAATGCATATAACGTGAGGGTTGCGGGAAAGGCAGCCTAACATGAAGTCAGCCATGTGTGCCAGAGTGCCAACAGGCAAGATGTCGATGTCAACTTCAGGATGACTCTCCATACCCTCATCCTCCTCCTCTTCTGCCCATCCACGCTGAACAGATGGAATTAAAGTTCCATAGGTACTACCCTCTGTAGCAGAGGCAACAGTCTCCAGCTCCTTCTCCTCTTCATTGCCCAATTCGCGCTGAGAAGACGAACTGTGGGTGGTCTGGCTATCACCCTGTGTAATGTTCTCCCCCATTTCCTCGTCTGCCACATTCAGAGCATCCTCCTTAATTTGCGAGCAGCGATCGTTTGAGTAGACACAGCAGTGGGATGGTTACGCTGATAATAGCGTTATCGCCACTAACCATCTGTGTGGATTCATCAAAGTTTTTTAAAACCTCACATAAGTCTGACATCAATGCCCACTCCTCGCTTGTGAATAGTGGCAGTTGACTGGAAAGGCGACGACTTTGTTGCAGCTAGTATTCCACAACTGCCCTCTGCTGCTCACAAAGCCTGGCCACCATGTAGAAGGTAGAGTTCCACCGCGTGTTCACGTCGCACAACAGTCGGTGAGCTGGAAGCCGCAAGAGCTCCTGCAGCATTGACAGACCGGCTGAAGCTGTGGACAACTTGCGGAAATGGGCAAACACGTAGCTCTTGCAAATTTGGGTAGGTTTTGATAAACCGTTGAACCACTAAGTTTAATATGTGGGGGGCTAGGCATAGGATGTGTGTCAGGTTGCCGAGCTCCAAAGCCGCCACCAAGTTATGGCCATTGTCAGACACAACCATGCCTGGTTGTAGGTTGAGTGGCGAGGGCCACAGCTCGATCTGGTCCCTTATACCCTGCCACAGCTCTGCAGCGGTGTGCTGTTTGTCCCCTAAGCAGATCAGCTTCAGCACGGCCTGTTGACGCTTACCCACAGCAGTGCTACACTGCTTCCAGCTAGAAACTGATGGCTGACTGCTGCTGGAGGTGGAAGTGGAGGAGGAGGCAGCGGAGGAGGAGAGGTGGGGATTGGAGCCAGTAACATAGCTGCTGGCGGAGACCCTGATGGATGTAGGGCCCGCAATCCTGGATGTGGGTAGCACCTGTGCCATCCCAGGGTTCGACTCACTCTCGGCCTCCACAACATTCACCCAGTGTGCGGTCAGGGAAATGTAGCACCCTGGCCACCAGCTCTTGTCCATGTGTCCGTGGTGAGGTGGACCTTCCCAGTAAGTGCGTTGGTCAGGACACGGGTGATGTTCTGGGACACATGCTGGTGTAAGGCGGGCATGGCACACCATGAAAAATAGATGGCAGCTGGGGACTGCGTACCGAGGGACGGCCGCCGACATCAAGCTGCGGAAGGCCTCAGTGTCCACAAGCCTAAATGGCAGCATTTCAAGGGCCAGTAATTTTGAAAGTTGTGCTTTAAGTGCTATGGCCTGTGGGTGGGTGGGTATTTGCGCTTGCGTTCAAATGCCTGTTTTCTCAACATTTGGACGCTGCGCTGGGACAGGGAAGTGGATGTTGTTTCTGACGGTTCATGCGAAGGTCCAGGTGCAGGGCGAGGGTTATCCGGGCCTGCGCCTTCGACAGGGGATTGGCCGGCAGTGCGTAACACGAGGGAAGAGGAGGCAGAAGTGTTACCCGCAGACCCAGATTTTTGACACAGGCGTTCGGCCCACTTATTAGGGTGCTTGGATGCCATGTGGCGGATCATGCTGGTGGTGGTGAGGTTGCTAGTATTCATGCCCCGGCTCATTTTGGTATGGCACAGGTTGCAAACTACCACTCTTTTGTCGTCTGCGCTTTCCTCAAAAAAGCGCCATACTGTGGAACACCTTCCCCTTGGCAAGGTAGATTTACGCATGGGGGTGCTCCGTGTAACGGTTGCGGGCCTGTTTGGTGTGGGCCGACTTTTCCCTTTTTCAACCCCACTGCCTCTTCCAGACTGTTGCTGTGCTGCGGATCCCTCCCCCTCTGTACTGCTGTCCTCGCTCGGCTTTTCACCTTCCCATGTTGGGTCAGTGACCTCATCGTCCACCACCTCCTCTTCCACTTCCTCACTCTTCTCCTCCTCCTGACTTGACCTAACCACAACCTCAGTGATTGACAACTGTGTCTCATCATCATCCACCTTGTGAACGAATGATTGCCGTTCACGTCATCTTCTTGAGACTGAGAAGGCTCAAGAGGTTGGAAATCGGCACAATATCTCAGGTACCTCTTCAAGCGTGCTTGGCGAGAGAGCCAAACCAAGTACTGTCGATGAAAAGAGGTCATGTGAATATCTGAGTGTGGGATCACTTGTTTGGCCAGACTCGACATGGTGGGAGGAAGGAGGATCAGAGTGAGGATTCGGTTGACCAGACTCTTGGCTACTGAGACTGGACTTCGTGGAAGAGAGTGTGGTGCTTAACCGACTGGAAGCATTATCTTCTGTAATCCAACTGACCACCTGTTCGCACTGGTCTGACTTGGAGAGTGTTGTTCTGCACCGCCCAGCTAAGTTGGACATGAAGCTGGGTAAGGTGAATTTTTTTGTTTTTCCTGGTGCACTGGCAGCAGGCACAGTTTCATTGTGCCCAGGGCCACAGCCTTTGCTTGCATCAGCATCACGCCCAGGGCCACGGCCTCTGCTTGCACCATCCGCATCACGCCCAGGGCCACGGCCTCTGCTTGCACCATCAGCATCACGCCCAGGGCCACGGCCTCTGCTTGCATCATAAGCATCACGCCCACTTCCCCCTTCATTTGTGCTTCATTCGGCACTACATTAGCCCAGAGATAATGACATTTTTACAGTACACACTGTATTGGCTTGCTGTAATGTACTGAATACAGAAAAATAAATATTTTCAGGAGTACACTAGACCAGAGATAATGTCATTTTTACAATACACACTGTATTGGCTTGCTGTAATGTATTGTAGACAGAGAAATACAAATTTTCGGCACTACACTAGCCCAGAGATAATGTAATTTTTACAGTACACACTGTATAGGCTTGCTGTAATGTACTGTAGACAGAGAAATACTAATTTTAGGCACTACAGTAGGCCACAGATAATGAAATGTTTAAAATACACACTGTATTGGCTTGCTGTAATGTACTGAATACGGAAAAATAAATATTTTCAGGAGTACACTAGACCAAAGATAATTTAATTTTTACAGTACACACTGAATAGGCTTGCTATAATGTACTGTAGACAGAGAAATACAAATTTTTGGCACTACACTAGCCCATAGATAATGTAATTTTTACAGTACACACTGAATAGGCTTGCTATAATGTACTGTAGACAGAGAAAGACTAATTTTAGGCACTACACTAGGCCACAGATAATGAAATTTTTACAGTACACACTGTATTGGCTTACTGTAATGTACTGAATATGGAAAAATAAAGATTTTCAGGAGTACACTAGACCAGTGATAATGTAATATTTACAATACACACTGTATTGGCTTCCAGTAAGGTACTGGATACAGAACAATACAGATTTTCGGCACTACACTAGCCCAGAGATAATGTAATTTTGACAATACACACTGTATTCGGATGTCGTTCTATATTGGATACAAATTTGACCCAAATAAAATGTATTCTCTGTGGGAATACTGTATATACGGTTGCGGCCTAAACGCACACACAGATGTGCCCAAAACTAGTTAACTATGGCCAAAATATAAATTACTCTCTGCTGGGGTAATTAAAATAACGGTTGCGGATTGAACGCACACACAGATGTGGCACAAGTTAGGTTTATTTCCCCAGAATTTTTTTTTTTCTCTGATGGTGCAGTGTATATCTCAGTACCATGCACACTGTAGTGAATAAGCCCCTTTTTATAATGTCTGCTCCTCACACTGCTTTATGATGGTGCAATGTATATCTCAGTACCAGGCACACTGTAGTGAATAAGCCCCTTTTTATAATGTCTGCTCCTCACACTGCTTTATGATGGTGCAGTGTATATCTCAGTACCAAGGAACACTGTAGTGAATAACAACAATAGCTGATCTCAGGGAGACCAGCTACAAAAAACACTGCTGAGCCTCACTTAAGAGTCTCAACCCAGCAATCCGAAGTGCAAAGCTCCCTGGGAAACAGGAATATGCAAAATAAATGTGGAGCCCCAGTTATGGGTCTACAACACAATGAAAGCCAGATATCCCTCAAAGGAAGGAAAACCGAGCAAAGGGGTGTCTCCATTACAGAGATCACCAAATCCACCATATTAAGTGGCCCCTATGTCAAGATCCCGCTTTTTTACAAGCTTTAAGGATGTGACGGGGATCTTGACATAGGGGCCACTTAATATGGTGGATTTGGTGATCTCTGTAATGGAGACACCCCTTTGCTCGGTTTTCCTTCCTTTGAGGGATATCTGGCTTTCATTGTACTGTAGTGAATAAGCCCCTTTTGATAATATTTGCCCAACACATTGCTTAATCATAGCGTATTGTAGATGTCACTAATCTGACATCTTTCTGTCTTTTAGAAGTTAGCAAAGTTATTTTCAAGCCCTGCACTATCTGTCCCTTCCTGGTGACCCCTGTCCCTGATAGTGCTGAAGCAAACCCCTTCTTGAAAATAAAATAAAAGGTGCTGCACTGCTGTCAAACACACACTGTAGTCCTTAAAAGGACTGTTTGGTCTTTCAATAAGGTTTTTGGAGTAAAATCTGTAAGTTTTGAGCAGGCTGCCGTTCACTTCTCCCACCAGTAAACAGCCATGTACAGGGCACTTCACCCATCTTAGCGCAATGTCCATGAAATACTTCCTCTGGAGTTAGTGGCACCAGGCCCACATCGGTACAGGACCACCCCAACAGGGTCACACAGGAACCCATAGCATCAGGTTGACAGTAGAGGACATGTATTTTTTGCCTGGCTATTTCCAACCTCCCACATGTAGAGCGGCAGAATCATGGAATATACTGGAATATTCACCCCGCTCCTTATTCTTTTGACAGCATATCCCTCGATGTGAGTGTGTATTCACAAATCCTTCTTTTCACTGACCATGGGTCAAGGGAAAAACAGTGGCCACATGCACAATTCCTGTGATGTAGACCAAACACGCCTATTGACATGTATGGATCCGTGAAAACCACTGACACAGCACGGGTGGCATCGTTGACCACTAGTAGGAGATTTTGGAAATCCGATTATCGGCCTAGCAGTGCACCTGGAATTTTGGTTTGATAGTCATATTTCTGCAGTGATAATGAGGAGCCACTCACCGATACACCGCGGGTAATGATCCCACGCGTCATTAGTCTGTCCTCGTGTACATTTGATCCTCTCATCTGACGGCCGATATCCAGTCTTACATTGCACTGTCAGAGATTCTCCTGCATTATAATACTGTCTGGCTGCTGGGATCATCATCTCACCGAATGGACGCTCACAACGGCCTGTAAAATAAGAGAACATCATGACTGGACTGAAGACGATCCTGTGTGTCAGTCTAATCAGTGGAGACATTTCCACACGAGAATCAGGTCTATACGTATATAGTGGACGGCTGCTGTAATCTGCTGATGAATGCACACAACTAGAAAGGGTGGGAGCACTGCTAATACTATTAGGGGCAGGGGTGGAGTACACTGCTATGAGTTAGGGGGGAAAGGGTTGTGGACACTGCTATATTCAATGGAGGTGATAGGCGGACGACACTGCTATATTTATTGGAGATGATAAGAGGAGGGCACTGCTGTGACTACTGGGGATGAGAAGTAGTTATACACTGCTGTAACATTGGGAGGGCACTGCTGTGACTACTGGGGGTGAGAAGTAGTGATACCCTGCTGTAACATTGGGAGGATACTGCTGTGACTACTGGGGGTGAGAAGTAGTTATACCCAGCTGTAAAGATTGGGAGGATACTGCTGTGACTACTGGGGGTGAGAAGTAGTTTTACCCTGCTGTAACATTGGGAGGGCACTGCTGTGACTACTGGGGGTGAGAAGTAGTTATACCCAGCTGTAAAGATTGGGGGGGATACTGCTGTGACTACTGGGGGTGAGAAGTAGTTATACCCTGCTGTAAACATTGGGAGGGCATTGCTGTGACTACTGGGGATGAGAAGTAGTTATACCCAGCTGTAAAGATTGGAAGGATACTGCTGTGACTAGAGTTAGGCAAAGATAGGTGGCCATGGAAATATGTAAACTTGACCACTGTGTTGATCAGTGGAGGTCAGTCACATTTTCACCAATCTAGCAGTTGTCACCTGTATTATACGGCTGGGGCCCCTGTACAAATTGCAAAAATCTTTTGATCTTCCCATTTAACATTTTAGATTCAGTAAGGGCTCATGCACACGGCCGGTGCCCGTGTATTGCGGACCCGCTCTATGCCGTATGCATGAGCCCTAAGCCTGGTTGTTTCAGTCTCTCTGCGGGGGCTTCGTCAGTGCCAACAGGTGCAGCTAACACAGTCCCCTGGTGTCCGTGCTCCTCAGAGCGTTGGTGATGAAGATGATTGTACCTGGCCCGGTCTCCTCTCCTTTGTGGCGCACACTATAGCACACAAATGACTTGCCCTTTTCAGGTTTCCCAGCGGCTCCCGGTGTTCCAGGCCTAGACCCCGCCACAGGCCAGGACTCTTGGTTCCAATGCTCCAGCCTCTTCTCCTTTCTAAGCTGTAACTTAACCTATCTACAGTGGGTCCTGAGGTGGTGCACCCTCATGGATAGTGCCCCTGGCCTCTCCAACCTACCATGGCAGCATGTCTCAGCCGTAGCTGTCAGTCCTATGTCCAGCATCTCTCACAATCTCCTGCATCTGGTCTGGAGAACATTCAGCTGACATGTGGACGCAGGCGCCATCTCCCTCATACCAGTGCAGTCTATTCAGAGCAGTTACCTCTTCCAGTACCAGCAGTGTGTGCCTGCAACATAGAGTGCAATACAAGGCGCACACAGCGCAGCACGTGCACCCTGCACTTCTCAATGGGGCAGAGTTACTATTAAAAATGCGTCAGTTTTTGGTGCAATATGCTGGTGTGCGTGCTTTGCATTACATTTGCCAACTTTTTTACGCACTTTTCTAAGCTTTTTTTTGCCTCACTGAAAAGAAGAGTGGCTTTGCGGGAAAGGGGCGTTGCTTTGTTGGAAATGGGTGTGGCTTTGTGGGAAAGGGGCGTGGCTTTGTGGTAAAAAGGAGCATGGTCTAAATGAGCCTCCAGGCGCCAAAATGCAACAAAATGTTCCTGCATTTTTGGAGATAAACTATAGGTGGTGTAAACTTAGACAAGTTGTACAGACAATTTTTTGTGCACGAACACAATTCTAGAGTAAATTTGGTGCAGAATTTAGGATTCAAAGATAGAAAAAGATATATTTAATAATGTATCCTAATAATAAATAGTTCACTGCCTGTATGGATAGTAAAATGAAAAATACTAATACTTATTGGTAGAATGATTAAAAACCCTAACCCGGGCGGGGGGCCCCTTGTATCACAGGCCCCAACCTCACTAAGAGTCTAGCGAGCACTTTCCAAGAGGTGGGCACTTGTACTCAGCCACCTCCCATTGGACGTTGCTCAGTATGTGGAGGCATAAAAGAAAAATGTATAACAGGGACGTATATGGACTCATTTCCTGATGATGGAGGTTGCACAAGCAGGAAATAGTCCAAACTGCAGATCAAGTAACTTATTCAATTGATCCGATGCCCCGGAAAGTCAGCCAGGCCCATAAGTCAGACCCGCTTGTGATAATAGTGAGATGCCTTCATATGCATTCAATCTGTAGGGCTGTTGGTTGGCTATATCTGTGCTAATTTGGATCCTTCTATGTCGCTAACTAAGTCTATCTGTTCCTGCTCAACGCGTTTCACCAGCCTTTAAGCTGGATCATCAGGAGCCGAGGATGTGAAAGCAACCAATTAAAGCTGATATTTCAGAAAACAATCTGTGTAAAGTTGTGGCCTCAACTGATATTCCGTGGCCACAAAGAAAACCCAATGTATCAAATAGATCAAGCATGTGGAGAATGGAGAACGTGGCCCCCTCTGATGGTGTGAGGCCACACGTCCGGCAGCCTGAGAGGTCGGACCCAGATGTTGGTCCCTATATGGGAGATACCCCATCTGTCACATATCGCCGTGGGTGTAACCTCAAAGACTGGCTGGTCCACAAACACCAAGAACAGAGACATGGCTAAGAAACGTCACCACGGGCACCTACAGATGTGGCAAGTGTATAGCATGTAGTTTCATTGTAGAAGGAAAACAATTCACATGCTCACAGACTGGCAAGATCGTTGATATTGGATCACTTACTAATTGCAAATACTCTGGATTAGTGTATTTTATCACGTGCTTCTGTGGAATCCAATGCATGGAATCAGAAGGCGCATTGGAGCACTTTTCATTTTAGTATCCATTCAGGCAGAAATTAGAATACTCAAAATTCCTAAAGACCCCTTCACCAGATTAGGAAATTTCTCTACTACTAAAGGGATCTGTCAGCAGCGACCTCCCTGCCCAGCTGTTTGAATAGACACGTAGCTGTGCTTCACCGGATTAAAACGCTGTTTTTCTCTAGTCAATCCGAGGCTCCCTTTCTGATACTCTTTGTTGCTATGCAGATTAGGCCTTTAGTGCAATGAGGGCGTGATCATTGCTCTTGTTGGACCCAGACTGCGTTCCTTTCTGTAACCAGCCCCTCCCTCACTACTTTGCCACTGCCTGGCCGTGTCGATGAAAGAAGCCAGAAGAAGACATCAGTGTGCGGCGCTGCGAGGAAGAGGATTCTCAGGATGGGTTGGAAGAAAGCTTTATTTTGGTGCACGAACAACGCATTTCGATGTATCACTAACCCCTTCATCAGGTAAGTAACACCTTGGTAAGAACAAGACTCAGTGACATTTAAAAAATGCATTTTGGCATCAAAAAGACGGGGCCAATGGGACGGGCAGGTGAATGACAGAAAAGCAGGGCAGACATTTCCATCTTAGATATGCAAATAAATAATAAAACATTGACAAAAAGTCTAAGACATAAAGGGGAAAGGAGTGGGGAGCAAATATTAATCATGTTATACCGAATATGTCACAAAAAAACCAAACGATTGACACACAGGCAACGTAAAACATGGTGCACATTGTCCCCTCGCACCGTCATACGCAAATCTGTTTATGGGGAATTTGAGGACCTACATACTCACCCATACAGAAGGAAGATTGGTCTCTTCTACCTTCATTAAAGAGGTAGACGGTCACAAGTACCTTCACTTCACTAGTAACCACTACAGGAGGACCTTACATTCAGGACACAGTCTACTATCAGGAAGAAGAGATTCAAGGAGAAAAGGTATCCCGCCAATCTGATCCAGAGTGAATGCCTACAGCCAAGGAGTGAGAAGATCACAGAGGTAAACACGACAAGGGAGACCAGGAGGAAGTTTATCGCCGCCTGTTCCTCCTCTCATCAAGAAAATTTTACAAAAACATTGGCATTTTCTTAGTTTTAACAGACTTCCACTTAAAAGGATCACTAATTGGACATCCAGCGATCACCCATCGGAGGGCCTCTACAGTGGAAAAAACATTTCTTGCACTAGCAGATTAAAACATAATAAGAAAGGAAGCATCGAACTCCGATCAGAAAAGGGCAGTTATTGTTCCAACAGTAACCAGGAATATGATATAAAATCTCACCTAAACGGGAACTCAAGACGTGTTACCTATTTCTCTGAGTGCAGTATGTTGGCCGCAAAACACAAGAACTAACAGAAAGAAAACATTTCTGCAGCACGGCCTGTCTAAACATTGTTCTGATCATCATGCCGGCGATCCCAAATGCATCACCATAACACCCATAGGTCACATATCGGACGGTTCCCATCACAGGTTTCAGACCTTGAGAAAAGATTTTTGGATTCATAAGTTGCAGACAGTTCGACCCTATGGCCTAAACGAGATTACCGAAACAGTTTCATGTCACATTCGTGTGGAGAAGAACTATCAGTACTAGTATTAGCCCGTAACTCTCTAATAATTAACCCTTTCTTATTAGTGTATTTTCTCTTTCTCGATTTATTCGCCTTTTCATTTAATTTTTTATTTTTTTGTCTCCCTTTCTCTACGTTTTATTTTTCCCTTCTGTAATAATACATTTCCTTCTTGTTTAGACGGGCGTACCATTGCCCTTTAGTGACCACAGTTGGTAATTATATCTGCATATGGATCATTTGCGTCTATTTTATTATTTTATTAACCCTTTGGACACTTACTTATTAATATATATGTACGTCTCATCGATGGCTGTCTTTCCATCGTTTGGTTTTATTGTTACATATTCGGTATAACATTATTATTATTCGATCCCTACTCCGTTCCCCTTTATTTCTTACACTTTTTGTCAATGTTTACCTCATATCAGCCGCTCATTTTATATTTTTCTATCCATGTTAGGCCTCTTTCACACTTGCGTATTTCTTTTCCGGGATAGAGTTTCGTCGTGGGGCTCTATGCCGGAAAAATCCTGATCAGGATTATCCCAATGCATTCTGAATGGAGAGAAATCCATTCAGGATGCATCAGGATGTCGCATGGATCACGTGATCCATACGCATGGGGCGCTCTGACGTCACTCTGGAGCGCCCCGGGAGCCGCAGGGACTGTAAGTATACTACTCCCCCGCTCCCCACTGCTACTATGGCAACCAGGACTTTAATAGTGTCCTGGCTGCCATAGTAACACTGAAAGTATTTTGAAGACTGATCAGTCTTCAAATGCTTTCAGTTCACTTGCGTTGAAGTGCACGCCGGATCCTAACAACGCAAGTGTGAAAGAGGCCTAAAGCCATTATTATTTCTTTGCATGACAAGGATGGAAATGTCTGCCCCTCCTATTCTGTCATTCACCTGCCCGTCCCATTGTCCCCGTCTTTTTGGTGCCAAAATGCATTTTTAAGAGCCTTGTCCTTACCAAGGTGTTACTTACCTGATGAAGGGGTTAGTGATACCACGAAATGCGTTGCTCTTGCACCAAAATAAAGCTTTCTGCCAACCCATCCTCAGAATCCTCCTTCTTGCAGTGGCGCACACCGCCGTCTTCTTTTTCATACTGATGTATAATCATTGAAAGCTCCAGCGGATACCACCACCGGAGAGGCAGCGCGCAGCAGCTGGAAGTCCTTCTAACACGCGAGGCTGGCTGGGTCGCTGTGCGCTGGAGAATAGCCCCTTGTCTGCAGGACCAAACAGCTCGCGCTAAGGTCCTACAAACCTACCTGTGCTCTCCTCCCTTCTCAGGTTACAATCAAAGCATCCAGGGGGGACAGGCCACAGAGAGGAGCGGAGCTTGGGTGCAACAAGAGCAATGGTGACGTCCTCATTGCAGAAAAGTTCTAATTTGTATATTAAGTAAAAGTATCATAACTCAGGAACAGAGCCTCGGATCAACAAAAGAAAAACAGCTACGTGTCCATGGAAACTGCTGGACAGTAAGGTTGCTGATGACAGGATCACTTTAAGACTGTCATTTGAATTCTTAGACTTAGATTGGGTCAGGGGAAAAACAATGGGGACATGCACTACTTCCGTGATGCAGACCAAACACGCCTATTGACATGTATGGATCCGTGAAAACCACAACACGGATGGCATCATTGGTAAGAAATTTTGGAAATCGCATTATTGGCCTAACAGTGCACCTGGAATTTTAAGTTTAAAATCATGTTTCTGCAATGATAAGCAGGAGCCACTTACCGATACACCACGGGTAATGATCCCACGTGTAATTAGTCTGTCCTCGCGTACAACTGATCCTCTCATGTGATGGCCGATATCCAGTCTCACATTTCACTGTCAGAGAATCTCCCACATTATAATACTGTCTGTCTATTTGGACCACCATCTTCTTACCGAATGGCCGCTCACAACCTGTAAAATAAGAGAATATCATGACTGGACTGAAGACAATCCTGTGTGTGAATCTAATCAGGTGTTCGGGTGGAGACATTTCCAGATCGTGGTGACGAGAATCAGGCCTATATGGATATGGTGGATGGTTGCTGTAATCTGCTGATGAATGCGCAGAACTGGGAGAGGACATTGCTGTGACCATTAGGGTGAGAGGGAGAGGACACTGCTGGGACCATTAGGGTGAGAGGGAGAGGACACTGCTGTGACCATTGGGGTGAGAGGGAGAGGACACTGCTGAGACCATTGGGGTGAGAGGGAGAAGACACTGCTGTGACCATTGGGGTGAGAGGGAGGGGACACTGCTGGGACCATTGGGGTGAGAGGGAGAGGACACTGCTGTGACCATTGCGGTGAGAGGGAGGGGACACTGCTGTGACCATTGAGGTGTTGAGAGGGAGAGGACACTGCTGTAACCATTGGGGTGAGAGGGAGAGGACACTGCTGTGACCATTGGGGCGAGAGGGAGAGGACACTGCTGTGACCATTGAGGTGAGAGGGAGAAGACACTGCTGTGACCATTGGGGCGAGAGGGAGAGGACACTGCTGTGACCATTGGGGTGAGAGGGAGAAGACACTGCTGTGACCATTGGGGTGAGAGGAGGGACACTGCTGGGACCATTGGGGTGAGAGGAGAGGACACTGCTGTGACCATTGCGGTGAGAGGAGGGGACACTGCTGTGACCATTGAGGTGTTGAGAGGGAGAGGACACTGCTATAACCATTGGGGTGAGAGGGAGAGGACACTGCTGTGACCATTGGGGCGAGAGGGAGAGGACACTGCTGTGACCATTGAGGTGAGAGGGAGAGAACACTGCTGTGACCACTGAGGTGTTGAGAAGGAGAGGACACTGCTGTGACCATTAGGGTGAGAGGGAGAGGACACTGCTGTGACCATTGGGGTGAGAGGGAGAGGACACTGCTGTGACCATTGCGGTGAGAGGGAGGGGACACTGCTGGGACCATTGGGGTGAGAGGGAGAGGACACTGCTGTGACCATTAGGGTGAGAGGGAGAGGACACTCCTGAGACCATTGGGGTGAGACTGAAAGGAAACTGCTGTGACCATTGGGGTGAGAGGGAGAGGACACTGCTGGGACCATAGGGGTGAGAGTGAGAGGACACTGCTGTGACCAATGTGGTGAGAGGTAGAGGACACTGCTGTGACCATTGGAGTGAGAGGGAGAGAACACTGCTGTGACCATTGGGATGAGAGGGAGAGGACACTGCTGTGAACATTACGGTGAGAGGGAGGGGACACTGCTGGGACCATTGGGGTGAGAGGGAGAGGACACTGCTCTTACCATTGGGGTGAGAGGGAGAGGACACTGCTGTGACCATTAGGGTGAGAGGGAGAGGACACTGCTGGGACCATTGGGGTGAGAGGGAGAGGACACTGCTGTGACCATTGCGGTGAGAGGAAGGGGTCACTGCTGTGACCATTGGGGTGAGAGGGAGAGGACACTGCTGTGACCATTGCGGTGAGAGAGAGAGGACACTGCTGTGACCATTGCGGTGAGAGGGAGGGGACACTGCTGTGACCATTGAGGTGTTGAGAGGGAGAGGACACTGCTGTAACCATTGGGGTGAGAGGGAGAGGACACTGCTGTGACCATTGGGGCGAGAGGGAGAGGACACTGCTGTGACCATTGAGGTGAGAGGGAGAAGACACTGCTGTGACCATTGGGGTGAGAGGGAGGGGACACTGCTGGGACCATTGGGGTGAGAGGGAGAGGACACTGCTGTGACCATTGCGGTGAGAGGGAGAGGACACTGCTGTGACCATTGGGGCGAGAGGGAGAGGACACTGCTGTGACCATTGGGGTGAGAGGGAGAAGACACTGCTGTGACCATTGGGGTGAGAGGGAGGGGACACTGCTGGGATCATTGGGGTAAGAGGGAGAGGACACTGCTGTGACCATTGCGGTGAGAGGGAGGGGACACTGCTGTGACCATTGAGGTGTTGAGAGGGAGAGGACACTGCTATAACCATTGGGGTGAGAGGGAGAGGACACTGCTGTGACCATTGGGGCGAGAGGGAGAGGACACTGCTGTGACCATTGAGGTGAGAGGGAGAGAACACTGCTGTGACCATTGAGGTGTTGAGAAGGAGAGGACACTGCTGTGACCATTAGGGTGAGAGGAGAGGACACTGCTGTGACCATTGGGGTGAGAGGAGAGGACACTGCTGTGACCATTGAGGTGAGAGGAGGGGACACTGCTGGGACCATTGGGGTGAGAGGAGAGGACACTGCTGTGACCATTAGGGTGAGAGGGAGAGGACACTGCTGAGACCATTGGGGTGAGACTGAAAGGAAACTGCTGTGACCATTGGGGTGAGAGGGAGAGGACACTGCTGGGACCATAGGGGTGAGAGTGAGAGGACACTGCTGTGACCAATGTGGTGAGAGGTAGAGGACACTGCTGTGACCATTGGAGTGAGAGGGAGAGGACACTGCTGTGACCATTGCGGTGAGAGGGAGGGGACACTGCTGTGACCATTGAGGTGTTGAGAGGGAGAGGACACTGCTGTAACCATTGGGGTGAGAGGGAGAGGACACTGCTGTGACCATTGGGGCGAGAGGGAGAGGACACTGCTGTGACCATTGAGGTGAGAGGGAGAGAACACTGCTGTGACCACTGAGGTGTTGAGAAGGAGAGGACACTGCTGTGACCATTAGGGTGAGAGGGAGAGGACACTGCTGTGACCATTGGGGTGAGAGGGAGAGGACACTGCTGTGACCATTGCGGTGAGAGGGAGGGGACACTGCTGGGACCATTGGGGTGAGAGGGAGAGGACACTGCTGTGACCATTAGGGTGAGAGGGAGAGGACACTCCTGAGACCATTGGGGTGAGACTGAAAGGACACTCCTGAGACCATTGGGGTGAGACTGAAAGGAAACTGCTGTGACCATTGGGGTGAGAGGGAGAGGACACTGCTGGGACCATAGGGGTGAGAGTGAGAGGACACTGCTGTGACCAATGTGGTGAGAGGTAGAGGACACTGCTGTGACCATTGGAGTGAGAGGGAGAGAACACTGCTGTGACCATTGGGGTGAGAGGGAGAGGACACTGCTGTGAACATTACGGTGAGAGGGAGGGGACACTGCTGGGACCATTGGGGTGAGAGGGAGAGGACACTGCTCTTACCATTGGGGTGAGAGGGAGAGGACACTGCTGTGACCATTAGGGTGAGAGGGAGAGGACACTGCTGGGACCATTGGGGTGAGAGGGAGAGGACACTGCTGTGACCATTGCGGTGAGAGGAAGGGGTCACTGCTGTGACCATTGGGGTGAGAGGGAGAGGACACTGCTGTGACCACTGCGGTGAGAGGGAGAGGACACTGCTGGGACCATTGGGGTGAAAGAGAGAGGACACTGCTGGGACCATTGGGGTGACCATTGGGGTGAGAGGGAGAGGAGACTGCTGGGACCATTGGGGTGAGAGGGAGAGGACACTGTTGTGACCATTGGGGTGAGAGGGAGCAGAGACTACTGTCACCAATCGGATGAGAGGGAGGGGACACTATTGTGACCAGTGGGGTGTTGAGAGGGAGAGGAAACTTCTGTTACCATTGGGATGAGAGGGAGATATATAGTATATACAGCAGTGTACTGATATGTGAGGTACGAGGTATAATAGATGCAGTGTGTACAGATATATAGTATATACAGTAGTGTACTGATATTTGAGGTACGAGGTATAATAGATGCAGAGTGTACAGATATATAATATATACAGCAGTGTACTGATATGTGAGGTAGGAGGTATAATAGATGCAGAGTGTACAGATATATAATATATACAGCAGTGTATATAGTATATAGTGCTGGTTTTTAATCATTGTGAGTATAAAGCTGAATGTGTACTCACATTACTTGCTAGTAGCCCTTTGGCTCCAGGAGGAGTGCATAGTGGGCTCAGCATGTATGTTGGTACCTGCATCCCTGGATCTAATGGAGGCTGTTACAGCACCAGAAGGGGTTAATAAGTATGGTCTGTTCCAGCATGCATGCTGGGCCCACACTCCCTGGATTTTATGTGGCTGTCGTGGCCCATAACAGGTAATATTTAGCGCTAGGAGGATTTTATGTGACTGTCATTGCCCATTACAGGTCAGATTTAGCGTTAGTACCCACTCTAGGAGACAACCGTGAAGGGGTGAGTGGGCTTACTACCTTTTGATCAAAATGTAAACTAATGTCTCCACTGTTTGCAGGCGATATGGTGGATTAGTACACTATGTCCTCTTATGGCTTCTATCTTGGGCAGAGTTCTGGTTGCAGAGTGCTGTTGCATTTTTTTTTTGTTTGTTTGTATATACAGCAGTGTATGGATATGTGAGGTATGAGTTATAATGGATGTAGTGTGTATAGATATATAGTATATACAGCAGTGTACTGATATGTGAGGTACAAGGTATAATAGATGCAGTGTGTACAGATATATAGTATATACAGCAGTGTACTGATATGTGAGGTACAAAGTATAATAGATGCAGTGTGTACAGATATATAGTATATACAGCAGTGTACTGATATGTGTGGTACGAGGTATAATAGATGCAGTGTGTACAGATATATAGTATATACAGCAGTGTACTGATATGTGAGGTATGAGTTATAATGGATGTAGTGTGTATAGATATATAGTATATACAGCAGTGTACTGATATGTGAGGTATGAGGTATAATAGATGCAGTGAGTACAGGTATATAGTATATACAGCAGTGTACTGATATGTGAGGTATGAGGTATAATAGATACAGTGTGTACAGATATATAGTATATACAGCAGTGTACTGATATGTGAGGTACGAGGTATAATAGATGCAGTGTGTACAGATATATAGTATATACAGCAGTGTACTGATATGTGAGGTACGAGGTATAATAGATGCAATGTGTACAGATAAATAGTATATACAGCAGTGTACTGATTTTCGAGGCATGAGGTGTAATAGATACAGAATATATAGGTATATAGTATACATAGTAGTGTCCTGATATGTGCTGTATATACTATATACCTGTACACACTGCATCTATTATACCTCGTAGCTCACATATCAGTACACTGCTGTATATACTATACATCTGTACACACTGCATCTATTATACCTCGTAGCTCACGTATCAGTACACTGCTGTATATACTATATATCTGTATACACTGCATCTATTATACCTCATACCTCACATATCAGTACACTGCTGTATATATTATATATCTGTACACACTGCATCTATTATACCTCATACCTCACACATCAGTACACTGCTGTATATACTATATATCTGTATACACTGCATCTATTATACTTCATACCTCACATATCAGTACACTGCTGTATATACTATATATCTGTACACACTGCATCTATTATACCTCGTAGCTCACATATCAGTACACTGCTGTATATACTATATATCTGTATACACTGCATCTATTATACCTCATACCTCACATATCAGTACACTGCTGTATATACTATGTGTCTGTACACACTGCATCTATTATACCTCATACCTCACATATCAGTACACTGCTGTATATACTATATATCTGTTCACACTGCATCTGTTACACCTCCTTTGTGTGCCGGTGCTGCTTTGTAATCCCCGTCCGGCCCTGATGGCACACAATATAACACACAGCAGCAAGCACAGTTCATGGAGCAAAGTGAGAGACCTGGACTGGGTATTGGGATGTGCTATAAATGGGGCATAGGGGGCCAATTTTAGATTCTTGCTATGGGGCCCCTTGATTTCTATGTATGCCTATGTGTGGAGGTTACTGTTAAGGGGGCAGGGTATTGTTGATGTCACTGTTACCAGGGTGGAGTGATGTGGATGTCACAATTATGGGGACAGGCTGCTGTGGAGGTCACTGTTAAGGGGGCAGGCTGCTGTTGAGGTCACTGTTAAGGGGCTGTGTGCATAAGCCCTTATCCTATGATTCCTTCGTTTTCTATGTGATCTAACTGTAGAAAATGAATCTGATATCTCATGCTACAGATTAGCAGAGGTGTCTTGTTGGAGAATTCATAGGGATGATGTCAGTATGACGCATACTTGGTGGACCAGTAGAAGACCTGGTGCCTTCGGCACTTTTGGTGCTGATGCCCTAGTGTACAGATCCACAGGACATCAACACTTTGGTAGAAAAGTAAACCAGGAAGGCTCCCTGAGAGGTCATACAGCACGTAAAGAGGAAGAAGCAGTTTCTGTGACATAAGTTCTGACGCTTCCTGCTCTTTTTCTGACACACCAAGCATAATTTAAAATTACAACAGGGACCACTGGCAATTTTTGTTCAACTTGTTTAAGTAATGGCTGGATGATCTCTATAGACATGGCTGGATGATCTCTAGAGACATGGCTGGATGATCTCTATAGACATGGCTGGATGATCTCTATAGACATGGCTGGATGATCTCTATAGACATGGCTGGATGATCTCTATAGATATGGCTGGATGATCTCTATAGACATGGCTGGATGATCTCTATAGACATTGCTGGATGATCTCCATAGACATGGCTGGATGATCTCTATAGACATGACTGGATGATCTCCATAGACATGGCTGGATAATTAGACATGGCTGGATGATCTCTATAGACATGGCTGGATGATCTCTATAGACATTGCTGGATGATCTCTATAGACATGGCCATATGATCTCTATAGACATGGCTGGATGATCTCTATAGACATGGCTGGATGATCTCTACAGACATGGCTGGATGATCTCTATAGACACGGCTGAATGATCTCTATAGACATGGCTGGATGATCTCTATAGACATGGCTGGATGATCTCTATAGACATGGCTGGATGATCTCTATAGACATGGCTGGATATTCTCTATAGACATGGCTGGATGATCTCTATAGACATGGCTGGATGATCTCTATAGACATGGCTGGATGATCTCTATAGACATTACTGGATGATCTCTATAGACATGACTGGATGATCTCTATAGACATGGCTGGATGACCTCTATAGACATGGCTGAATGATCTCTATAGACATGGCTGGATGATCTCTATAGACATGGCTGGATGATCTCTATAGACATGGCTGGATATTCTCTATAGACATGGCTGGATGATCTCTATAGACATTACTGGATGATCTCTATAGACATGACTGGATGATCTCTATAGACATGGCTGGATGACCTCTATAGACATGGCTGAATGATCTCTATAGACATGGCTGGATGATCTCTATAGACATGGCTGGATGATCTCTATAGACATGGCTGGGTGATCTCTATAGACATGGCGGGATGATCTCTATAAGTGTTGATCATGAATATTCTAATCGCAAATTTTTATTTGCGATTATCTGCAGTTCGAGAATTCGCGATTATTTAGAATATAGAGCTATACCCTCATAATCGCGAATATTCTAGATTTTTCTTTCATCAGTACCCTCCTGCTTCTTGCTTGTGGGCCAATGAGAAGGCTGCAATGTCTTTGTCTGAGCTTAGCAACATCCCTAGAAACCAATAGAAGAGTTGCTGACCCCTTACTATATTAGAACCTCCTCAGCAGCCATTTTCTGCAGTATTTTGCAGATCTGAGAGAGAGAGAGAGAGAGAGAGAGAGCAGTGTCATTGCTGTGCTCTGTGCTTTCCTGTCACATTACATTAGATAGTTAGTTATCTTATATATATAATACAGATAGTTAGTGAAAGATAGTCAGTGTAGGTTAGATAGTGATATAGTGTAGCTGATAGGCTCCAGTGCAGGGTGTTGGGTAGTGTGATAGGTTCTGCTGTCCATACATACATGCTACAGACATAGTGCTGTGATGTCACATTACATTAGATAGTTAGTTATCTTATATATATAATACAGATAGTTAGTGGGAGATAGTCAGTGTATGTTAGATAGTGATATAGTGTAGCTGATAGGTTCCAGTGCAGGGTGTTAGGTAGTGTGATAGGTTCTGCTGTCCATACATACAGGCTACAGACATAGTGCTGTGATGTCACATTACATTAGATAGTTAGTTAGTTATCTTATATATATAATACAGATAGTTAGTGGGAGATAGTCAGTGTAGGTTAGATAGTGATATAGTGCAGCTGATAGGTTCCAGTGCAGGGTGTTAGGTAGTGTGATAGGTTCTGCTGTCCATACATACATGCTACAGACATAGTGCTGTGATGTCACATTACATTAGATAGTTAGTTATCTTATGTATACAATACAGATAGTTAGTGGGAGATAGTCAGTGTAGGTTAGATAGTAATATAGTGTAGCTGATAGGCTCCAGTGCAGGGTGTTAGGTAGTGTGATAGGTTCTGCTGTCCATACATACATGCTACAGACATAGTGCTGTGATGTCACATTACATTAGATAGTTAGGTATCTTCTATATATAATACAGATAGTTAGTGGGAGATAGTCAGTGTAGGTTAGATAGTGATACAGTGTAGCTGATAGGTTCCAGTGCAGGGTGTTAGGTAGTGTGATAGGTTCTGCTGTCCATACATACAGGCTGCAGACATAGTGCTGTGATGTCACATTACATTAGATAGTTAGTTATTATATATATATATATTACAGATAGTTAGTGGGAGATAGTCAGTGTAGGTTAGATAGTGATATAGTGTAGCTGATAGGGTCCAGTGCAGGGTGTTAGGTAGTGTGATAGGTTCTGCTGTCCATACATACAGGCTACAGACATAGTGCTGTGATGTCACATTACATTAGATAGTTAGTTAGGTATCTTATATATATAATACAGATAGTTAGTGGGAGATAGTCAGTGTAGGTTAGATAGTGATATAGTGTAGCTGATAGGTTCCAGTGCAGGGTGTTAGGTAGTGTGATAGGTTCTGCTGTCCATACATACAGGCTACAGACATAGTGCTGTGATGTCACATTACATTAGATAGTTAATTATCTTATATATATATTACAGATAGTTAGTGAAAGATAGTCAGTGTAGGTTAGATAGTGATATAGTGTAGCTGATAGGTTCCAGTGCAGGGTGTTGGGTAGTGTGATAGGTTCTGCTGTCCATACATACATGCTACAGACATAGTGCTGTGATGTCACATTACATTAGATAGTTAGTTATCTTATATATATAATACAGATAGTTAGTGGGAGATAGTCAGTGTATGTTAGATAGTGATATAGTGTAGCTGATAGGTTCCAGTGCAGGGTGTTAGGTAGTGTGATAGGTTCTGCTGTCCATACATACAGGCTACAGACATAGTGCTGTGATGTCACATTACATTAGATAGTTAGTTAGTTATCTTATATATATAATACAGATAGTTAGTGGGAGATAGTCAGTGTAGGTTAGATAGTGATATAGTGTAGCTGATAGGTTCCAGTGCAGGGTGTTAGGTAGTGTGATAGGTTCTGCTGTCCATACATACATGCTACAGACATAGTGCTGTGATGTCACATTACATTAGATAGTTAGTTATCTTATATATATAATACAGATAGTTAGTGGGAGATAGTCAGTGTAGGTTAGATAGTGATATAGTGTAGCTGATAGGTTCCAGTGCAGGGTGTTAGGTAGTGTGATAGGTTCTGCTGTCCATACATACAGGCTGCAGACATAGTGCTGTGATGTCACATTACATTAGATAGTTAGTTATTATATATATATATTACAGATAGTTAGTGGGAGATAGTCAGTGTAGGTTAGATAGTGATATAGTGTAGCTGATAGGGTCCAGTGCAGGGTGTTAGGTAGTGTGATAGGTTCTGCTGTCCATACATACATGCTACAGACATAGTGCTGTGATGTCACATTACATTAGATAGTTAGTTAGGTATCTTATATATATAATACAGATAGTTAGTGGGAGATAGTCAGTGTAGGTTAGATAGTGATATAGTGTAGCTGATAGGTTCCAGTGCAGGGTGTTAGGTAGTGTGATAGGTTCTGCTGTCCATACATACAGGCTACAGACATAGTGCTGTGATGTCACATTACATTAGATAGTTAGTTATCTTATATATATATTACAGATAGTTAGGGGGAGATAGTCAGTGTAGGTTAGATAGTGATATAGTGTAGCTGATAGGTTCCAGTGCAGGGTGTTAGGTAGTGTGATTCTGCTCTCCATACATACATGCTACAGACATAGTGCTGTGATGTCACATTACATTAGATAGTTAGTCATCTTATATATATAATACAGATAGTTAGTGGGAGATAGTCAGGGTAGGTTAGATAGTGATATAGTGTAGCTGATAGGCTCCAGTGCAGGGTGTTAGGTAGTGTGATAGGTTCTGCTGTCCATACATACAGGCTACAGACATAGTGCTGTGATGTCACATTACATTAGATAGTTAGTTATCTTATATATATAATACAGATAGTTAGTGGCAGGGCCGTCTTTAACAGGGGGCAAAGGGGCAGCTGCCCGGGCCCAGTTGTTCCTGGGGGCCCAAGGCAGCTGCCTCTTGATCTCCATTGACCACTGCAGCCAATTTCAATTAAATTGAGTGGCCGTCCACCCCAGATATCAGGCTGTCAGCACAGGGAGGATGCGAACTGTTAGAGTAAGAGCTGTGGGAGAAAGGACCTTCCATGACATCATCACCATGTGACCAGTAACATAGCAATATTACTGGTCACATGGCTATGAGGTAATCAAGGTCCTTTTCCTCTTCCAGGACTCTGTGACTGTGTTGCTGCAGCCTGCAGGAGAAGGGTAGGTCAGGTGGGTACAGGCACTGGCCGACTATCTGCAGAGGAAGAAGATCAGGGATGGCTGCTCAGCAGTGTCTGTAGAGGGAGAGAGTATGTCAGCACTGGAGAGGTGGATGTAACTACTGGAGAGGGGCTGAGGATTGTATGCTGTGAGATTATATACTGGGGGGCTGCTGTATAGGATTATATACTGGGGGCTGCTGTGTGAGATTATATACTGGGGGGGCTGCTGTGTGAGATTATATACTGGGGGGGCTGCTGTGTGGGATTATATACTGGGGGGGATGCTGTATGGGATTATATACTGGGGGGAGGGGCTGCTGTATGGGATTATATACTGGGGGGGCTGGTGTATGGGATTATATAATGGGGGGCTGCTGTGTGAGATTATATACTGGGGGGGCTGCTGTGTGAGACTATATATTGGGGGGCTGCTGTGTGAGACTATATACTATGGGGGCTGCTGTATGGGATTATATACTGGGGGGGATGCTGTATGGGATTATATACTGAGGTGCTGCTGTGTGGGAATATATACTGGGGGCTGCTGTGTGAGATTATATAATGGGGGTGCTGCTGTGTGTGATTACATACTGGGGGGCTGCTGTATGAGATTATATTCTGAGGTGCTGCTGTGTGGGAATATATATTGGGGGCTGCTGTGTGAGATTATATAATGGGGGAGGGGGTGCTGCTGTGTGTGATTACATACTGGGGGGCTGCTGTATGAGATTATATTCTGAGGGGCTGCTGTGTGGGATTATATACTGGAAGGCTGCTGTATGAGATTATATACTGGAGGGCTGCTTTGTGGGATTATATACGGGGGGCTGCTGTGTGAGATTATATACTGGGGGCTGCTGTATGAGATTATATTCTGAGGGGCTGCTGTGTGGGATTATATACTGGAGGGCTGCTGTATGAGATTATATACTGGAGGGCTGCTTTGTGGGATTATATACGGGGGGCTGCTGTGTGAGATTATATACTGGACGGTGCTATATACTATAGGGTGCTATACTGTGGGGTGCTCGGTGCACTGTAACGCTAGGTTGAGCCGAGCCCGGTCTCCTTCCTGAAATGAAGAGCGGTGCCCACCTCTAGCCCTGAGCCCAGCTGCCCAGAGCACTGATCCTGAGCCTGTTGGAGTCTCAGAACTGTAAGTATTTACAGTGATTTACTGTAAGCTATATTTTATATGGTGGAGCGCGTGACTGCATGCTAGGGCGTGGGATGGCGGGATCCAGGGGCCCAAGTAAATTCTCGCCCAGGATCCAATCAATATTAAAGACGGCCCTGGTTAGTGGGGAGATAGTCAGTGTAGGTTAGATAGTGATATAGTGTAGCTGATGGGTTCCAGTGCAGGGTGTTAGGTAGTGTGATAGGTTCTGCTGTCCATACATACAGGCTACAGACATAGTGCTGTGATGTCACATTACATTAGATAGTTAGTTAGTTATCTTATATATATAATACAGATAGTTAGTGGGAGATAGTCAGTGTAGGTTAGATAGTGATATAGTGCAGCTGATAGGTTCCAGTGCAGGGTGTTAGGTAGTGTGATAGGTTCTGCTGTCCATACATACATGCTACAGACATAGTGCTGTGATGTCACATTACATTAGATAGTTAGTTATCTTATATATATAATACAGATAGTTAGTGGGAGATAGTCAGTGTAGGTTAGATAGTGATATAGTGTAGCTGATAGGTTCCAGTGCAGGGTGTTAGGTAGTGTGATAGGTTCTGCTGTCCTATACATACAGGCTACAGACATAGTGCTGTGATGTCACATTACATTAGATAGTTAGTTATCTTATATATATAATACAGATAGTTAGTGGGAGATAGTCAGTGTAGGTTAGATAGTGATATAGTGTAGCTGATAGGTTCCAGTGCAGGGTGTTAGGTAGTGTGATAGGTTCTGCTGTCCATACATACATGCTACAGACATAGTGCTGTGATGTCACATTACATTAGATAGTTAGTTATCTTATATATATAATACAGATAGTTAGTGGGAGATAGTCAGTGTAGGTTAGATAGTGATATAGTGTAGCTGATAGGTTCCAGTGCAGGGTGTTAGGTAGTGTGATAGGTTCTGCTGTCCATACATACATGCTACAGACATAGTGCTGTGATGTCACATTACATTAGATAGTTAGTTATCTTATATATATAATACAGATAGTTAGTGGGAGATAGTCAGTGTAGGTTAGATAGTGATATAGTGTAGCTGATAGGTTCCAGTGCAGGGTGTTAGGTAGTGTGATAGGTTCTGCTGTCCATACATACATGCTACAGACATAGTGCTGTGATGTCACATTACATTAGATAGTTAGTTATCTTCTATATATAATACAGATAGTTAGTGGGAGATAGTCAGTGTAGGTTAGATAGTGATATAGTGTAGCTGATAGGTTCCAGTGCAGGGTGTTAGGTAGTGTGATAGGTTCTGCTGTCCATACATACAGGCTACAGACATAGTGCTGTGATGTCACATTACATTAGATAGTTAGTTATCTTCATATATATAATACAGATAGTTAGTGGGAGATAGTCAGTGTAGGTTAGATAGTGATATAGTGTAGCTGATAGGTTCCAGTGCAGGGTGTTAGGTAGTGTGATAGGTTCTGCTGTCCATACATACATGCTACAGACATAGTGCTGTGATGTCACATTACATTAGATAGTTAGTTATCTTATATATATAATACAGATAGTTAGTGGGAGATAGTCAGTGTAGGTTAGATAGTGATATAGTGTAGCTGATAGGTTCCAGTGCAGGGTGTTAGGTAGTGTGATAGGTTCTGCTGTCCATACATACAGGCTACAGACATAGTGCTGTGATGTCACATTACATTAGATAGTTAGTTATCTTATATATATAATACAGATAGTTAGTGGGAGATAGTCAGTGTAGGTTAGATAGTGATATAGTGTAGCTGATAGGTTCCAGTGCAGGGTGTTAGGTAGTGTGATAGGTTCTGCTGTCCATACATACAGGCTACAGACATAGTGCTGTGATGTCACATTACATTAGATAGTTAGTTATCTTATATATATATTACAGATAGTTAGTGGGAGATAGTCAGTGTAGGTTAGATAGTGATATAGTGTAGCTGATAGGTTCCAGTGCAGGGTGTTAGGTAGTGTGATTCTGCTCTCCATACATACATGCTACAGACATAGTGCTGTGATGTCACATTACATTAGATAGTTAGTCATCTTATATATATAATACAGATAGTTAGTGGGAGATAGTCAGTGTAGGTTAGATAGTGATATAGTGTAGCTGATAGGCTCCAGTGCAGGGTGTTAGGTAGTGTGATAGGTTCTGCTGTCCATACATACAGGCTACAGACATAGTGCTGTGATGTCACATTACATTAGATAGTTAGTTATCTTATATATATAATACAGATAGTTAGTGGCAGGGCCGTCTTTAACAGGGGGCAAAGGGCAGCTGCCCGGGCTCAGTTGTTCCTGGGGGCCCAAGGCAGCTGCCTCTTGATCTCCATTGACCACTGCAGCCAATTTCAATTAAATTGAGTGGCCGTCCACCCCAGATATCAGGCTGTCAGCACAGGGAGGATGCGAACTGTTAGAGTAAGAGCTGTGGGAGAAAGGACCTTCCATGACATCATCACCATGTGACCAGTAACATAGCAATATTACTGGTCACATGGCTATGAGGTAATCAAAGGTCCTTTTCCTCTTCCAGGACTCTGTGACTGTGTTGCTGCAGCCTGCAGGAGAAGGGTAGGTCAGGTGGGTACAGGCACTGGCCGACTATCTGCAGAGGAAGAAGATCAGGGATGGCTGCTCAGCAGTGTCTGTAGAGGGAGAGAGTATGTCAGCACTGGAGAGGTAGGATGTAACTACTGGAGAGGGGCTGAGGATTGTATGCTGTGAGATTATATACTGGGGGGCTGCTGTATAGGATTATATACTGGGGGGCTGCTGTGTGAGATTATATACTGGGGGGCTGCTGTGAGATTATATACTGGGGGCTGCTGTGTGAGATTATATACTGGGGGATGCTGTATGGGATTATATACTGGGGGAGGCTGCTGTATGGGATTATATACTGGGGGCTGGTGTATGGGATTATATAATGGGGGCTGCTGTGTGAGATTATATACTGGGGGCTGCTGTGAGACTATATATTGGGGGCTGCTGTGGAGACTATATACTATGGGGCTGCTGTATGGGATTATATACTGGGGGATGCTGTATGGGATTATATACTGAGGTGCTGCTGTGTGGGAATATATACTGGGGCTGCTGTGTGAGATTATATAATGGGGTGCTGCTGTGTGTGATTACATACTGGGGGCTGCTGTATGAGATTATATTCTGAGGTGCTGCTGTGTGGGAATATATATTGGGGGCTGCTGTGTGAGATTATATAATGGGGAGGGGTGCTGCTGTGTGTGATTACATACTGGGGGCTGCTGTATGAGATTATATTCTGAGGGGCTGCTGTGTGGGATTATATACTGGAAGGCTGCTGTATGAGATTATATACTGGAGGGCTGCTTTGTGGGATTATATACGGGGGCTGCTGTGTGGGATTATATACTGGGGCTGCTGTGTGAGATTATATACTGGGGGCTGCTGTATGAGATTATATTCTGAGGGGCTGCTGTGTGGGATTATATACTGGAGGGCTGCTGTATGAGATTATATACTGGAGGGCTGCTTTGTGGGATTATATACGGGGGCTGCTGTGTGAGATTATATACTGGACGGTGCTATATACTATAGGGTGCTATACTGTGGGGTGCTCGGTGCACTGTAACGCTAGGTTGAGCCGAGCCCGGTCTCCTTCCTGAAATGAAGAGCGGTGCCCACCTCTAGCCCTGAGCCCAGCTGCCCAGAGCACTGATCCTGAGCCTGTTGGAGTCTCAGAACTGTAAGTATTTACAGTGATTTACTGTAAGCTATATTTTATATGGTGGAGCGCGTGACTGCATGCTAGGGCGTGGGATGGCGGGATCCAGGGGCCCAAGTAAATTCTCGCCCAGGATCCAATCAATATTAAAGACGGCCCTGGTTAGTGGGAGATAGTCAGTGTAGGTTAGATAGTGATATAGTGTAGCTGATGGGTTCCAGTGCAGGGTGTTAGGTAGTGTGATAGGTTCTGCTGTCCATACATACAGGCTACAGACATAGTGCTGTGATGTCACATTACATTAGATAGTTAGTTAGTTATCTTATATATATAATACAGATAGTTAGTGGGAGATAGTCAGTGTAGGTTAGATAGTGATATAGTGTAGCTGATAGGTTCCAGTGCAGGGTGTTAGGTAGTGTGATAGGTTCTGCTGTCCATACATACATGCTACAGACATAGTGCTGTGATGTCACATTACATTAGATAGTTAGTTATCTTATATATATAATACAGATAGTTAGTGGGAGATAGTCAGTGTAGGTTAGATAGTGATATAGTGTAGCTGATAGGCTCCAGTGCAGGGTGTTAGGTAGTGTGATAGGTTCTGCTGTCCATACATACAGGCTACAGACATAGTGCTGTGATGTCACATTACATTAGATAGTTAGTTATCTTATATATATAATACAGATAGTTAGTGGGAGATAGTCAGTGTAGGTTAGATAGTGATATAGTGTAGCTGATAGGTTCCAGTGCAGGGTGTTAGGTAGTGTGATAGGTTCTGCTGTCCATACATACATGCTACAGACATAGTGCTGTGATGTCACATTACATTAGATAGTTAGTTATCTTCTATATATAATACAGATAGTTAGTGGGAGATAGTCAGTGTAGGTTAGATAGTGATATAGTGTAGCTGATAGGCTCCAGTGCAGGGTGTTAGGTAGTGTGATAGGTTCTGCTGTCCATACATACAGGCTACAGACATAGTGCTGTGATGTCACATTACATTAGATAGTTAGTTATCTTATATATATAATACAGATAGTTAGTGGGAGATAGTCAGTGTAGGTTAGATAGTGATATAGTGTAGCTGATAGGTTCCAGTGCAGGGTGTTAGGTAGTGTGATAGGTTCTGCTGTCCATACATACATGCTACAGACATAGTGCTGTGATGTCACATTACATTAGATAGTTAGTTATCTTATATATATAATACAGATAGTTAGTGGGAGATAGTCAGTGTAGGTTAGATAGTGATACAGTGTAGCTGATAGGTTCCAGTGCAGGGTGTTAGGTAGTGTGATAGGTTCTGCTGTCCATACATACATGCTACAGACATAGTGCTGTGATGTCACATTACATTAGATAGTTAGTTATCTTCTATATATAATACAGATAGTTAGTGGGAGATAGTCAGTGTAGGTTAGATAGTGATATAGTGTAGCTGATAGGTTCCAGTGCAGGGTGTTAGGTAGTGTGATAGGTTCTGCTGTCCATACATACAGGCTACAGATATAGTGCTGTGATGTCACATTACATTAGATAGTTAGTTATCTTCTATATATATAATACAGATAGTTAGTGGGAGATAGTCAGTGTAGGTTAGATAGTGATATAGTGTAGCTGATAGGTTCCAGTGCAGGGTGTTAGGTAGTGTGATAGGTTCTGCTGTCCATACATACATGCTACAGACATAGTGCTGTGATGTCACATTACATTAGATAGTTAGTTATCTTATATATATAATACAGATAGTTAGTGGGAGATAGTCAGTGTAGGTTAGATAGTGATATAGTGTAGCTGATAGGTTCCAGTGCAGGGTGTTAGGTAGTGTGATAGGTTCTGCTGTCCATACATACAGGCTACAGACATAGTGCTGTGATGTCACATTACATTAGATAGTTAGTTATCTTATATATATAATACAGATAGTTAGTGGGAGATAGTCAGTGTAGGTTAGATAGTGATATAGTGTAGCTGATAGGTTCCAGTGCAGGGTGTTAGGTAGTGTGATAGGTTCTGCTGTCCATACATACATGCTACAGACATAGTGCTGTGATGTCACATTACATTAGATAGTTAGTTATCTTCTATATATAATACAGATAGTTAGTGGGAGATAGTCAGTGTAGGTTAGATAGTGATATAGTGTAGCTGATAGGTTCCAGTGCAGGGTGTTAGGTAGTGTGATAGGTTCTGCTGTCCATACATACAGGCTACAGACATAGTGCTGTGATGTCACATTACATTAGATAGTTAGTTATCTTATATATATAATACAGATAGTTAGTGGGAGATAGTCAGTGTAGGTTAGATAGTGATATAGTGTAGCTGATAGGTTCCAGTGCAGGGTGTTAGGTAGTGTGATAGGTTCTGCTGTCCATACATACATGCTACAGACATAGTGCTGTGATGTCACATTACATTAGATAGTTAGTTATCTTATATATATAATACAGATAGTTAGTGGGAGATAGTCAGTGTAGGTTAGATAGTGATATAGTGTAGCTGATAGGTTCCAGTGCAGGGTGTTAGGTAGTGTGATAGGTTCTGCTGTCCATACATACATGCTACAGACATAGTGCTGTGATGTCACATTACATTAGATAGTTAGTTATCTTATATATATAATACAGATAGTTAGTGGGAGATAGTCAGTGTAGGTTAGATAGTGATATAGTGTAGCTGATAGGTTCCAGTGCAGGGTGTTAGGTAGTGTGATAGGTTCTGCTGTCCATACATACATGCTACAGACATAGAGCTGTGATGTCACATTACATTAGATAGTTAGTTATCTTCTATATATAATACAGATAGTTAGTGGGAGATAGTCAGTGTAGGTTAGATAGTGATATAGTGTAGCTGATAGGTTCCAGTGCAGGGTGTTAGGTAGTGTGATAGGTTCTGCTGTCCATACATACATGCTACAGACATAGTGCTGTGATGTCACATTACATTAGATAGTTAGTTAGTTATCTTATATATATAATACAGATAGTTAGTGGGAGATAGTCAGTGTAGGTTAGATAGTGATATAGTGCAGCTGATAGGTTCCAGTGCAGGGTGTTAGGTAGTGTGATAGGTTCTGCTGTCCATACATACATGCTACAGACATAGTGCTGTGATGTCACATTACATTAGATAGTTAGTTATCTTATATATACAATACAGATAGTTAGTGGGAGATAGTCAGTGTAGGTTAGATAGTGATATAGTGTAGCTGATAGGTTCCAGTGCAGGGTGTTAGGTAGTGTGATAGGTTCTGCTGTCCATACATACAGGCTACAGACATAGTGCTGTGATGTCACATTACATTAGATAGTTAGTTATCTTATATATATAATACAGATAGTTAGTGGGAGATAGTCAGTGTAGGTTAGATAGTGATATAGTGTAGCTGACAGGTTCCAGTGCAGGGTGTTAGGTAGTGTGATAGGTTCTGCTGTCCATACATACATGCTACAGACATAGGCCTGTGATGTCACATTACATTAGATAGTTAGTTATCTTCTATATATAATACAGATAGTTAGTGGGAGATAGTCAGTGTAGGTTAGATAGTGATATAGTGGAGCTGATAGGCTCCAGTGCAGGGTGTTAGGTAGTGTGATAGGTTCTGCTGCCTATACATACAGGCTACAGACATAGTGCTGTGATGTCACATTACATTAGATAGTTATCTTATATATATAATACAGATAGTTAGTGGGAGATAGTCAGTGTAGGTTAGATAGTGATATAGTGTAGCTGATAGGGTCCAGTGCAGGGTGTTAGGTAGTGTGATAGGTTCTGCTCTCCATACATACATGCTACAGACATAGTGCTGTGATGTCACATTACATTAGATAGTTAGTTATCTTATATATATAATACATATAGTTAGTGGGAGATAGTCAGTGTAGGTTAGATAGTGATATATTGTAGCTGATAGGTTCCAGTGCAGGGTGTTAGGTAGTGTGATAGGTTCTGCTGCCTATACATACAGGCTACAGACATAGTGCTGTGATGTCACATTACATTAGATAGTTACTTATCTTATATATATAATACAGATAGTTAGTGGGGATAGTCAGTGTAGATTAGATAGTGATATATTGTAGCTGATAGGTTCCAGTGCAGGGTGTGAGGTAGTGTGATAGAAATTAATGTGCTGTCCATTTTCTCCAGTCTTAGGAAACTTCTAGCAGCATGAAAAATGTAGCAAAAGTGACCCACGCCTGTATTGCAGGCACAATACGCGCATATTACATTGCCGATTTTCGCAAACAATAAAATAATGACTGGAGATCATGAATTCTAGAATTTGCAAATTTATTGCGAATATTAGGCAAAAAATCACTAAACGAATATCGCTTGTGCTGCTCATCAGTAATCTCCATAGACATGGCTGGATGACCGCTACAGACATGGATGGATGACCTCTACAGACATGGCTGGATGATCTCTATAGACATGGATGGATGACCTCTACAGACATGGATGGATGACCTCTACAGACATGGATGGATGACCTCTATAGACATGGCTGGATGATCTCTATAGACATAGCTGGATGATCTCTATAGACATGGCTGGATGACCTCTACAGACATGGATGGATGACTTCTATAGATCTGGCTGGAGAATACATGGCTGGATGATCTGCATAACTGCGGTGAGGAGATCTCCATTGATGCGGCGGGGCGATCTCCAACACTGCCCTGCTGCTGCTCCCAATTTAAAGGGGGAATTTCCCCTCACCGCATGACAGCACCCTTGTGACTCAGGACCTCCCCTCTGGACAGGAAACCTGAGAAGATAAAAAGGAACACCCCCTACCAAGCACCAGTTCAGGTTTCCTGTCCAGCGGAATGGGTCCTGAAAGACAGCCGGCGTTTCCAGCTGGTGAAGGATACCTCTAATGCACCAGGTGTCGCTGGGGTAGGTCCGGGAATGAATCTAGCCATATGGGGCCTTACCCTGGGGAGCGGTAGTCCTGTGGCTGTGCCGGGAGCTGCTTCCCCCCAAGTCTGCCTCCTCCTGCGCTACTTCCGGAGAGCCGCTGCAGCTGTATTCGGACGGCTCTCCCTGTGCAGTCCGGCCTCCTGACAGGGGCACCAGTTTCCAAAATGGTGGCCGCGGCACTTGGAGCCTCTGGGCATGCGAGAGGCGCACGTGACCGCGTGGTCTTTTTATGATGTCAGAAGGGGCGGGCCGGCTCCCGGATCCAGGAAGTGGCGCCTAGGCGCGTCTTTTAATCTATAAATTGGGCAGCAGGTGAAGGCAGCCAGCGTGCTAACACACAGTGTTGTGCTGAAGAGGATTCCTGCAGTGTATGCAGTATGTCGGAACCCTCTGAAGGATGCGCCGAACCCCTTGAACCCTTGAGGCCTGCAAGTCCAGTACCAGCCTAAGGAGTGGGAAGGGAAAGTTCTTCATTCCGGTAAGAAGTACATTTCCTTACTAATTGGGGTGTGTCCTGTGTGTTTTAGAAGCCACCTAAGAAGTCTTTAAGCAAGACCAGGCATTAGAAATGTGCGGGATGTAGTATGGCCCTAGCGGCTTCCGATGTTAAGCCCTTATGTCAGGCTTGTATAGACAAGTTAATGGCGGAAGAGTCGCAGAGTCTGACCAGGTCCATGAAATCCCTGATTAGGTCAGAAGGTTAAAGCTTTCTTTAAAGCATTTAATAAAAGCCGTACTAGATTCCCAGAAAGGTCCTCAGAATTTGAAGGTTTTCAATTGGACACTTCTGAAGATGAAGATAAGGAATCAGGGCAGTTGTTTTCTAGTGATACTGATTCTTCTAAAGACGAATATTCAGGAAGATCCTTTTTCCCCCCCCAGAGGATACTCAGCCTCTATTGAAGGCAATTAGAGCAACTATGCAGCTGGAGGACGCCAAACATCCGAGATCGGTGGCGGATCAGGCCTTTCAGGCTTTAGGCCCCAAGAAGCATAGGGTCTTTACGATGCATGAAAATTTGCAGGCCCTAATTAAAAAGGAGTGGAAGAATCCAGACAGGAAATTTTTTATTCCCTCCTCGGTAAAAAGGAAGTACCCATATAATGAGACGGTGTTGGCATCATGGGATAAAGCTCCTACCGTGGACGCACCAGTGGCTAAGATAGCTAAAAAGCGATTGCATCCACCTGGGTATCTAGGTCTCTGAGACTATGGTTGGATCAGCTAGAAAGCCATCTTAAGGAGAAAAAGTCAAGAAAAGAAATCCTAGCGTCCATTCCTACCTTCTCTAAGGTTGCAGATTTTTTAACCGATGCGTCCACAGATGTTATTCGCTTTGCAGCCAAATCCTCCGCTATGACTAACGCTGCCAGGAGAGCAATTTGGCTTAAGTCATGGAAAGGAGACCATGGATCAAAAGCTAAGCTCTGTTCTCTGCCATGTGAGGGCAATAGGCTTTTTGGGTCATGTTTAGACGACATATTAGAAAAAGCATCGGATAAGAGAAAAGGGTTTCCTAGCCTGCAGAAAGGTTCCTTTTTTCATCAACCCCAACAAAAGTTTAGAAGACAGAGGGGCAGGCCGTTTGAGAGAATGGAGAAAGATAAGTTTCAAATAAAGTCGGGGGGTAGTTTGCAGGTTCCCAGGGAGGAAGAAGGCAGAGGGTTTTACTCCCCGTTATTTTTAGTCAGAAAGCCCAACGGATCCTTTCGCATGATTCTGAATTTAAAAAGATTGAACAAATTCCTAAGTTACAAAAAGTTTCGGATGGAAACAATAAGGACGACCATAGACTTGTTATTTCCAGATGGCGAGTATAGATCTGGAAGACACCTACTACTCTATCCCAATTCATGCAGCTTCCCAAAAAATTTTAAGGACTGCGGTCTATGTACAGGGTCGTCTTTTACATCTTCAGTACAGGGAGTTCCCCTTTGGGGTCTCTCAAGCCCCGAGAATATTTACAAAGGTGGTGGCAGAAATGGTGGTTTCTTCAGATTGTCTGGGATAACTCTAGTACCCTATCTAGATGATTTCCTCTTTATTTCCAGCGCAAAAGAGGAATTGCAGAAGGACCTATCCCGAGTCTGTTCAGTATTAAACGACCTCGGGTGGAAGCTAAATCGAGAAAAATCCTGTCCAACTCTGTCCCAAAATTGTACGTTTCTAGGAATGAAGCTAGACTCCAGATCCCAGAGAACCTTCCTCCCAGAGAGAAAAGTGTTGACCACTATAGAACATATTTGGGCCCTGTTCCATTCCTACCAGTGTTCCTTCAGGAAGGCGATGGTGGTTTTGGGGCATTTAACAGCTGCAATCCTGGCAGTAGCGTTTGCACAGGTACACACAAGGCTACTACAGGCAGATATCCTGCAGGCTTGGAATGGGCTGCCACAGTCCTTGGAGGAAAAATTCCATCTTTAATCCAAGGCAAGACTATCGCTTCTTTTGTGGACATCCCAGGAAAATCTCTCACTGGGGATTCCCTGGACCTTCCCAGATCCCGTTTCAGTAACGATAGATGCCAGTCGTTTTGGGTTGAGGAGCAAACTCCGAGGGGAAGTGTTGGCAGGGGAGATGGGATCTAAAGACAAGGAAATGCTCGTCAAATTACAAGGAGTTGAAGGCGGTAGAAATGGCATTAACAGTGGCGATTCCAAAAATCTCGCACAGAAAAGTGGTCCTCTACTCGGACAACTCTGCTACAGTGGCTTACATAAATCGTCAGGGGGGAACAAAAGTGGCATCAATTCTTTCTCTTTGCCAAAAAATGTTTTCGATAGCGGAGGAAAGAAGCCTTTTTCTTTGCGCAATACATCTGAAAGGCAAAGAAAACGTGATGGCAGACTTTTTGAGCCGAGTAGAACTCAGGCAAGGGGAATGGAGTTTACACTCTGAGGTTTTTTTCTCAGATTGTGACAAGGTTTGGGTGTCCAACAGTAGACATATTTGCCTCCAGAAGCAACAGGAAGGTGGAGAGATTCTTCTCTCTCAACTATGCGGACGACCCGACAGCAATAGACAGGTCCTGAAAAAGGTACGGAGGGAGAGGGCCTTATTTAGCGCTAGATTTAGCGCTTTCTCTCTGCGGCAGCTAGACTTCATCCTACCATTAGACTTCTATCTCCTCCATGGGATCTCATCAAGGTTCTAACTGCGCTCTCAGTGGAGCCCTTCGAACCTTTATCGTAAATTTCGATGGAGATTCTATCCATAAAGATGGCCTTTCTTTTGGCCATCACATCGGCTAGAAGAATCTCAGAGATCCAAGGCTTCTCGGCCTACCCCCCATATAATTTGATTCAGGAAGATCAGGTGATTATTCGCCCCTTGCCTTCTTTTCTGCCTAAAGTAGTGTCAAACTTCCATAGAAGTCAGGATATAGTATTGGCATCCTTCTTTCTAAATCCTGAAAATAGTGCAGAGGAGAAGTTTCACTGTCTAGATGTCAGGAGGTGCCTAATCACCTACTTAGAAGCCACGGCTCTGTGGAGACTGGATGAAAACCTCCTAGTTCAGTTTTTGGGGAAAAACAAAGGGCGAAAGGTGTCTTCTGCCGTTATTGCCAGATGGGTCAAGAAGGCCATAGTTAGAGCTTATATTTACTTGGGACTCTCCCCGTCGGGGGTAGGGGCTCATTCTACCAGAGCTGTATCTGCCTCCTGGGCGGAAAGGGCAGACATCTCCTTGGCTCAGATATGCAGGGCGGACACTTGGACTTCTCCCCATACCTTCTTGAAACATTATAGATTACAACTTCATGCGGATGCATCCTTTGGAGAGAAGGTTCTCCAGGCTGTAGTCTCGCCCTAAAATTCCAGTTTATAGTTTATCTCGCAAGGGTGCCATCATGAGGTGAGGGGAAAACAACGTTGCTTACCGGTAACCGTTTTTCTCGATACCCATGACGGCACCCCTCATAATTCCCTTCCCTAATAAAAAAAAAAAAGAGAACGTACATCTTATGTACTTTCATCTATATGAAGAAATATAGATAGAACCTTAGTTATAAATTAGGTTATTCTTGTAGTTGTCCTCTCCGGGGACAGGTTATTTCTTTAACTGGTGCTTGGTAGGGGGTGTTCCTGAGTCGCAAGGGTGCCGTCATGGGTATCGAGAAAAACGTTGTTTTTCCAGGCTCGTTCGCAACGAGACACTTTTTATTCTGACAATCAGCACTTGTGCATGTTGTGTGGGCAGCATCCTGACCCTGTTGAGGCATCATATTTAGACGTGTAGTCCCCCAAGCCACTTTTTTTTCCCCCAAACACCATGTGTGGTTAATCATCATCTGCCCCCGATAAGGGACAATTTTTAAAAACTTTGGAATATGAAGAAGTAGAGCACATGTGCCGACGCAGTGTGATATTAAACATGCTGTATGTTAGCATCAGACATACGTTTCCTAACAGCGTTGTATGTCAGTGTCACTCAGACATCATTTACTATTGCTGTCATTGTGTTTCAGAGCTTGGGGACGGGTGGAGGGTGGAGGGCGGAGGGAAAAAGAAAAAAAATGTAAAAAATAAACAAGGGGGTGTTATATACCAAGAAGGTCACAGCACAGCCGCGGCAGGAAGAAGGAGGTGAGGAGCGGTGGCGTCCGGAGCAGGAGAGGTAAGTGGATTTTTATTTTATGTGATCTGAGGCATGGGTGCTGATCTGAGGCATGGGGGTTTCCTCTGAGGCACGGGGTCTCATCCGAGGTCTGAATGGGGGTGTCTTATTTATATTGGGGCTCTTATCTGAAGTCTGATTGGGGGTCATTCACATTGGGGTCTGAGCTGAGATCTGATTGGGGTCTTATTAACATAGGGGGTCTTATTAACATTGGGGATTTGATAACATTGGGGATCTGATTGACATTGAGGATCTGATTGCTGGACTGATTTCAGGTCTAATGAAAAATATTTTTTTCTTATTGTCCTCTGTTAAAACCTAGGTGCGTCTTATTGGGCAAAAAATACAGTAAATGTATTTTTGGGGATTTTATGTGATAGTATTATATAATTAGAGAGGTACGATAAAAATAAAACAACAAAACTTTAATTGGTGGTATCAAGTTAAAACAAGAAACGGGGGTAATGCCCCAAATTACTAGTCACGGCTAATATGGCCAGAAGTAACAATCACAGAGATGAAGAAAAAACGCGTTTCTGTGTGTGTTTAAACACACGTCATCAGGAGCATATACGCACCGATCATAACAAGTGTATGTGGGCTTAAGTAAGCGCCACCGTACTTGAATCGTTGCTGAGGTTGTAACCACTCAGCACAACAGGGTAGTTGCTGCAGGCAGATTGCCCCTAGCGGATCAATGAATTAGTAATGGACAGTAGTATATACTAGCTCCGCCCCATTCAATTCAACCTAGCACCGAATCCCTGGTATGCGGATCGGTGCTTCAGTCTGGCTCGCTAAGACTAACAATCTCCATCTCTGTGATTGTTAGTTCTGGCCATATTAGCCGTAATTTGGGGCATTACCCCCGTTTCTTGTTTTAACTTGATACCACCAATTAAAGTTTTGTTGTTTTATTTTTAACGTACCTCTCTAATTATATATTGCAAAACCGAGGACGTACACCAATATATCCCCTTCTTTTTGATTTTATGTGATAGACCAACAGAAAACAGCAAGTATGTGTTAAGTAAAAAGAAAATGATACATGGTTTAAAAAGTTTTAATAAAAATCTGAAAAGTGTGGCGTGCATTAGTATTCAGCCCCCTGTACTCTGATCCCCTAAATAACATCCAGTGTGACCAATTGCCTTCAGAAGTCACATAATTAGTAAATCGAGTCAATCTGTGTGTAATTTATTCTCAGTATAACTCCAGCTGTTCTGTGAAGGCCTCAGAGGTTTGTTAGAGAACACACCAGACAATGTAAAACCGGGTTAGAAAAAATATCCCGAGCTCTGAACATGTCATGGCGCACTGTTCAATCCATCATCCGAAAATGGAAGGAGTATGGCACAACTGCAAACCTACCAAGCATGAGCGGAAAAAATAATTAAAAGTGGCCCCATGTTGTCCAAATTGACAGAATGTGGCTCAACACAAGTAGAACGGGCCTGCAAAACTGTAGTTTAGCGCAAAATACTGCTCCAGCAGAACCAGACACCACAAAATACTACCGCCTTCACCACAGTATTAAACTGTGTCACCGTTCTGAGGGCAACGATACAGTTGAGTTCTGGAGGGCACTTACAGCCATTGGGCAAGTGCATAAGTATCCGATGCTCCTGCCATGAATTAATGCCTAGAGCATCAAATCACTATGTACCTGGCTGGCGGCCGTGACGAGCTAAGAGGCCCACGGTCACTCTGGAGGAGATGCAGAGATCTACAGTTCAGGTGGGAGAATCTGTCCACAGGACAACCATTAGCCATGTACTCCACAAATCCGGCCTTTATGGAAGAGTGGCAAGAAGAAAGTCATTTCTGAAAACATAAGAAATCCCATTTGCAGTTTTCCACAAGCCATGTAGAGGACACAGCAAACATATGGAAGAAGGTGCTCTGGTCAGATGAGACCAAAGTTGAACTTTTTGTCCTAAATGCAAAACGCTATAAAAGGTGGAAAACTATCACCGCACATCTCCCTGAACCCACCATCCCCACCGGAAAACCTTCTGGTGGCAGCATCATGCTGTGGGGAGGCTTTTCTTCAGCAGGGACAGGGAAGTTGGTCAGAGTTGATGGGAAGATGGATGTAGCTCACCTTCCAGCAGGACAACAACCCCCATCCAGCCAGAGCTACAATGGAAGGGTTTAGATCAAAGCCTATTTATGTGTTAGAGCGACCTAGTCACAGTCCAGACCTTAATCTCATTGAGAATCTGTGGCAAGACTTTATAATTGCTGCTCACAGACGCTCTCCATCCGGTCTGACTGAGCGTAAGCTCTTCTGCAATGAAGAATGGGCACAAATTTCAGCCTTTAGATGTGCAAAGCTGGTAGAGACATCCCCCAAAGACTGCCAGCTGTAACTGCAGTGAAAGGTGGTCCTACAAAGTATTGACTCACGGGGGCTGAATACTAATGCATACCTCAATTTTATTTAGTAAAAATTCTGAAAACCATGTATCATTTTCTTTTCACTTCACACAGACTTGTGCTTTGTGTTGATCTATCACAAAATTTCAATAAAATACATTAAGTTTGTGGGGGTTATGTGAGAAATGTGGAAAAGTTCAAGGGGTATGAATACTTATTTAAGGCACTGTAGATGGACAGATGTCTTTTTTAGCCTTATTAACTTCTGCTGACAGTGGGTTGGATTGGACAGAGGGTTGGAGAACATGTACAGACCCCCCACAGACTGCTACATGAGAAGGTGGGTGCAATATACATGGGTGGAAGCTCAATGTCATGTCCTTATGGAGGATCATCTACACACAGGTAGCAGAGTAACATCACGTAACATACGAGAAACCAAACCCTGAAGAGTGTGAGTCAGAGAAGATCCCTACCTGCTCCTTCAGTCTGGTCCTCCTCTCCTAATCCAGACAGGACCAAGCAGGTGAAGCTGAGCAGACAAGACCACTTGGGTGACATGGTGAGAGGTCTCGCTCGCAGTTCTGGTCTCAGTAAGGTGTCTCTTTTATCATCCAGTTACTGAGGAGGTGGCGAGCAATGTGTGAAGACCTTCTTTCTTCCTCTTTTGTGGTTTAGCTTCAGCTCTGCCTCATCTTCTGAAACCCGGAAATTCTATGAATGAATTGTTATTATTACTCCACCTAGATATTGTCTGCTGTGCCCCCCATCTCTGCTCTTCATGGATTTATGTACCCGGGGGTCTACACTGGATGGGACTGCAGAGAAAATATAGGCTCGTATGGATACTGCTGTATATAGCCTCTGTACAGACCTCCCAAGTGTCCCTCTTTTGGGGGGACAGTCTCTATTTTTCGACTCAAGTCCCTTTTTACTCCATAAATGTCCCTCTTTTTGATCTGAGGGATTGATTTTCATTATTACATTTACAGTATTGATCCAGAAATCGATATATTACAGCTCACCTTGTATATTATTCATTACTTCTGGATTATATCCAGGTTATCCAGGAAAAATTGATCTTTCACACAATGGACCATTAGTGTCCCTTTCTGAACGTCCAAAGTTGGGAAGTTCGCCTCTGTGAGGCACGTCCACATACCTCCATATTATAATATCTGATGGCACTTTCCAGGATTTTAATTCCTTCTGATTCTTCATGGCCCCTGGAGGAGATGCAGTAGGGCCCCGGACAGAGCATTGGGTGGTGAATCATGGCCATGTTCCTGTGCATTACTCATCTCCTGAGGTGGGAATTTTTCTCTATATAACTTATGTAAGACCTCTTTCACACAAGGGATTTTTCATCTGGGGGTGATCAACGGGTCTATGCATCAAGGGGTCCATGCATCAATGGGTCCATGCATCAAGGGGTCCATGCATCAATGGGTCCATGCATCAAGGGGTCCATGCATCAATGGGTCCATGCATCAAGGGGTCCATGCATCAATGGGTCCATGCATCAAGGGGTCCATGCATCAATGGTTATTTGCATCAATGGGTTCAAGTATCAATTGGTCCATGTATCAATGGTTCTATGCATTAATGGGTCTATGCATCAAGGGGTCTATGCATCAAGGGGTCTATGCATCAAGGGGTCTATGCATCAAGGGGTCTATGCATCAATGGGTCTATGCATCAATGGGTCTATGTATCAATGGGTCTATACATTAATGGGTCTATTCATCAATGGGTCCACGCAACAATGGTTCTATGCATCAAGGGGTCCATGCATCAAAGAAACTAGTTTAACGAATGGAGGGGCTACACCTTTTCTGAGAAGCGTGGAGGAAGAGCCTAATACCAGTGTATCAGTGTATAATCTGTTTATTGTATTCCACACATAAAATTGCAAGTATCTAAATTCCCTTTATACCGTAAAATTGCAAGTATCCAACTTCCCTTTATAACATGTATCAACTCAGTGCATCATACATAACTCTATGCAAAATAACTCTGTGCAAAAGTGTAGGTCACTGGTACAACCAGATTAAACAAGCAGTCCGTGCAAAAACGCAATGCAAAACAGTATGGACTCCCTTGTCCTTACAAGTCCCAAGGTGTATTTGTAAGCTGTTACTACTAGGTATCCGTTGCAGTTTCCACTGTAATGTCTCTGTGGAGATGTCCACTTAATAATTGCATCCAGTAGCTATTACAGTCCACCCACATATAGTATCAGAATGTCTTACCCCCACGGGCGTACCTCACTCCGTCTGGTTCCAAGCGCTTGCCAGCTGCAGCATGTGTATCTCCGCGCGCGTCCCGCGCACTTCCGGGTTTACACGCGGCCCCACGTGACCCGGTGCTGACGGCAGAGGTTCACTGCGCTTGCGCAAGTACCTTTCGGTTTCAAGGATCCTTTCGTTAGGTAGGAGTGGATGATGCCTTTTTGTGGGGAAAAAATCGCACCTCCGATGTGGGTGTGGATGTAGCTCCTGCTCTCACTGCTGTGCACACCAGACACGTTTCGGGGTTCAACCCCTTCTTCAGTGGTTAATCAGCAGTGAGTGTACGTCCAACCTAAATAGATCCATAGCTCCTCCCATTGCACGTCATATGTGGATTATGCAAAAAACTTGGACTGGATGAATTGGATCCCCCCAACCTATTGGTGTATATACCATTACATATAAACTCTTAAATATAAATATATGTGCCTCTTGATAGATATAAAAATAAAAACATACCTATACAACATAGAAATATACCAATATAAAAACCATGCAAATCCTAAAAACACTATATTCCATAGAGGATGACATAAAAACCACAGGATATAAACCAGTGATCCCATTTGATAATATTGATAAAAATGCATATATTTAATCACTTGCACTCAAATAAAATTTCTAAAAATATTTTAAAAATTGCTAGGAATAACTCAAAATTTCATGAAGTGTGGGGTCTAAACGCCCATATCCCGGGTTTCTGTTGATAGAAGAAAAATAAATGATTGGGGAGAACAAAGAGACCTCTGAAGAAAAGAATCTCTGAACATCTGGCCAACATCAGGAAGGGTTATCAACTACATTCACTATCCAAACACTTCAAGGAGTGCCACAATTGTGACCCCTCATCACTGAAGTTTGCAGCGATAGAAAAGATAAGGAAAACGTGGAGAGGGGGAAACCACATAGCCAGAATGTCTCGTCAAGAATCGAGGAGGATATTCGATCTTGATACATTGGTACCTAGAGGACTAAATGCCGAGTACGAAATATTCGGGTTTCTGTGAGGTGTGGGACTGGTGATGACGGGACATCGAAGTCAGGTCGTTCTCCCGACACTTCGATCTCCCCTCCTTATCAATCCCGCACCTCTATACTTCAATCATTTATTTTTCTTCTATCAACAGAAACCCGGGATATGGGCGTTTAGACCCCACACTTCATGAAATTTTGAGTTATTCCTAGCAATTTTTAAAATATTTTTAGAAATTTTATTTGAGTGCAAGTGATTAAATATATGCATTTTTATCAATATTATCAAATGGGATCACTGGTTTATATCCTGTGGTTTTTATGTCATCCTCTATGGAATATAGTGTTTTTAGGATTTGCATGGTTTTTATATTGGTATATTTCTATGTTGTATAGGTATGTTTTTATTTTTATATCTATCAAGAGGCACATATATTTATATTTAAGAGTTTATATGTAATGGTATATACATGCTGCAGCTGGCAAGCGCTTGGAACCAGACGGAGTGAGGTACGCCCTTGGGGGTAAGACATTCTGATACTATATGTGGGTGGACTGTAATAGCTACTGGATGCAATTATTAAGTGGACATCTCCACAGAGACATTACAGTGGAAACTGCAACGGATACCTAGTAGTAACAGCTTACAAATACACCTTGGGACTTGTAAGGACAAGGGAGATCATACTGTTTTGCATTGCGTTTTTGCACGGACTGCTTGTTTAATCTGGTTGTACCAGTGACCTACACTTTTGCACAGAGTTATTTTGCACAGAGTTATGTATGATGCACTGAGTTGATACATGTTATAAAGGGAATTTGGATACTTGCAATTTTATGTGTGGAATACAATAAACAGATTATACACTGATACACTGGTATTAGGCTCTTCCTCCACGCTTCTCAGAAAAGGTGTAGCCCCTCCATTCGTTAAACTAGTTTCTTCTATACATTCTGGCTTTAAGGGTGAGCCTTGGAGGTGAGTACCCTAGTCCTCTGACCTACCAGGAGTAGCCACCCAGGCACTCTTTTAATACTTGGTCCATGCATCAATTGGTCCATTCATCAATGGGTCCATGCATCAATTGGTCTATGCATCAATGGGTCCATGCATCAATGGGTCCATGCATCAATGGTTATATGCATCAATGGGCCCATCCATCAATGGGTCCTTGCATCAATGGGTCCTTGCATCAATGGGTCCATGCATCAATGGGTCTATGCATCAATGGGTCTATACATCAATGGGTCTATGAATCAATGGGTCTGTGCATCAATGGGTCTATGCATCAATGGGTCTATGCATCAATGGGTCTGTGCATCAATGGGTCCATGCATCAATGGGTCTATGCATCAATGGGTCTATGCATCAATGGGTCCATGCATCAATGGGTCTATGCATCAATGGGTCTGTGCATCAATGGGTCTATGCATCAATAGGTCCATGCATCAATGGGTCCATGCATCAATGGGTCTATGTATCAATGGGTCTATGTATCAATGGGTCTATGTATAAATGGGTCTATGCATCAATGGGTCTATGCATCAATGGGTCTATGCATCAATGGGTCTATGCATCAATGGTTCCATGCATCAATGGGTCCATGCATCAATGGGTCTGTGCATCAATGGGTCTATGCATCAATGGGTCTATGCATCAATGGGTCCATGCATCAATGGTTCTGTGCATCAATGGGTCTATGCATCATTGGGTCCATCCATCAATGGGTTTATGCATCAATGGGTCTACGCATCAATGAGTCCATGCATCAATGGGTCTGTGCATCAATGGGTCTATGCATCATTGGGTCCATCCATCAATGGGTTTATGCATCAATGGGTCTACGCATCAATGGGTCTGTGCATCAATGGGTCTATGCATCAATGGGTCTGTGCATCAATGGGTCCATGCACATAGGCGTAGTTTCTCATGCAGCCTGTTTGTGTTCAGGAAAAATCACAGCATTTTTTATATTCTGCGTTTTTCACGCAGCTCTGGCTCCATAAAAGTAAATGGTGATGTGTGAAAAATGGGCGACATCCGGATGCAATGCGTTTTTCACTGATGGCTGCTCAGAGATGTAGATTGTTTTTCTTAAGTTTTTTTTTCATACGCGTGAAAAACACATCAAAAACTTATTGCACCTGAAAACTGAAACACTGAACACAACTGCTGACAAGACTGACTGAACTTGAGTGCAAAACCATCATGACTTTCCTGAAGAGATCCTGACACAATCCGTATTGGCCTGAGATCTGTCCGTCCAGTTCTGTCTTGACTGGGATCTGGAGCATCGTGATGTAGTGAATGGGTTGGGTCCAATGATGCCACCCAGGATGCCAGTGCTGGTTATATAATATGTACCGCAAGGATTAAGACATAAAATAAAACCTCAAACATGTGGGCACTGGGACAATCCTGGTCAGGTTTGCGGAGCGGGGGAGGGACGCATTGAGCTTCATTATAGTTTCGTTCTAAAGACGATGTTCTGCTTCTCCTCGCTGACAATAGTTCCTTTGATTCTTCCTCCTTTCATTTCTTCTATTGCTTGGTTTTCATTGTGCTCGGGTGATGCTGTTCACATCATACAAAGAAACCTCTAGAAATTAAGAGGAAACCACCAGCCGACCCTACAGGCTGCATCGCATTGCTGAGCTCGGGGATCTCACCACAGTATTTGCATCTTCAGATCTACATCTAGTTACAGACACAACGGGGAAGATTTCCTAAGATTTAGACAGGCCAAACCTAGACGAGACAGTCCGATACGGTGCCAGGTTCATCACAGCGGCTGATACTGGATGATTGGTCTGGAGACCTTCATGCGTCTACACTAACTTCCTACCACCTAATACCTGACCTAAAGGGAATGTGACCTGCTGTTTAACACATTGTTAAAGAATCTTTGATGATGTTATCTATAATTTTCCATGTCACTTTTTATATTTAAACTAAAACAAACATTCCTGCAGTTTTCACACCAACCACTATGTCTACTAATTGGCGCCACTTCTTAGTCTGTACAGATCACTTTACTACAGTTATCTGTCATTCTAATCCTCCCTGTAATGATACCACTTCTGTGTATAGATAAGACAGGATCCTCTATTCACAAGTGATTGTCAGATCTTATCTACTCCACCTCCCTGCACAATGACCTCTGTACAGGACACAGAGCCTAGAAGAGTCTCCCATAGAAGTCAATGAGGTCCCTTCTGTCCATTGTGTCTATGGACCACGGGGCTGCTGTAAAGCTACTGTAAAATGTTTTAATGCTTTGTAAATGCTGTTAAGAACAGCTCATGCAAGATGGCCGCCCCCATAATCATGTTCAAGATGACCACCCCCATATTCATGTTCAAGATGGCCACCCCCATAATAATGTTTTAAGATGACCACCCCCATATTCCTGTTCAAGATGGCTGCCTCCACAATTATGTTCAAGATGGCCGCCCCCATAATCATGTTCAAGATGGCCGCCCCAATAATCATGTTCAAGATGGCCGCCCCAATAATCATGTTCAAGATGGCCACTTTAAGTTTTTTTCTAGATTTTCAGTCACCGCTGTGAATCCAGGACAGGCCAGCAAAGTAATTTTATTCTTATAAGTGGGCAGGGAATATAATAAAAGCTCTATTGTCTTGTCAGAGGACTAGATTAGGCAGGATACTCTTAGATTAGGCTCGTACGCAGCTCCCCTTCCCCCTGACTGTAATGGGCGATGATATTTCTCTTCAGACTTCCATTCATTTCAGCTACCAGAAATCACACACTCTGTTCTGCACTAGAGACGGGAAGAAGGTGCGTCCCCAACATGGTCTCCAATATTTATCAAAATATCAAACATTATTTCTCTTCTACTGACTGAAATAGAAAAAGAATGACACAAAACAAGACATTCCCTCTAATTCTTTGCGTTAGATATCCCAGAGATGGAGCATCGGCAGAAAAAAAGAGTATGGACGGAAAGAAGATAAAGCCCCTAACCTTCAAAAAATGGAGCAAATAGGGGGATACTCAAAGGACTCTTTGGGGAATTATAAATGGCTGCAAGCAATCCGTCCCAAACAGTTAATAGGATGATGGGTTGTATCCTCTTGTAGAGCTGTCTGGGTGGTTGAGAGGACAATACACACTGTGTTTGGGGCCATACTATACACTGCGCTCTGAGACACACTACACAGTCCATTCCCCCCCGGCCACACTGAACACTGGCCTTTCCATAATCTCTACTATACAATGGATGATATTGGAACAATCCTGCCTACGATTTGTCATAATAACTCCTGTAGAGCAGAAGTCCTGCTGATATCAGCTACATGTTAGATACAGACCACACCCAACATGAATTTACACCCCAGACAAGACCTCAAAATGAATTTACATGCCAGATAAGACCCCAAAATGAATTTACATCCCAGATAAGACCTCAAAATTAATTTACACCCCAGATAAGACCCCAAAATAAATTTACACCCCAGATAAGACCTCAAAATTAATTTACACCCCAGATAAGACCCCAAAATAAATTTACACCCCAGATAAGACCTCAAAATGAATTTACACCCCAGATAAGACCCCAAAATAAATTTACACCCCAGATAAGACCCCAAAATTAATTTCCACTTCGAATCAGACCCTGTGTTTACTTGTGTTACCCCACTCCAGGATCTGCTGACCAGTATCTGGACCCTGTATAGCTGAGGGGCATCGGCCAACATAGGGAAGTAAGTAACACTAGCAATTATATCAAACCCAATAGATAATGAGCAAATGAAATGCCCCATGTATCTGCGCTGCATGTCCCCTTCTCAGCCGTCTTACAGTAAATGTCTCTCTAAAGCTTTTTAACACTTTACAATAAGTCAAGTTCCTCTTTTCTGGAAACCTCCAGTAAGTGGAGACACCGGATGACATGTTACTGCTGAACCAGCAAAACGCGCGACTTCTGCTTCATGGATTCCTATTTTTCTTCTAGTCACTCAGTTTATCTGGGATTATCAGTTGCTCACGTATAATATGATGAGTATATCAGCCTCATGTACATGAAGATTTGATTGTGAACTGGTGCAGGTCTCGCTCCATCACCATGGACAGAAGTCCTATAAGGACAAGAAGATTTCTCTGTAGCTTTTTTCCCCTTTAGATTGTAGTCCTTTAGGTCCTATTTGTGGTCTATGCTTGTTATTAATGAGCTGCATTATGGTCCAGATGGACAATTCTTCTTGTCCCTTCACATAGGCAGATGGGCATGTTGTAATGCTGTGACCGGGGAGACTATCCTCTCACGACACCGGGCACAGCAGTCCGACTCCATGAGCAGTTGAGCACAATAACTCTGCTTACAGGTGACCGGATGACTCTATCACAAACCGAAGTGTTAGAAAGTTACACAAACCCGATGACAGTGCCTCATGCAAAGTCGGTAAATGAACGCATGGACTCTCTGATAAGAAAGGAAAGTCTCTACCACAAGCCCCTCTTAGACCCTTTCTTTTTTTTTTTTTATATTGAGAAACACCAACTAGGAAAGCGGCTCAGGACCAACATCCAATAAAAATCCCACATTTATTAGATTGTCCTTAAAATCTACACCATCAGATGTAAAGACTGGGATCACATAGAGAAATGTTCTGTGCCCCTCACATGACAACTTGTTCTTGGGGCTGAGGGAAAAAGCAATCTTCTTAACTGATTGGATGAGCTGGATTGAGAGGATCCCATTCTGGGGGTGGCTATATCGATGACATGCTGATGACTTGGTGGGTTCTCTGGAGGATCTGAATGTCTTAATGTTTTCAGAATAATTTTATTATCAAACTCACAAATAAAGTAGTTTGAAGTAATAATGATTTCCCCGACATCCAGATCCTGGTCAATGGGAGCTCATACGACCAACTTGTTCTGGAAAAGACTTACCTCCGGCAGTCCCATAGATCTTAGTGGAGGAGTGCATGCTCAATCTGACACTACTCCATATAGGTTCATGAGTCCCGCATTTTCATGAATGTTGTGGTCCCAGTGGTCAGACACCATTTATTATACCTTCATCCCTCACACCTACTCTAGTCTTTCTCTCTGGCTGTCACCAATCAAAAATCTTCAACCTCTCTCTCTTTTCTGGTATCTTACCCTCCTCTTTCAAACACTTTATCATTACTCCATTATTTAAAAAAAAACTTCTCTTGACCCGTCCTACACAGCTTACTACAGACCAGTTTCCAATCTTTCCTTCATCTCTAAACTCCTTGAGCGTCCGGTCTACTCTTGCCTCATCCACTATCTCTCTGCTCACTCTCTCTTTGACCAATTACAATCTGGTTTCCACACCCAACATTCTACAGAAACTGCCCTCACCAAAGTGACAAATGACCTCCTGACAGCAAAATGCAACGGTGACTACTCTCTGCTCATTCTCCTTGACCTCTCTGCAGCTTTTGAGATTCTAGACCACCATCTCCTACTCACCATGCTCCAATCTATTAGACTAAAGGACACTGCCCTCTCCTGGTTTTCCTTATATCTCTCTGATTGCTCTTTCAGTATGTCATTCACTGGCTCCACTTCTTCTCCTCCTCTCCCTCTTGCTGTTGAGGTTCCTCAGGGTTCAGTCCTAGACCCTCTCCTCTTCTCTCTTTACACAGCCCCAGTTGGACAGACCATCAGCAGATTTTGTCTCCAGTACCATCTCTATGCTGATGACTAGTGTTGAGCATGAATATTCGAATAGCGAATTTTTATCGCGAATATCGCGATTTTGATAATTCACGAATATTGCGAATATAGCGCTATATATTCGCTATTTTGAATATTTGTTTTTTGTTGTTTTTTTGTTGTTAATCCTTGTTGCTCTCTGGTTGTCTTACCACTTCCCAAAAGCTGTTCTTACCTGTCCAGAGGGTTCTTGGCTCCCTGTCTGCTTCAGACAATGCCCGTTGCCGCTTCTGCCAACTTCCCATGTGTATGGGAACGCCTCTATGCTAAAATGTACTGTCGGATGTGAGAATCACGATCTCACAAATTTGACTAAGTTGTAATCGCAATGCGATTAATATAACCTGAATTACTCGCATTGCGATATTCGTTATATTCTAGCAATACAACCATTAGGAACCCAGCTTTAAGTTGAATTCGCAATGCGGACATATACTCGCATTGCAAAATCAACTTCGAGCTGAGTTTCTAATGGTTGTATTGCTAGAATATAACGAAGATTGAGAATATAGTGCTATATTCGTGAATTCGTGATATTTGTCATCTTCGTTTTATTTTAGCAATACAACCATTAGGAATTTGACTCTAAGCTCAATTCGCCATACGATTATATGTTCGCTTCGCGAATGAAACTTAGGGCTGAGTTCCTAATGGTCGTTGCTAGAATATAACGAAGATTGAGAATATAGAGCTATATTCGTGATATTCGTTATCTTTGTCAATTCTAGCAATACAAGTTACAACCATTAGGAACTCAGCTCTAAGTTTAATTTGCGATGCGAATATAAATTCACGTAACATTCGCAATATATAGAATAATGACGAACATTCGATTTCGACGAATATATGACGAATATTCAATCGAATATTCGCGAAATATCGCGAAATCGAATATGGCACCTCCCGCTCATCACTACTGATGGCACACAACTATACACTTCATCCCCAGACTTCATCCCTGCTGTACTACAAAAAACCAGTGACTGTCTCTCCGCTATCTCTAACATTCTATCCTCCCTCTATCTGAAACTGAATCTTTCAAAAACTGAACTTCTTGTGTTCTCCCCATCTACTAACCTACCTAAACCTGATATCTGCCTCTCAGTGTGTGACACCATCATCACTCCTAGGCATCACGTCCGCTCTCTTGGTGTGACGTTTGACACTGAGCTTTCCTTCAACCCCTATATTCATTGTCTAGCCCGATTATGTCGCCTGTGCCTCAAAAACATCTCTAAAATCCACCCCTTTCATACTATGGAAACAACAAAAACTCTAATTGTCTGCTTTACTCACACCCGCCTTAATTACTGTAACTCACTATTAATTGGCCTCCCCCTCACCAAACTCTCCCCTCTCCAATATATCCTTAATGCAGCAGCCAGACTCACCTATCTGTCCAACCACTACTCCAATGCGTCCAATCTGTGCCAGTCATTGCACTATATGCCCATACAGTATATAATCCAATTTAAACTGCTTGTTCTCACTGACAAAGCTCTCCACAGTGCTGCACCCCCTACATCTTCTCATCTCTGTCTACCATTCTACCTGTGCTCTCCACAGTGCTGCACCTCCATACATCTCCTCCTCATCTCTGTCTACCATCCTACCCGTGCTCTCCACAGTGCTGCACCCCCTACATCTCCTCATCTCTGTCTACCATCCTACCTGTGCTCTCCACAGTGCTGCACCCCCTACATCTCTTCCTCATCTCTGTCTACCATCCTACCTGCACTCTCCACACTGCTGCACCCCCTACATCTTCTCATCTCTGTCTACCATTCTACCTGTTCTCTCCACAGTGCTGCACCCCCTACATCTCCTCCTCATCTCTGTCTACCATTCTACCCGTGCTCTCCACAGTGCTGCACCCCCTACATCTCCTCCTCATATCCATCTACCATCCTATTGTATTCTCCACAGTGCTGCACCCACTACATCTCCTCCCTCATCTCTGTCTACCACCCTACCTGTACTCTCCACACTGCTGCACCCCCTACATCTCCTCCCTCATCTCTGTCTACCACCCTACCTGTGCTCTCCACAGTGCTGCACCACCTACATCTCCTCCCTCATCTCTGTCTACCACCCTACCCATGCTCAACACAGTGCTGCACCCCCTACATCTCCTCACTCATCTCTGTCTACCACCCTACCTATGCTCTCCACAGTGCTAAACCCCATTACATCTACCAGCCTACCTGTGCTCTATGCTTTGCAAACAATTTCTGTCTGACATCTGCCATAATCCGAGCCTCTCACTCCCGTCTCCAAGTTTTCTCCTGAGCTGCACCAGTTCTCTGGAATGTTCTTCCCCAAGAAATTAGGTTTCATCACAATATACACAGTTTTAGGCTCTCCCTGAAAACACATCTTATCAGGGTGGCCGATCACAACCCCTGATCTAACTTCTCTCCATATATAGACCATTTATCATATCCTGAACCTGATCCTCCGCCAATCTCTCCACCGCACCAGAAGCTCTACAGATACCAGCTGATCCCCTATTTTCACAAGATGGTTGGACCATTGTACAAAACAAGCACTTCTACCTTTTGTGTCAGCCGCTTACCCTCATAGATTGTAAGCTTTAGTGAGCAGGGTCCTCATTCCTCTTGTTGTAATTACTGACTTGTCTCTTGCTCTGTTACTTATGACTGTACCTGAGCCCCTGAACTGTAAAGCGCTGCCGAATATGTTGGCGCTATAGATATACACATTATTAGTATAGCCCCGGTAGTAGGTTTGCAGACATACACACATCTTAAATATATGTGCTGCAAGACAGATGACGTGTGGAAGCTAAACCCGTTCTTCATCATATTAAGTTGATCTAGAACTGTGGTGATTTCTGAATATCTGCAGATTTAATAATATATTTATTGGTTCTCAAAAAGAGAAGTGGATGAGAGTTGTGGTCCAACATGAAACCATGTGGACCGAAAAACTTCACAGACTGTTACCTCAGGGGTTTGCTTTGTTCCCTTCCTATGGCCTCCCAGTCTTCAATCTATGCGAGGTCCTTTATATTAGTAAGTTTAAAGGGATTCTCTGGGATTTTCACATTGATGGTCTATCAATATGTGATCTGTTGGGGTCAGACTCCAGGGACCACCGCCAATCAGCTGTATGAGGAGGCTTCGGTGCTCTCTGGGAGCTTAGGACTCTTTCTAAGCCAGTGATGTCCTCGTATATCAGTCATGTGGCCTAGGAGCAGCTCAGTCTCATTCAAGTAAATGGGCCTGGACTGCAATACTTAGGACAGCCCCTAGACTACGGATGGCACTATGCTTGGTAAGCTGTGAGGAGGCTGCGGCGCTCACCGGGCCTCCAGTCAGTGCAGTGGTGCATGGGTATTTTCTCTGTCCCCACACGATACATGAGCTCCTGGGTCCGCCACCATAATCCCGGTGTTTGCTGGGATATTGTTGTCAGCAGCGAGGAGGGCATGCTCCCTGGTGGTGGCCTCTTTCTAACCTCCACATCTGCCCTAATGCCAGCATGACGTCCCTGAGGCTCCGGACATCCTCAGATGATAAGATGGCAACCAAAGACAACGCAGAAGTGAAGAAGCGCTGCACCATCTACAGGCACATGTTACATATAAGCAGGATATTACAGGTTAGAGATATGGGGAACTGTTTTATGTAAATGATTTCTAATCGCTGTAGAAATGAGAAATTCTACAACTTTCTAATAGACTCGGAGCTTCATTTCCTCCACATTTTCAAGATGTTTAATATGAATGAGAACGATCCCAATAACATCAGAGGTTGAAGATTTACATGAATGTCGGGAGTCCTGACTGCATACAATATGTGCAATCTCCAGTGCACTGTACATACATGTGGGGTTCATACATAGCTCCTCAAATGTAATTAGGGTTGTCACCTTTTCCAACAAAAAATACCGGCCAAGTAAAGCCACATCCCAATAATATTAATGCTCCTATTAGTGTCCCCTAGAATAATCCATGCCCTCATTAGTGCCCCCAGTAATAGTAATGCCTCCATTAGCCCCCAGAAGTAATACTGTGCACATTAGTAGTGTTAAGCGTGAATATTAGAATAGCGATATTTTTTTACGAATATCAGCACTTTGCTAATTTGCGAATATTTAGAATCTCGTGCTATATATTCGTAAAAAAAGGAATATTCGTTATTTTTTTTTTATCTGAACCAAGATGCGGTTAACGAAGATAAAGAATATAGCGCTATATTCGTATTCATTATATTTGTTAATTCTAGCAAGTCAATATGAAACCCGACTGTTCCCAGCTCTAAGTTGGTTGCGCAATGTGAAAATATTACTTTACCTATTTTTTGCAATAAATAGAATACTGAGTCATTATTTTATTTATTGCAAAAAATAGGTAAACTAATATTCTCGCATTGCGCATCCAACTTAGAGCTGGGTACAGTCAACTTTCCGATTGGCTTGCTAGAATTAGCGAATATAAAGAATATAGCGCTATATTCGTATTCGTCATATTCGTTAATTCTACCCAGCCGAACAATAGTAAAGTAAGTTGCATATACCCCGCTCTAATTTAGATGCGCAATGCGAGTAATATTACTTATTATTCTCACATTGTGCATCCAGCTTAGAGCTGTGTATAGGCAACTTTCCTATTGGTTGGCTTGCTAGAATGAATGAATATAGAGAATATAGCGCTATATTCGTTATCTTCGTTAATTCTAGATAGCCAGCCAATAGGAAAGTTGCCTTTATACCCCGTATAAAAAGTGCCTCTTGAGCTCTGTATTTTTTGCCCCATAAGACGCATCCCCCCCCCCAAAGAGGGGGAAAAATGCGCCTGTGTCTTATGGGGTTAATACTAATCAGCGCTGATTAGGACTGGAGGACCGGGAAGCGGTGAAAGCTCTGTACTCACTGGTCCTCAGCTGTCGGCTGTGCGCAGCCTTCACAGCCAACAGCCGAGGACCAGGAAGAAGAGAGAGAGAGCGTTGGTGGTGAGGAGCGGCGGTGTCCAGGAGCAGGAGAGGTAAGTGGTTTATTTATTTTATTTGCGCTGATGGTTAGGGGCTCAAATATGAGGGTGGGGGCTGATATATGAGGCTGGGGAGCTGACATGAGGCTGGGGGGCTGATATATGAGGCTGAAAGAGGCTGATATATGAGGCTGGAAGGAGCTGATATGAGGTCTTATTGAGGGTCTTATTAACATTGGGGGTCTGATTGGGGCTGTCAGCTGAGGTCTGATTAACATTTGGGGTCTGACTGCTGGTCTGACTGCACCATGAGGTGTAATAAAAACTATTTTTTTCTTATTGTCCTCTAAAACCTGAGTGCGTCTTATGGACCGGTTCGTCTTATAGGGCGAAAAATACGAGTACTTGCTTGCTCCTCCTCCCGACCTCCCCTGCCCTTTGCGCAAGCCACGTGCCGTGACATCACGCAAAGGCACTGCAACGCTAGGGTGAGCTGAGCTCCGGTCTCCTTCCTGAACTGCAGAGCGGTGCCCATTTCCAGCCCTGAGCCCGGCTGCCCAGAGCACTGATCCTGAGCCGCTGGAGTCTTCAGAACTGTAAGTATTTACAGTAATTCACTGTACTCCACGAGGTGTGTGGATTTTTTTTGTGTGTATGTTGTGGTGGAGTTTTTTGATTGCATGGTAGGCTGTGGGAAGGCGGAATCCAGGGGGTCCAAGTAAATTCTTGCCCAGGGTCCAATCAATATTAAAAACGGCCTTGCCCGACACTACTGCTATTTTCCACTATAGTTACTGGATTCTCCGGGGCACACTCTGTTACAGGGGACACCGGCCAAGGGTTTGGTGTGCTTTGGCGGCTGGGCCCCTGGATTAAGTAAAGTCATGACGCCAGTACCGTTACGGTACTACAAGGATGAGAGTAGTAGTGGAGAATTTGAAGAGTGAAACACAAGTTGAATCCAACTCACAACTTTTACTGTCTGCAGGTTCTCAGTAGAAATTACATCCAAATATAACACAGTCTCTTTTGTACACGGAGGTAATAAGATGTAATCCGAGGTAACAGACTTTTTGTGGCTCGGTATATCACAGGCCTAAGTACAGTTAAGTTAGTGAGAGTATGGCTGACTGGTACCTTTAGCCATTTGCCTTATTCTAATCCCAGTAACGGTGGTTTCTGATCCTTCCTTCTACATAGTGCAAATAACAGCTGGCCTGGCTGTAAAATATATTGTAGGTGTAACGGGGGTTTGAGGACGCCCCCTAGTGTCTTTGGGGTCCCTAAACCTAGTTAACTCACTTTGCCTGACAGGCGGATCCTGAGCCTCCGCTATCTGGGAGCTGGGGTACATGTCTGCGGCAGTGCCTCCACCCAGTGGAGCATCCGGGGTAGGGATGTGGGGTCCCACTGGGAACAAACTTGGTGCAATGAGACTGACACAGCCTAACTGGAATTAACTTTATATAGTACGTAGCAAATGAACCAACATATATAGGAAAATGCAATAGAGTAACACAGATAACAATGCAATGTGGATTTTTCCTCACCCACCCACCAGCACACCTGCATCCCACCCCCTTATCTTCGCCCTAGTGGCCGTTGGTGCACATAGAAGAGTTGGGGCCCTTATAAGTCCTGCTCCGCAGGGTCACTGAAGTAGCCAAAGCTGTGTAATGTCCGTCACTGGACCTCAGAGTCTTTACTGTGAGTGAGGAGACAGGTGCCCTGTGGTGATACAGCGAGAGGTTTGACTTACCCTCACAACACAATTAACCAGGTCAGTCAGCAGCAGTCTCCTCTTACTGGATTCACCAGACGTCTGGACTCAATGCTTGTCTTTGCCAGCAGGTCCCTCTCTCAGCAGGTGTGATCTTGGGTGAAGCAAGTTCTCTCAGCAAGGTTCTATCTCTGGGCTGCAGTCTCTCACAACTAGACACATGTCCTCTCTCTGGCTGAGCATGTGGTAACTTCTAGAAGATCTTCCAGGACCTCCTTCCTCAGAGCTGTGCCGGAAGTATCCTAACAGGACCTGCGATGATGCCACAATCCATGTGACCGATTTCAGCAGGTCATGTGATCAATGCTGAATGTTTTATTAACAGCATACTGAGTCCATCTGCCATCTACTGGGCATTTCAGATAATGCAGCCTGTGTCACTTCACAGGGTTACATGCTCCCCCTTGAAAATACTTGCCTTCCACTGGCAAGTCCTAGCCAGGAGGCCTAACAAAAATTCAACAAAATAAAGGTTTAGCGTACATACAGTACAGTTAGCACGGTAACATCCTAGCTAGCTAGTTATCTAGGGTAAAGAGTCACTAACATTTACCACTTCAGCTAGTGCATGTAGGAAAGTGGCCATTTTAGACGCTGCTTGTGTCAGCGGAGCATAACTGGGCTCTCCTATATTATCATAAACTAGGGCCCTAGGGGGTTGCCGCACTCTGGTGCTGTGTCTCAGTTCTCGCTGTGGGAGAGGATCTTGGGACATCAACTGTGGAACTTCGACTCCTGCCCTCGAAGTAGAGTCTCTAAGGGAAGTTCCAGGCACAAAACATGGACTTTCTGGATTCAACCTTGGAGAACTTTGTGACCCAGGAGAGGTTCCGGGACTTTGTGAACCCACAGGAGTTAAAGGAGGTAATTGCTGTGTTTCTTCTGCGGGTGATGACCACCACTGATCCTCTACACTGGGAGTTCCCGGGGTCTCCTCTGGCCCATTTCCAGGACTCTCTGCTGGGGTTTCCTCCAGATCTTCACTACTCTCTTCCTCTTCATCAGCATACACAACTGGAAGCAGATGGTTTCTATGCCAAGCCTTTATTCGGCCCTCCGGGCCCCTAATGTTGTACACTGGCAGTCTTTCCAGTTTGGACACAACCTCAAACAGGGCATCTTTCCATCTGTCAGCCAGTTTGTGTTTTCCAGGCACACCTAAATTCTGGAGAAGAACTTTATCCCCTGCTTGAATCTCCCGATATCTCACCTTAGAATCATACCTTCTTTTGTTCCGTTCTTCCATTTTTGCTGCAGCTTGGGTGGCCAACTCATAGGCCCGATGAAGGTTTTGTTTGAGGTTCCTCACATATTGAAAGTGTGAAGTTGAATCTGTTCCATCAGGAGACACTCCCAAATGGACATCTATCGGCAATCGAGCTTCTCTCCCGAACATCAGGAAATAGGGTGAGAACCCTGTAGATTCATGCCTTGTACAGTTGTATGCGTGGACCATGGCTTCCACATGTTTACTCCAAGACTGCTTCTCGACTTGTTTGAGAGTCCCTAGCATATCTAGAAGGGTCCTATTGAACCGTTCTGGCTGTGCATAACCCTCCGGATGATAAGGTGTGGTTCTGGACTTCTGCACCTGCAACATGTCCAACAGCTCCTTGATCAACTTACTCTCAAAGTCTCTACCTTGATCAGAGTGTATCCGATTGGGTAGTCCATAGTGAATAAAATACTTCTGCCAAAGGACTTTGGCTACAGTCACAGCCTTTTGATCTTTAGTGGGGAAGGCTTGAGCATATCTGGTGAAATGGTCCGTTACCACCAGCACATTTCCAATTCCCGCTGTATCGCTCTCAATGCAGAGATAGTCCATGCACACAAGATCCATGGGTCCCATACTTTTCAGATGACCCATAGGGGCAGCTCTCACAGGCAGGGTCTTCCTCTGGATACACCTCCTGCATGTCTTTACATGTTGCTCGACATGTTCCCTCATGCGAGGCCAATAGAACCGATCTTGTACTAGGCCATAGGTCTTGTCCACCCCGAGATGCCCATGTTGATCGTGGAGAGCTCTCAGGACCATGCCACGGTATCTGTGCGGTAGTACCAATTGTTTTCTGTCAGGGTGATCATGATACTTCACGACCCTATAGAGTAATCCATCTTCGAGATGTAGTCGGCTCCATTCTCTTCGGTATAATTCTCTTTGACTCACAGGTAGAGAAGTCAGCAATTTAGGATCCTTAGTCTTTATTGCTCTGATAACTATCCCAATATACCAGTCCTGCGCTTGAGCCTTCTTCTTGTCTTCTGTGGTTATACTGGACCACTGTTGAAGCATGACTGGAGCATGGAACACCTCAGGCACGGCTTCTGGAGAGTGGCTAATGGAGTCTATCCCTCTTAGCTCGGCAAATTCTTCTTGACTCTCGGCCACCACATACATCTGACAAAGGCTCCTACCCCCGGCCCAGGGATCTCTTCCCACTCCTCTTCTTCTTGGTGAGGAGGGAGTCTAGGTCTGCGGGACAGGGCATCTGCGCTGACATTCTTGGGCCCAGGCTTGTACTTCAGGCTGAAACTGTAGCTTGACAAGGCAGCCAACCACCTATGTCCTGTGGCATCCAGCTTAGCTGTAGTCTGGATGTAGGTAAGTGGATTGTTGTCAGTCCTTACTTCGAATGTTGCTCCATACAAATAGTCATGCAGCTTATCCACGATGGCCCACTTGAGTGCCAGAAATTCCAATTTATGGACTGGATAGTTCTTCTCTGCACCTGTAAGACTTCTACTTATGTAAGCCACCGGCCTCAATCCTTCTGGATAACTTTGGTGCAGTACACCCCTAGGCCTTCCATACTGGCATCCACATGGAGGATATATGGTTTCTCAGGGTCTGCATAGGCTAAGACAGGAGCTTCTGTAAGTCTCTTCTTCAATGTCAGAAAGGCATCTTCACATCCTGAAGTCCATTTCTCTCCAAAGGGGTCTTTAGGATATGGTGCCTTAGCACCCTTTACGTCAGAGGTAATCTTCAGTAGGTCATGTAACTCTCGAGCAATCTTTGAGTAGTCTTTCACGAACCTTCGGTAGTAACCACAGAATCCGAGAAAGGACCGCAACTCACTGATGTTATTTGGTCTTGGCCAATTCAACACTGCTTCAATTTTAGCAGGATCTGTGGCTACTCCTTCAGCGGAGACTATGTGCCCCACATAAGTGACAGAGTTCTGGGCAAATCGGCATTTGTCCACTGATAGCTTCAGGCCTTCAGCTTGAAGTCGATCCAACACCTTTAGCAATCTTTGTTCATGCTCCTCTGGTGTCTTCCGAAAACAATTAGGTCATCTAGATACACTAGACACTCTTTGGGATTCATATCCCCACAGTTTTCTCCATCAGCCTCTGAAAAGTAGCAGGAGCTCCTGTGACTCCCTGTGGCATTCTGGTAAACTGGAAGAACCCCAAAGGGCAGATGAAAGCTGTCTTTTCCTGATCCTCCTTCTTCATGGGTACCTGATAATATCCAGACCTCAAGTCAAGCACACTGAACCACTGGCTGCCAGATAGGGCGTTCAGAAGATCCTCTATCCGGGGCAAAGTGTACTGATCTGGCACAGTCCTCTTGTTCAGAGTACGGTAGTCCACACATAGCCGAACTGAACCATTCTTTTTCTCACTACCACAATAGGTGAGGCATAGGGGCTCCGGGACTCTGTGATGATGCCTGCTCCTTCCATCTGCTGGAGTACGTCCCGGACATCTTCCACATCTCGAGGGGGTATTCTTCTTGACCTTTCTCTGAAAGGAGTAGGATCAGCAAGTCTTATAGCATGGGTGGCACTCTTAGAACACCCCACGTCCATCTCTGCTCTGGAGAACACTCCCTCTCGGGTGGCCAGTTTTGAACGAAGGCTGTCTTTCCACTCCTGTGGTAGAGGAGAATCTTCTAGATCAAAATCTAAAGGTGCTTTCACATGATCCTTCTGCTCTGCACTCACAGACATGATGGACGAAACTTGATCTAAAAGGTGTATCACACCAATCTTCTGATGACGATCAATCCGGATTTCTGAGGGGTTAAATTCTGTACCATCACAGGAAAGCTCCGACACCACCTTTTTCGCCAATCTTTTACCTCAGGTATGAGAGTCCACCCTTCTTCTGATCCTCTTCAGGCAGAGACTCAATAAGGTATTGTCCAGTTCCCCCAACATTTCATGGTGCATTGAGGCTATGGCTCGTAAGGTTTTGGTCTCACCAGGCTTCACAAATGCAGGTTCTGTTCCTGAATAGTGGCACGACCCTGGTTTTGTTTCAAGGGCTAGTCGTCTACACTCTTTTCCTAGGACAGGGCTGACCTCCATCAGTCGGTCTAAGGAGACATCTCCCACTTCTGTCAGATAGGCCTTGAATACATCCTGTACCATCTTTGCATTAGTACCCAATATTATTGGGGCACACACTTTCTTGGCTGCAGGGCATATCAAAGCTTCCAGCTCCATAGGACATATCATCCCGGTGTTTAACTGGGGAATAGTTATGGTCACTTTTATGCATCCCTCCACAGGTTGAGCTTGAGACCCAACGCCCCATAGCTGAAACTCTCCTGCAGGTTCCATAGGAATGTGTTTCAAATGACGTTCATAGAAGTCTCTGTAGATAATGGTGACTTGAGAACCTGTATCTAGCAATCCTGGAGCATGAATTCCTTCTACTTGCACGTGTATCAAAGATTTAGGCCCAATCTTGGCCCCTACCGATAAACTATATGTAGGCCGGGTCTTCCTTCGCTTGTAAGACCTGGTCATTTGAGTCTCCTCGAGCTCGGTTGCCAGCACCTCCACATCCACCTCCATGGAATTCGCAGGGCACTCCCGCTGAAAATGCCCTGACTTTCCACATTTAAAGCAGTCCCCTCGGCGGGGTGAATCCTCAGGAAACAGTTTTTTCTGAGTCTTCCTGTGTTGCCCCCAACTTCCAGGAGGAGGATCTGCTCTCTCTGGTGGTGATTTGCACAAGAGCTCCAATTCAGCCACCTTCTTCCTAAGAGCTGACAGTTCTGTATCCTCTTTCTCCTTCTGTAGGGGTGGACACGTCTGGTCTTCCAATCTCCTGGCTGTATTTATTAATGTGGAATAAGGCAGAACCTTATCATCCAACTTGGCTCTCAGCAGAATCATAACTGGATTATTGGTCAAACCACCTCTCTGAATTTGCTTAGATAGCCGAGCATCCAACTCAGAGGCAGTGACTGCACCTTTATGGAATAACTTTCCAAGCGATAGCTGTAACCGGTTGATATAGTCAGTGGCTTTTTCATGCTCCTTCTGCTTAGTGGCTAGGAACTTAACCAACAGATCATCCAAATCTTCTGATTTCCCATAAGCATCCTGTAAAACTTGTAGATAGTCGTGCACAGTAGCTTGCCCATTTACTCCCTTGTACAGTCTTATCATGTCTGTAGCGGGAAAACGAAGACTTTCCACCAACCGCTGTTTCTTTATGGTATCCGTACAAGACCATTCCTCCAACAACTGCATAGCATTATCCTTCCAGACCTCAAAAGGCTCTTCTCCTGAAGGAACAGGCTGATTCCTAGAAAAGACCTTTAGTTTGTGGTAACTATGGGTGTGGTTTGCCGTCACTATGGCTTCTGAGAGTTTCTGTAGTATGTCCGATACATCACTACCTCCTGTAGGCAGGGTGCGTACTTCAGGGTGGTCTGGTTTCAGTAATTCTGTAGATGGATGAGATTCTGCTTTAGGAGTAATCATCCCCTGTCCTCTAGGAGGATGGGCAGCTTGTTTAGGAATGGCTCCGGCCTTTCCGGAGATGGGAGTCAGGGGCTTAGAATAATTTTCTGTGATATAATCTCTCTGTTCTAATTTAAAGGGTTGTTGCAGTAAGACCCTTTCTTTCTTATCAAGGAGAGCGTACACTAAGGAGCATCCTTCATCCGGGGCTCCATATAAATGAATGTTGGTAGGCATCTCATGGTCTCCCAAGTCCGTATGACAATATATTAACATGTAAGTTTGGCCTTCAGAATCCTGCAGGATATCCCTGACGGTCGCCATTTCTATTCCCAGTCGAAGTTCTTTACACAAGATGACGTGATTCATCTCACAGCAGGATGGGACTTTGCATAACATCACAGCTTGCTGTAATGGTACATTTCTTTGCTGGGCCCACTCTTTTGCAAAGGAGGGAGTGGCCTGAGGATTTAACCTATTCTCACTGGTTGTACCCCAATAAATCTCAGCAGTGCCTCCATATGTAATGGGGGTTTGAGGACGCCCCCTAGTGTCTTTGGGGTCGGTAAACCTAGTTAACTCACTATGCCTGACAGGCGGATCCTGAGCCTCCGCTATCTGGGAGCTGGGGTACATGTCTGCGGCAGTGCCTCCACCCAGTGGAGCATCCGGGGTAGGGATGTGGGGTCCCACTGGGAACAAACTTGGTGCAATGAGACTGACACAGCCTAACTGGAATTAACTTTATATAGTACGTAGCAAATGAACCAACATATATAGGATAATACAATAGAGTAACACAGATAACAATGCAATGTGGATTTTTACAGAGTCTTTACTGTGAGTGAGGAGACAGGTGCCCTGTGGTGGTACAGCGAGAGGTTTGACTTACCCTCACAACACAATTAACCAGGTCAGTCAGCAGCAGTCTCCTCTTACTGGATTCACCAGACGTCTGGACTCAATGCTTGTCTTTGCCAGCAGGTCCCTCTCTCAGCAGGTGTGATCTTGGGTGAAGCAAGTTCTCTCAGCAAGGTTCTATCTCTGGGCTGCAGTCTCTCACAACTAGACACATGTCCTCTCTCTGGCTGAGCATGTGGTAACTTCTAGAAGATCTTCCAGGACCTCCTTCCTCAGAGCTGTGCCGGAAGTATCCTAACAGGACCTGCGATGATGCCACAATCCATGTGACTGATTTCAGCAGGTCATGTGATCAATGCTGAATGTTTTATTAACAGCATACTGAGTCCATCTGCCATCTACTGGGCATTTCAGATAATGCAGCCTGTGTCACTTCACAGGGTTACATAGGTGAGGCTGCCGGAAGCTTAAATCCTTCATCTGGGTACAAAGGCGCCTAAATATAATGGCTATTGCCCTTCCATTGTCTTTCTACAGTTAAAAGCAATCTTTCACTTGTCACCCCGGAAGAGTGGACAGTAGAAGGAATTCTCACCTCAGCCTTGTTCCTTGGCTTATAACTTGGGAGAAGAACACTTGGCTACTCTGGACCGTAAAGCCCAAGAGGGCGAGAGAGCTGAGAGGAGGTGGCCTCTCTCTTTCCCCCTGCTCCTCATTCCACTACAACTCACATCTCTACAACTAACTGACTAGGCCTGAATTGTGGTATATATAGACTATGGTGCTATCCCCATCTAGTGGTACATGTATGTACTGCACCCTAAACATGCTGTTACCAGTGATTTCACAGGATAAACCACATATAAATGTATAAATGGCATGAAATGCAATATGACATAAGATACAACAACTTAGCAGTGCCCACGTATACTGCATAATCTCAGTGATAGGCCAGAGCTGCCAATGTCATCCAGTGTTTTGACCAGCAACCCAGCTGTCCTTATATGGTTGACTCTGCCTTCAACATCATCTCAAGTGACATTAGACACCCCCAGCCAGGAGTCGGTGGGTTCCTCTGACACCATGGTTAGTTGCAGGGGTATAGCTAAAGGCTCATGGGCCCCGGTGCAAGAGTTCAGCTTGGGCCCCCCTTCCCTCAGTACTTTGTGTCCAGGGGCAGGGAAGCACATAGCCTTCGTGCTGCCTGAGGCAAAAATTGAAATGCCACCCCCCATGCCAAATTCTTGACCTAACCACTTCCCTCCAGCCAGAGGTGTAACTTGACCAGCATGCACTTTCTATAGTGCCGGTGTGTTCTTATGTGGCACAAGGGACTTTGGGCCCCCTCAGACTTCTAGGCCTGTTAGTGACTGCTACCTTTGCGCCCCCTATAGCTACGCCCCTAGTCAAATGGCATGAACAAGCTCTCTTTCATCTTCTGTTTCTTCTGCTCGGGAAGAATTGTATGTCGTCGGCTCGGCTCTTCTTTTCAGCGAGGATGAGCTTATTGAGGACAGTCAGCAGCTCCTGCTCAGCCAAGATATGTAGGAGAGGTCCTCTGCTTCCTCCAGTAGGTGGGCAAGTAGCGATGATGAGAGTCGCATGGGAGCAGGTGCTGTGAGCGGTTAGGCACATAACTCTGGTGAGGGTGACATCAGTGATGTGCAGACAGTAGCGGATGATGATGTAGCCGATCGCACATGGGCGCCTGGTGAAAAGGGGGTTTCATCATCATCAGGTGATGAAGGTGGCGGCTTGCATGAGAGGCAGTGGCTGAGCCAGCAGGTTGGTAACATGGCCGTGAGTCAGCAAGGTGGCAGCAGTGCGAGTTCTGGAGCCAAACTTGCCCAGGGTGGACCGTCTGCTACTCAGGAGCCTTCCTGTCCAGAAAGAACTAGCGGTAAATGGGTTCACTGAGGCAGTGGCAGCAAGCAGTGGTGTGGGTAAAATGCCATACATGGCGGTGTGGGAATTTTCCATCAAGCCGCCACAGGATGTCAGCGTGGCCATTTGTAGAATCTGTGGGCAAAAGGTGAAGTGTGGCCGGGGTGAAATGCTGCATCACCCCGTGGCCCTCATCCTTTCTCCAGTCATAAAGGCTCCACCACCTCAGCAGAAGGGAGCTGTGTTTCATCCCCATCATCTACTGGTCCAGATGCTCCTGCTGCTCCTCCTTCTCTCGTCAGCCATCGATTACCGAAGTGATTGCAAAAAAAACAACAGTATGCATGTACTAGTCCAAAAGCGTAGAAGCTGAATGTGCTACTGGCCAAGTTGCTGGTACTACAGTCCTTCCTTTTCCATGTAGTTGACTCTGCACCTTTCAGAGAACTGATGGCTTGTGCCGAGCCAAAGTGGAGAGTCCCAAGCTATCATTACTTCTCCAAAAAGGCAGTACCAGCGCTGCACACTTATGTTGAGCAGAAGGTGGGTCAGTCCTTGGGACTGTTGGTGTCTGTAAAAGTTCATGGCAGGGCAGACATGTGGAGCTGTAACTACGGTCAACGACAATATATGTCCTTGACGGCCCACTGGGTAAATGTGGTTTCTGCCCAGCCACATCAACAACTTGTCCAGGTAACGGCACTGCCGCCTCCGCATTCTCACGTTGTGAGTCCTGCTCCAATGTACTCCTCTGCCTCCTCATCCTCCACCTTGTTCTCAGCCTCCACTGCAGGCACAATTCACAGTGCCTTGAGGACGGCTGACGTCTTTAAAGTGGTTCATGAAGTCTTCCAACCAACTGCAAGACATCCTGAAATGGCCAGGAAACGGTGCATGCACTTAAGCCACTCTTACACTGCAAAGCACACCCTCCTTGAGCTGCAAAGGCAGAATAGCGTTCCCAAACATCGCCTCATATGCAATGTTTCTACCCGTTGGACTGACTATATGAGCAGAGGAAGGCCATAATCTATTTCTTGATGATTCAGGCAGACAGAAGACCTCCCCCGTGTAACTTCTAAATTAGCCAGTGGCAGCTCATTCGTGACACCTGCCATTTGCTCAGGCCCTTTGAGGAGGCCACTTTGTCAGTCGCCAGGACTACAGGATGAGCAACGTCATTCCACTCCTTTACGTCCTGGAGCATATGCTGATAAATCTAGCTGACTTGGCGCCTACATCTCATGGCCACCTGAGCACTGTGGGGGCTGAACTGGTGGAGGAGGAGGACATTCACGCAAAAGCAATGTATACAGAAAGGGTGGTTTTTCTGCAAAAGTGACAGGAGAGTGTGCAGTGATTCTAAGAGCGACGCCTGTCATCTGTATGTCATACGGACTCACAGTAAGTGTTTCACTGCCACAGCAGACTCCCTACACCACTACAGTACAGCACAAAACACATCATTTTGGAGAAAAGGTCAACTACCACCCAGTTCATTCCTACATCTTGTCAAGAGACTTCAGGTACAGGCAGAGGAAGAAGAAGACCGGCTGGTTTTAACTTAGAAGACTTATTTTGGGCGCATAGGGTACAAGAGGAGACAAAGTCTTCAATATAAGTGCTAAAGAAATTTTGGGGCACTCAGCTATTCGATGGTGCATAAAAGCATCAGCTGTACAATTAAGTACAAAACTATTTATTCAGGAGCACTATAAAAACTAACACAGATTTTTACATATAATAGATATAAAAAAGTAAATAAATATATAGTTGGTCGCCCCAACGACGGCGTGGAATGGTGGTTGAATCCAACTATATAGTTACCACATATATTTAGAACATCATCAATAGACATTATTCAATGCCCGTAGTTGTTCAACAAAGAGGATAAAAAATATGAAAAAAATATATAAAAATGAATGATAATAGTGGGAATAAAAGTAAAAAATTGTGTTATTTCATAACGATATGCCAATTGGTGTTTCAATACAATGTCCCAATTAGTGATTGGCCAGCTGGCATGAAAGGTAGTAATATATAGATGTCCAGTTCAGCGTATATATATATATATATATATATATATATATTAATCCTAATACTTAAATAGTTGTGCCGATTATATATTTATAATATTATATATTCAGAAATACTGTATTGAAAATCACTGGTGTCCTTTTTAAGCAGCTGAAAATAGTTGAAAATAGTTGATATCCTATAGTATATGGTAACAACTGAATGTTTATATTTGTCCATATGGCAACTATCTCCAAACAGTATGAACTCAGGTCTTACAGGTCGATGTTAGCGTCAGGAATAAGAGCACTCTTTTTACACCATTGTCAGCTGATTCCACACAGATGTCTCTAGAACCTGTTCTATTAAACGTTTGTACAAGTAGAAACCCCGACAGAGCGGAGAGGGTGTCAGCAGTAAGTTTGTGTTGACGTCACTGATTATTTTGCTCTTCCTTTGATCCGTAAGTACAGTAACCCACAAACAATGGACCCTGTCTGTGGAGCATCCACCTTCACTCGGTCAGCATTTGGTCAGTAATCCATCAGCATTGCTAATGCAAAAAAAAGGAGTGGATCACAAACAGATGACACATGAACCGAATATTTACATGTCTTCTGTGTTTTGTACCCACTCCTGCTTTTGGCTACCAAATTACAAGCCAGTTCTGATGGGACTATACAGGCCTTACAGCTGCTACACAGAGATGATCCGTTGTGCGTCTCGTTTTTCCTTCCTTCTAAAAGAAGAAGGGTCAAATAAAAGATGATGTCAGCCAAGTCAAAAAAGCTGAATAGTGGCCCAGTCATGAAGTGGGGAGGGTGGGAACAGCATGAGAAGTCCACAGAGTGGCCCTATGACATAGTGATTAGGTGGAAGCAGCATGAGGAGGCCACAGAGTGGCACAATGACCGAGTGTGGAGGTGGCGGCAGCAGCAGCATCAGGAGGAGGCCACAGAGTGGCACAATGACAGTGTGGAGGTGGAAGCAGCATCAGGAGGCCATATAGTGACCCGGTGACATAGTGTGGAGGTGGCAGCAGCATGAGGAGACCACAGAGTGGCAAGTTGAAATAGTGTGGAGGTGGCAGCAACATGAGGAGACCACAGAGTGGCAAGGTGACAAAGTGTGGAGGTGGCAGCAGCATGAGGAGACCACAGAGTGGCAAGGTGACATAGTGTGGAAGTGGCAGAAGCATGAGTAGATCACAGAGTGACAAGGTGACATAGTGTGGAGGTGGAAGCAGCATGAGGAGCCCACAGAGTGGCAAGGTGACATAGTGTGGAGGTGGCAGCAGCATCAGGAAGCCACAGAGTGGCAAGGTGACATAATGTGGAGGTGGCAGCAGCATGAGGAGACCACAGAGTTACCCAGTGACAGAAGGTGGAGGTGGCTGCAGCATCAGGATGCCACAGAGTGGCAAGGTGACATAGTGTGGAGGTGGAAGCAGCACAAGGAGGTCACAGAGTAGCACAATGACAGTGTGGAGGTGGCGACAGCAACAGCTTCAGGAGGAGTCCACAGAGTGGCAAGGTGACATAGTGTGGAGGTGGCAGCAGCAGGAGGAGACCACAGAGTCACCCATTGTCAATGCGTGGAGGTGGCCGCAGCATCAGGAGGCCACAGAATCCAAGGTGACATAGTGTGGAGGTGGCAGTGTTGCACATATGCTGAAAGTATGGTCAATAATTCCAATGTGCGAAGGGAGCGGGCTAGGTGAAGACAGAAGTGATTTTGTTGAACATGTTCTGGAAGGAACAAACACATGTCCTTCAGTATGGGGATACAGGATATGTAGCAGTAAATCCTGTCCTTACATATTACACATCTCTATATTCAACAATACATTCTCAATAACAGGTATAACTTTCCTATAAGAGATATTAAACCAGTAACATGAGAGCTGTTCTCTCTTATTCTGCATCACAGTAAACCAATAGTGCAGTATAATATCATAGAGTGACATCAGCTTCTACAGTAATCATAGTCACTACATATTAGTACCATGTGATACCTCATTGTGCTTCACTAACACTTGTGCATGTTTTATATACTCACACTGCATCACCAGCAGCCTTAGCTGATTATAGGAATGTGTTTTACATCATTTTAGCCTATTTATGGCTTTGAATTTGTGTTCCCTTACCTGGAAGAAACAAACACATGACCTTCAGTATGGGGATACAGGAAATGTAGCAGTAAATCCTGTCCTCCTATAAACCAAGATCTGCGTTATTCAGTTCCCCTCTGCGGTTTGTAGCTCTGCTATTCAAGCTTTCTCTCTGCTGCCATCTACTGGTGGTTAATAGCAATTTCATGAATGTAATATAATACAGTCATACTTGTGGATTGTTGAAGCTCGAAATTATATAGATTTTAGTTTATTTTAATGGGGTGCCTATTTTTGACATCTCTTGCAACAGCAGCATCAGGAGGACACATGGTGGCAAGGTGACATAGTGTGGAGGTGGGTGGTAATACCAGTACCCACTGAAGATGGTGGGTGAAAGAAGGAGCACTCGGCATCAGATGTGTGGGATCAGGCGAATGGCAGCATCAGAATGGTAGCGGAGGCAGGTAGCCAGAAGAAACCGGTCTCTTTTGTCAAAGTGTAGGTGTGGCACCATGGATGATCTAGTCTGATGCATCAGGCATTAATGGGTGGAAATCCTGGCCTAATTCATCTTGACAATGGTCAGTCTCTCCACATTTTGGATAGACAGGCGAGTTCTTCTTCGGGTAACTATGGCCCCTGCCACACTAAACACCCGCTCTGATGCCTCACTACTGGCCGGGCAGGACAGCTTTTCCAGGGCAAACTCGGCCAGTTGCAGCCATAAAACCAGTTTGGCTGCCCAGTAGTAACTATGGCCCCCACCGCACTAAACACCCACTCTGATGCCACACTACGACACAACACAAAAGGCTTTACAACAGATAAGTGCAACAATGAACGGCGAATACATTTTTATTTCGCCACTAATACACCGCAAACTGGACTTTTGAATATATCACTGCACAGCACAAGGGCAAATATATTTTTCTTTTGCCACTTATACACGGCAAATAGGGCTTTACAACATATACTGCACCACACAAGGGCAAACAAGACATACTGTAGAAATATTACCTTGTAATAAACCCTGTTATTGGTTGTATCAAACAACACTTGCATCCCCATAACAAGAACAGTTTGCTGAAATTACAGAGCTGTATAATGTCAATTTGGATCCCCAGTCAGTGCAGCAAGGTGTAATAGGATTGCTCCTATTACCCAGTTTGTAACCTCCCCTACTGAACCCTGTTCTACATAAATGCTGTGGAATGATTCCTCCCTATCCTTTCCCTGCACTTATAAATCGTTTTTTTAACCACAATCAAGTCTTTCCTATCACTGTCCCTAGCGCCTGCTGACGTCTCTTCCTGCACTAAGTCCGCTGGTGAATGGCAGACTCTAAGATGGCTACTGCTATTATATTATTATTTATAGCTGATTGGATCCATGTGGGTGATCCCTCATTCCCAGAGTTCCTTGCTCCATGTCTTAACATGTGCAGCAGCCATTTTACGAAAAAATGCGATTTGTTACCAAGAAGCGTGAGGAAATTCAGATTCGGTGCGAATCAAATTTTTCCTGAAATTTAGATTGAATTCCACTTCATTAACTTCAATTTGCTCACCTCTAGTTATTTTGCTTAGTCCACAATACTCAATGCAAGGACGAACAGATCTATCTTTCTTTTTTTTTTACAAAAAAAAAAGCCAGCCTCAGCCAGAGATATGGACCTTGCAAATGAATCCCCTTTCCAGATTCTCCGTGATGTAGTCAGCCATCGCTTGAGATTCTGAGGATGAGATGGGATACACCCTAGAACGAGGAGGAGTAGATCCAGGCAACAGATCAATGAGGCAATAGTATGGATGATGAGGAGGATGCTTCTTTTTTATTGAAGACATCCGCAAAACAATGGTATGTGGTAGGTAGGCCTTCTAAATTTGCAGGTGGTTTGGAATGAACTTTAGGCTGTACAGAGGTCAGGCACTTTCTTTGTCACAACTGTCCCCATTGGATTATCTCTCCCCTGATTTCTAATCCAGAATGGGTTAATGGCAGCCCAAGAAGCACAGGGTAAGACAGTCCTAGAAGTAGAGAGATTTCTACTCAAAATGTAGGACTCCAACATGAAGATCCAGAGGCTCGTTGACCTATACCACCAATTCTGATAGGGCTTTGGCATTGACCGACGTCACCACCAAGGGATTCTTGAGTAGTCGAACTGGGATTCAATACTTATCTATCACGGCCTGATGCAGGAAGTTTCCTGCCTAACCAGAGTCAATGGAAGCCATCACGGAGAACCTAGCATCACCAAACTACAATAGAACAGAGATTTTCATAAAGGAGTTATCTTTGCCTAGGATAACCTCTCTGAATGAACCTAGGCACTGGAGTTTCCTGACTTCCTAGAACAGTTGTGGACACGATGGCCAGAACCACCGCAGTATAGGCAAAGACCAGCAGAGAGACGGTGCCATCTTTTCTCAACCAACAGCCAAAAAAGGTTCACAAGCATGGGTGTCACGGATGTTCCCGCGACAGGTGGCAGGAGATTGGTGAGACTGGCAACACGTGGTTTGATCTAACATGTTATCCGTTTGGATCAAATGACATCTGTGTTGTTTCTGGTGTTTGCCTTCTTTCCCCAGGTGTGGCTATTAGGGTCATTTAACCTTCTCTATTTATAGTTGCTTCTCCCACAATGCTGTGCGGTTTATAGCTTCTGTTTGGACCTTTCAATAGATTGTGGTTGAATCTCGGCTGAGTTCCTGGTGCTTCCATTGCTCCTTTTAAGTTAAGTCTTTCCTTTCCCTTTTGTACTTTGGGTTCTGTGTATTGCATTTCCCTATTGTTTGTATTAGGCCTGAAGGAGACTCCTGTTCAGCCTTCCTTTCGGAGGAACAGGTTGTCTCAGTCCTGAAATTAGTACCAGGGTCCTATAGGGCTAGATAGGACTCTAGGTATTTCTGCGTATGAACTCACCTACCTTTGGGGGTCTGTTCATACTGGTAGTCAGTCAGGATTTTGGTTAGGGTTTTCACTAGGTGCCCATCTTCCTTCCCTAGTTCTCAGGCCTGATTCCCTGTTCCCCCCTTCCCTCCTATGCTCGGCGTGGTGTTTCCCTCCCACACCAAAGCGTGACAATGGGTTCATATTCAGCAGAGACAGGGGGTGGAGGGTGCTCTAGCCGAAGATTTCCTCTGAGGGATTCACAGGATCTTTCAGACAGACAGATGTTGATTCCAGTAGCCAGAGTCACTAAGGCATCTAAAGCAGATGGAATCTCTCCTCCTGCAAGCTCATCCTTGATTTTGCCATTAAAGGGGTTGTCTCATTTCAGTAAGTTGCATTTATCATTTGGAGAAAGTTAATACTGGCCACTTACTAATATATTGTTATTATCCATATTGCTTCCTTTGCTGGCTGGATTCATTTTTCCATCACATTATACACTACTCGTTTCCATGGCTACAGACCATTCTGCAATCCATCAGTGGTGCTCGTACACACATTTCCCTCGGTGGGTATATAAGGGGTGTGATAGGCTGTCTGCACACATATCCCTCAGTGGGTATTGTGGTAAGGTGCAAGGTACCGTTGTCGATGGCAGGTACGTGTCACCGAGGTTCCTGGCCTCGGTGAGGTGAGAGCCGGGTTTTTATGTGTCAGCAGCAGCTAGTGCTGCTTGACATTGTTAGTTAGTTTAGCTGCAAAGCCAATCCGGGCCGGCTCTTACTGGGAGTAGGCAAAGAGTTGGGTGGGTGCCTACTCCCCACGGTCCAGGCCGGACTTTATCCGGGCCTTTAAAAGGCAGCCTCCTCAGCAGCTGAGGGTGTGATTATCCTAGAGCTGGTGTTAGGCTGTGGAATCATCTGAGTTTGGGAGTTCTGATCCATTCTGTGCTGTGTGGAGTTCACGCTGGAAGCAAGAGCCCAAGCAAGGAGGAGTGCAGACGGCCTGGAAGCCTGAGGTCGATCGCCTTGCGGCTGGACTTACAGCCAGGTGCGAACCTGCACCTAAAACCTCCCAGGTGACTGGAACCTGTTTTTGGACTGTTTTGTTTTGCCTCATGATTTCGGATGTGTGTGATTTAACACCAAGAGACTGTTTATTGTTTATGTTGTGCAAGTGTGAATAAAACGCTGATTATTGCACCTTCTGGACTCCCTTTTGCCTCTGTACTGCACCCGCACCGCTATCTACCAGAGCGACTCCCGACATTTGGTGGAGGATGCGGGCATGCGCAGTGAGGCTGGCGTGAACGCCGAACTTTGTTTGTTTTGCTGAGCATAAGTGAATGTCATATGTCAAGCCGGCAAAGTTTCAACACGTGAACCCTGACAAGATGGAGGCAGTTGTAAAGGCTCTCGTGGAGGCCAATTTACAGCAGCGGGAGGCCAACAAGCAGCAGCAGGAGACAAACCAGCTGATGTTGCAACAGGTAATGGCTTTGCAAGCGTCTGGAGCCTCTCACCGTGCCCATGATGCCCGGAAAGCGGTCCGTGCAGCGATTCCCAAGATGACCCCCGAGGATGATGCTGAGACCTACCTGGCAGTCTTCGAAAAAGTGGCCGTGAGGGAGAAGCTGCCCCGTGACCAGTGGGCTGAGGTGGTCGCTCCGTTCCTGGCTTCCGGACCCCAGCAGGTGTTTTTCGACTTGGCGGACGACCAAGCGGCCGATTATGACACCGTGAAAGGAGAGATCCTGGCCAGACTGGGGGTGAACGTGCTGGTCCGCGCTCAAAGAGTCCACCAGTGGGACTTTAAAACGACTGAACCCGCTAGGCCGCAGTACTATGATCTGCTGCACAGGCTGCAAAAGTGGCTGCAGCCTGATGTTCTAAGTCCGGCTGCTATGCTGGACCGTCTGCTGGCCGACATCTTTTGGAGGGCCCTGCCTTATCCCCTTCAGCACTGGGTCGGCCAGGCGTCTCTGGTATGTGCCCTGGAGATGGTCGACCTGGTGGAGCGTTACGAGGCCACCAGAAACCTGCAGGGGAGTCTTGCTGGGAAGGGGTCAGTCAAACCCCGGAGGCCTCCACCCCAGTTCCGACGTCCGGCGACAGAGAGGCCTGCACGGAATGTACCCCCTGCGGATCCGCCTCCCGTGGTATGCTGGAGGTGTCAGGAGCCAGGCCACATCAGGGCCGACTGTCCGCATCGGGGTGAGCCGATGGTTGTGAACTACGGAGGTCGCCACTCCCTGTATGCACGGAAGCTGTGCGCAACTGGCACCTGTGAGGTGCAGGATAAAAACCACCTGTGTCAAGTAGAGGTGGGAGATTCCCTGGCGGTGGCCCTGCTGGACTCCGGGAGTCTAGTCTCCCTGGTAAGAGCTGCCCTAGTATGGCCTGCGGAGTATACCGGCCGTAAAATTGGGGTCCTGTGCATCCACGGAGACTTAAAAGACTACCCCACTGCACTAGTGACTTTGTCCACAGCGGCTGGTAAGTGGACCCACGAGGTGGCTGTTGCTACCAAACTCCCACATGAACTGATACTTGGGAGGGACTTCCCAGGTTTCCCGGAGCTGTGGCCGGCAATAAAAGTGTCTGATGGACCCGAGACAGGGGTAACCCTAGTAGAGTGGCCTGATACCACTGGAAGGCCAGAACCCTGGGAGCCCGAGTCTGAAGGCCCAGCCGTAGGGGTGACCACTGCTCCAGCGGTAGAGGGGGAGACAACCCCACTGAGGGTAATGGTGGGAGACACGGAGGACTTGCCACCGGGACCTGAGTTGGCAGACCTCAATGTCTCCGGGGAAAATTTTGGGACCGCACAACACCGGGACCAAACCCTAACCAGGGCCTGGGAAAGTGTTGTAATGATTGATGGTAAACCCCAGAAACCTGGGGCTGAATTAATGTTCCCACGATTTATTGTTCTTCAGGATATGTTGTATCGGGTGAACCAAATCCGAGGTGAGCCCGTTGAACAGTTGGTGGTGCCCACCGCATATCGCAAGCTTGTTATGGAGCTTGCCCACCAACATGTTCTTGGGGGACACTTGGGGTGGCAGAAAACCCAGGACCGCATACTGCAGCGGTTTTATTGGCCTGGTGTGTTTAAGGAGGTAGAAGAATATTGTAAATCCTGTCCGACCTGTCAGGTAAATAGCCCCCAGCCGCATTACAGAAGTCCCCTGGTCCCTCTCCCAATAATTGAGGTCCCATTCGAGCGTATTGCCATGGATCTGGTCGGACCCGTACCGAAGTCTGCTAGGGGTCACCAACATATCCTGGTGATTCTGGACTATGCTACTCGATATCCAGAGGCGGTGCCTCTGCGACATACCTCGGCTAAGCTCATTGCCAAAGAGTTAATGGAAATGTTTTCCCGTATGGGCCTGCCAAAAGAGATTCTGACCGACCAAGGGACCCCTTTTATGTCCAAAGTTATGAGGGAACTGTGTAAATTGTTGCGTATAAAGCAGTTACGGACGTCCGTGTACCATCCGCAAACAGATGGTCTTGTCGAGAGGTTTAACCAAACTCTAAAAAATATGTTAAAAAGGGTGGTGTCTAGAGATGGGAAGGACTTGGATCTGCTTCTGCCCTATCTCATGTTCGCAGTCCGAGAGGTGCCCCAGGCCTCTACTGGGTTCTCGCCCTTCAAACTGCTTTATGGCAGACACCCTCGGGGCCTGTTGGATATCGCCAAGGAAGCGTGGGAACAACAGCCTGTCCCCCACAAAAGTGTCATTGAGTATGTCACCCAGATGCAGGAACGGATGGAAAGGGTGTTGCCGCTGGTCCGGGAGCATATGGAGGCAGCGCAACAAGCCCAGAGTAGGGTGTATAATCGTCAGGCTCAGGTACGGGACTTCAACCCGGGAGATCGGGTTTTGGTTCTGGTGCCCACCCTTGACAGCAAGTTCCTAGCTAGGTGGCAGGGCCCCTATGAGGTAATCGAGAAGGTAGGGGAAGTAAATTACAAAGTACACCAGCCAGGGCGGCGCAAGCCGGAGCAGGTGTACCACGTGAATTTACTGAAGCCGTGGAAAGACAGGGACACGGCCGACGACAACAGCACCCGGCCAGGGCTTCTAGGTGAAAAGGGTCCAGCCCCACAGTTCGAGGCCTGCGAAGCGGTAGCCACGGTAAAAATTGCAGACAGCCTGTCTTCCAAACAAGTTCAGGAAGTCAGAGAGTTCATCAGTCGGAACACAGATGTGTTCTCGGACCTCCCTGGCCGCACGTCTCTCATCCAACATGACATCGTCACTGAGCCTCAGGCCAAAATCCGGTTAAAACCATACCGGGTACCCGAGGCTCGGCGACGGGCCATCGCGGAGGAAGTGCAATTAATGTTGAAGCTCGATGTCATTGAGGAGTCGAAAAGTGAGTGGGCCAGTCCCATAGTCCTAATACCCAAGCCGGATGGGACGTTGCGGTTCTGCAACGATTTTCGCAAGTTAAATGAAGTGTCCAAGTTTGATGCGTATCCCATGCCCCGGGTAGACGAGCTTGTTGAGAATTTAGGGCAAGCCCGTTATTTTTCTGTGCTCGACCTCACTAAAGGGTACTGGCAGGTACCCTTAACGGAGTCGGCCAAGGAAAAACGCTTTTGTTACCCGCAGGGCCTGTATCATTACAAGGTATTACCCTTTGGCCTGCATGGCGCCCCGCCACCTTCCAAAGGTTAATGGATATTGTGCTGCGACCTCATCGTCGGTACGCCTCGGCCTACTTAGATGATGTAATCATCCACAGCACCGACTGGGAAAGCCATTTGCCCAAAGTGCAGGCGGTAGTAGATGCCCTGAGGAAAGCTGGTCTAACCGCCAATCCAAAGAAGTGTGCGATTGGGTTGGAAGAGACCAAATATCTGGGATATGTTATTGGGCGCGGAGTCATCAAGCCGCAGGTAACTAAGGTAGAGGCCATTCGTAACTGGCCCCGACCGGTCACCACCAGGCAGGTAAAGTCCTTCCTGGGAATTGTAGGGTACTACATGCGATTTGTGCCCCACTTTGCCACAATAGCAGCGCCGTTGACAGACCTGTTGAAGGGGCGAAAGTCTGGGAAGGTTAGCTGGAGTGAGAAGGCGGAGGAGGCTTTCTCTGCTCTGAAGTCGGCCCTGTGTGGGTCCCCGGTTTTGGTGACGCCCGACTTCAAGAGAGAATTTGTGGTACAGACCGATGCCTCTGAAGTGGGCCTCGGGCTGTACTCTCTCAGGAAATCAATGGGGAGGAGCATCCCGTGGTTTTCCTGAGTCGCAAACTCACCCCAGCCGAGACCAGGTACAGTATAGTGGAGAGAGAGTGCCTGGCCATCAAGTGGGCACTAGAGTCTCTCCGCTATTATCTGCTAGGGAGAAAGTTCCGTCTGGTGACCGACCATTCCCCTCTAAAGTGGATGTGCCAGGCGAAAGACAGGAATGCTCGGGTCACCAGATGGTTCTCGTCTCTGCAGAATTTCAAGTTTTCGATAGAACACAGGGCAGGCCGCTTGCAGGGTAACGCAGATGCCCTGTCCCGTGTCCACTGCCTCACATGTGTTACCCCCTCAGGGTTGAACAAAGGGGGGGGGTATGTGGTAAGGTGCAAGGTACCGTTGTCGATGGCAGGTACGTGTCACCGAGGTTCCTGGCCTCGGTGAGGTGAGAGCCGGGTTTTTATATGTCAGCAGCAGCTAGTGCTGCTTGACATTGTTAGTTAGTTTAGCTGCAAAGCCAATCCGGGCCGGCTCTTACTGGGAGTAGGCAAAGAGTTGGGTGGGTGCCTACTCCCCACGGTCCAGGCCGGACTTTATCCGGGCCTTTAAAAGGCAGCCTCCTCAGCAGCTGAGGGTGTGATTATCCTGGAGCTGGTGTTAGGCTGTGGAATCATCTGAGTTTGGGAGTTCTGATCCATTCTGTGCTGTGTGGAGTTCACGCTGGAAGCAAGAGCCCAAGCAAGGAGGAGTGCAGACGGCCTGGAAGCCTGAGGTCGATCGCCTTGCGGCTGGACTGACAGCCAGGTGCGAACCTGCACCTAAAACCTCCCAGGTGACTGGAACCTGTTTTTGGACTGTTTTGTTTTGCCTCATGATTTCGGATGTGTGTGATTTAACACCAAGAGACTGTTTATTGTTTATGTTGTGCAAGTGTGAATAAAACACTGATTATTGCACCTTCTGGACTCCCTTTTGCCTCTGTACTGCACCCGCACCGCTATCTACCAGAGCGACTCCCCACAGTATATAAGATGTGATAGGCTGTCTGCACACATATCACTCGTGGGTATATAAGGTGTGATAGGCTGTCTGCACACATATCCCTCGGTGGAGATGTAAGGTGTGTGATAGGCTGTCTGCACACATATTCCCTGGTGGGTATATAAGGGGTGTGATAGGCTGACTGCACTCATATTCCTCGGTTGGTATATAAGGTGTGTGATAGACTGTCTTCACACATATCCCACTGTGGGTGTAATAGGGGTGTGATAGGCTGTCTACACACATATCCCTCGGTGGGTATATAAGGTGTGATAGGCTGTCTACACACATATCCCTCAGTGGGTATATAAGGTGTGTGATAGGATGTCTGCACACATATCCCTCGGTGGGTATATAAGGTATGTTATAGGCTGTCTGCACACATATCCCATGGTGGGTATATAAGGGGTGTGATAGGATGTCTGCACACATATACCTCGGTGGGTATATAAGGTGTGTGATAGGCTGTTTGCACACATATACCTCGCTGGGTATATAAGGTGTGTGATAGGCTGTCTGCACGCATATCCCTCGCTGGGTATATAAGGTGTGATAGGCTGTCTGCACACATATCCCTCAGTGGGTCTATAATGTGTCTGATAGGCTGTCTGCACACATATCCCTCGCTGGGTATAAAAGGTGCGTGATAGGCAGTTTGCACACATATACCTCGCTGGGTATATAAGTTGTGATAGGCTGTCTGCAAACGTATCTCTCGGTGGGTATATAATGTGTGTGATAGGCTGTCTGCACACATATCCCACTGAGGGTATATAAGGTGTGATAGGCTGTCTGCACATATATCCCTCAGTGGGTATATCAGGTGTAATAGGCTGTCTGCACACATATCCCTCGGTGGGTACATAAGGTGTGTGATAGGCTGTCTGCACACATATCCCATGGTGGGTATATAAGGGGTGTGATAGGCTGTCTGCACATATATCCCTCGGTGGGTATATAAGGTGTGATAGGCTGTCTGCACACATATCCCTCGGTGGGTATATAAGGTGTGATAGGCTGTCTGAACACATATCCCTCAGTGGGTATATAAGGTGTTTGATAGGCTGTCTGAACACATATCCCTCAGTGGGTATATAAGGTGTGTGATAGGCTGTCTGCACACATATCCCTCGGTGGGTATATAAGGTGTGATAGGCTGTTTGCACACATATACCTCGCTGGGTATATAAGGTGTGATAGGCTGTCTGCACACATATCCCTCAGAGGGTATATAACGTGTGTGATAGGCTGTCTGCACACATATCACTCGGTGGGTACAAAAGGTGCGTGATAGGCAGTTTGCACACATATACCTCGCTGGGTATATAAGGTGTGATAGGCTGTCTGCAAACGTATCTCTCGGTGGGTATATAATGTGTGTTATAGGCTGTCTGCACACATATCCCACTGAGGGTATATAAGGTGTGATAGGCTGTCTGCACACATATCCCTCGTGGGTATATAAGGGGTGTGATAGGCTGTCTGCACACATATCCCTCATGGGTATATAAGCTGTGATAGGCTGTCTGCACACATATCCCTCGGTGGGTATATAAGGTGTGATAGGCTGTCTGCACACATATCCCTCAGAGGGTATATAACGTGTGTGATAGGCTGTCTGCACACATATCACTCGGTGGGTATAAAAGGTGCGTGATAGGCAGTTTGCACACATATACCTCGCTGGGTATATAAGGTGTGATAGGCTGTCTGCAAACGTATCTCTCGGTGGGTATATAATGTGTGTTATAGGCTGTCTGCACACATATCCCACTGAGGGTATATAAGGTGTGATAGGCTGTCTGCACACATATCCCTCGTGGGTATATAAGGGGTGTGATAGGCTGTCTGCACACATATCCCTCATGGGTATATAAGCTGTGATAGGCTGTCTGCACACATATCCCTCAGTGGGTCTATAAGGTGTGTGATAGGCTGTCTGCAAACGTATCTCTCGGTGGGTATATAATGTGTGTGATAGGCTGTCTGCACACATATCCCACTGAGGGTATATAAGGTGTGATAGGCTGTCTGCACACATATCCCTCGTGGGTATATAAGGGGTGTGATAGGCTGTCTGCACACATATCCCTCGATAGGTATATAAGCTGTGATAGGCTGTCTGCACACATATCCCTCAGTGGGTATATAAGGTGTGTGATAGGCTGTCTGCACACATATACCTCGGTGGGTATATAAGTTGTGATAGGCTGTCTGCAAACATATTCCTTGTGGGTATATAAGGTGTGATAGGCTGTCTGCACACATATCCCTCGGTGGGTATATAAGGTGTGATAGGCTGTCTGCATACAGATCCCTCAGTGGGTCTATAAGGGGTGTGATAGGCTGTCTGCACACAGATCCCTCAGTGGGTATATAAGGTGTGATAGGCTGTCTGCATACATATCCCTCAGTGGGTCTATAAGGGGTGTGATAGGCTGTCTGCACACATATTCCTTGTGTGTATATAAGGTGTGATAGGCTGTCTGCACACATATCCCTCGGTGGGTATATAAGGTGTGATAGGCTGTCTGCACACAGATCCCTCGGTGGGCATATAAGGTGTGATAGGCTGTCTGCACACATATCCCTCTGTGGGTATATAAGGTGTGATAGGCTGTCTGCACACATATGTTTGCATGTTCTGCACCTTCTGAAGACTCCCATTACTTGTATACCTAAATCATCGGAAGTTGTTACCTGTAAAACCCCAAACTGACTCTGTGCCTACAAAACTGCTGCTATAGGGGGAGGTCCGGATAACACCCAAATAGCAAATGCACCAGCTCACCCCTTCGGCATAGCTATATCCCCGGTGTCTCGGAACTCAAAGCCAGGCGCTTGTATAATCCAAAAGACAAAGAGTGGTTCCAGCACCAGATTCTTGTAGTAAAAACTTCCTTTATTTCGGCACATAGGGGTACAGACACGTTCACATTTCAGGCAGTAGTTTACGCGTTTCGGACAGCCTTGTCCTTAGTCATAACAATGTTAACTGATTTTGTGGAAAGATTTAAAGGCATCTGCGTCCCACCCCCAAAGGGGGGAGGGGGACAGGTTTCCAAAAATCATCCACCTCTCAGCCAACCACTTGTTGCCAGATGGCTCAAATCATTAAAGTAGTCAAAACATGAGTGTGAGAGCCGTGTCATACATTACTGAACCCTGACAACTTGCATTGTGAGAAAATATATATATATATAAACCCACACAAAATGCCTTAAGGATCAATGTCTCCGCAAGTGGAAAGGTCCATTAAAGACACAGATCATAGACTCAAACTCACGTTACAAAATATACATAAAGAAAAATACATATAAAACCATCCTGAAATATATATGCATGACGATCACAAAATGAGATTAAATAAAAATAAATACGTCAAGAAGCAGAAGAAAAAAAGAGATATTATTGATAAAAATACATAAGTTCTTCCTCAGGTTGAGGCCCATAGGAACCCTGGTCTTCCATCTAAAGGTCCAATAAGCTTCCCTAAGAAGGGTTTTCTTTTTATGATCACCGCCTCTTTTGGGTTATTGTGACCTTTTCGATTGCAAAACCTCGCGGAGAATTAACTTTGTGGTTGTGGACAGAAATGAAGTGTTTTGCAGCATTTGATATATTTAACGCAGAGGGGTTTAGGACAGGGATAGGCAACCTCCGGCACTCCAGCTGTTGTGAAACTCCCAGCATGCATACTTCCTCTACTCTTCTCAGAATGCTCATAGAAATGAATAGAGCATGCTGGGAATTGTAGTTTCACAACAGCTGGAGTGCCGAAGGTTGCTGACTCCTGGTTTAGGACATAGTTCACATGTTCTAGGAGCCGGTTCTTGAATTTACGGGTTGTACTACCGACGTACATAAGGTCACAGTCGGTACATAAAATAATGTCCACTACCCCTGCAGTATTGCAACTAATATAAGGATTTATCGCAAAGGTCTGAGTGTGATCAGAGTTTTGAAATGTTTTCGTCACCTTAAAGGGAATCTGTCAGCATCATATTACTATTTTTCTTTTTTCATGCATCCTAATAAAATCAAATACCTGAAATCCATATGTGTCCTTCGTTTTTATTTTCGTCCAGTAGTTTCTTTTAAAAAGAGCTTTTTCTGATATGCTAATTAAGGGTTAGGGAGCCCAGAGGGGCGTTCCTCCTGTAACAAGTAGCCCAGGAACGCCCCTGATGTAATGTGCCCGCCGAAAATTTCCAATCCATAACTCCTCCATTGCCCTAAATCGCCTCCCACGGCGAGTCTAAAGCCTCCGCCCCCGCGCCAGGTCCTGTCCCCTCTTCTCCTAAGGATGCGTCTCCCCGGCCGGCCGAAATCTCGCGCAGGCGCAGTACCGCCTCTCGCCTGCTCGATCACGAGTAAACTGAGGGCAAGAGCCTCATCGGCGTCACTGGGCATGCGCCGAGCCCAGTGACGTCGTCCCTGCGCGAGATTTCGGCCGGCCGGGGAGACGCATCCTTAGGAGGAGAAGAGGAGACAGGACCTGGCGCGGGGCGGAGCTTTTAGACTCGCTGTGGGAGGCGATTTAGGCAATGGAGGAGTTATGAATTTGAAATTTCGGCGGGCCCATTACATCAGGGGCGTTCTGAGCTACTTGCTACAGGAGGAACGCCCTCTGGCTCCTAACCCTTAATTAGCATATCGGAAAAAGCTCTTTTTAAAAGAAACTACTGGACGAAAATGAAAACGAAGGACACATATGGATTTCAGGTATTTGATTTTATTAGGATGCATGAAAAAAGAAAAATAGTAATATGATGCTGACAGATTCCCTTTAACATAATTACAAGTTTTGCAGGGATAATGTCCACACGTCGTAAAACCTCGGTAAAGCATCCAATTCTGAGAAGTCCAATTGTTTGCAATGTTTTGAAACAGAGAAGGCGACAAGGAAACCGACGTAGTCGGGGCCCTTCTAGATACTATTCTGCAGCCTTGTCTGAGGATATCATACAGATATCTCTCTTCATATAATATAGGCAAACAGCCCTTAATAATATCACGGATTTCCTCAAACTGACGACTAAAGTCGGTATAGTAACATCCTTCTCTTTTTTGTCGCCCTTACCTAAAGTATTGGCATCATTACTATTATCATCATTTCTTTTTGTCGCCGTTATCCCTATTGTTATAAACATTGTCATCATTACATCTGGCCTGACGCTGGTTACTGCTGGAATAGACATTAGAACCTCCATTGTACTGGAAAATAATAAATGCTTTCTGGATTTTCTAGATGCAATTTCCAAGCCTCTCCGCAACAACCCCACGGGTCCAGACAACAGAGCTGTAGAGGCCACTTCTGTGGATATAAAGTATACAGGTGAAACTCGAAAATGAGAATATCGTGCAAAAGATCATTTATTTCAGCAATGCAACTTAAAATATTGTGAAAAGGTTCAATATTCTAGGTTTAAAGTGTCAGACTCTAGTCAGCTAATTATTCCACACCTGAGCGATGGGGACCGGAGATTGTGACTTTGGGGTTTTCATAAACTGTAAGCCATAATCATCCAAATTATTACAAATGAAGGCTTGGATTATCTCGCTTTGCATGTAACGCTTCTCTCGTAGATTAGCTTCACCTTTTAAGTTGCATTACTGAAATAAATGAACTTTGGACGATATTCTAATTTTCCGCGTTTCACCTGTTTGTCTATACATGCATCTGCTTCTTTTGATACTTTTTCCTTTTGGGTCTTTATTGGCTCATTTACGAATTTATTCATGACCTTTGTCCTTTTATCATAAGGACTGTTTCTGGAAGCTCCTCATTAGTTTATTTGTGGAATAGGCGCTCTTTGGCCCAATTATATGTCCTGTGTTTTTATATACATCATGCCTTTTGCAGGTAGACCAATAGTGTTAATGTTTTTTTATTTTTTGTGTGCTCAGATGAGGAAGGTGTCAGTTTCAGTAAGAAGGCTGATAACACTGGAAAGTAGACTGTGATAAAGAAGTCAGCTGTACCTACCAGGCGGATCAGCATCATGTAACCACTGCCGCCAATCACTGGACTCTTCCATCACTGATGCCAGTGATTGGCTGCAGGTCACATGACATCACCTCTGCAGTCGGGTCCAGAGAACTGGATCTGGTGCGGGATCTGCCAGATAAGAACAGCTAAATCTCCTCTTGTCTGTTTTCTTACTGAAACCAGTCACTCCCTTTCAGTCTTTGACATTTTCTAAACTTTTTGGGTGATGAATTTTCTTCTGATACCGCTCCAGCAGCCGGTTGATATTTCCTGGTGTCCGGCTCACCTTCTTTACTTCAGGAATGTGCAGCTTCCTTTGGGTCTGAATACACGTTCTCATCTGGGCCATTTTGTATGGACACAAATTCCTTTTCTCTCTGGGGATAGAAAAAAGCTTCAGTCCTGTTATCTTCAATAGTGGGAGAAACATCTAAAGGGGTGCGGGGGTGTTCCCTCTTGTACGTATCCAATGGTCAGATCATTTAAAGGGGTTCTCCACTTCAGACAATGGTCACCACTTGTTTGAAGTGCACTTTCCCTACTGCACCACCACGGGGGAAATGTCGGATTACACATCAGTAGGTGTCTGTGTAATACAAGACACGTCCTCCGCAGGAGACCCCTCCATAGTTGCGCTCCACTCTGATGGATGAGGATCCTGAACATATGCAGGACTTTTTACTAATTAACAATTGACTCTTGGCTGTAAATCGGGTTTCCTAAATTATATTTATCACATATTCACAGGAAAGGATCAGTTCTAGTCAATGAGATCAGCAGTGTAATGGAAGGAGCCGTCTATGGTGAGTGGGGGCTGACTGTGGCCGGTGGGGGCTGGGGTGTCGGGAGTTGGACCCCCACCATTATGATATTTATATCCTATCATAAGGAAAAATGATTGATGGGTATATCCTGGAAAACTCCTTTTATATATTTGATAGGACCCCCATGGATCACCACAGTGCCACTCCGAGTGTCCTGTTTCCTTCTACTACCCAACTGCTGTGAGGATAAGTGTGAATGAAGCCGTGGTTTGTGCGCGTCTTCTCCTTCCAAAGTCTATGGGACTGATGGACATGGACAACAACATTTCATGTTTTCACAGTGTATTGCGAGGACTCAGAAAATCTATTGCTCTATTACCTTCCTGTAAAGGACCCTATATTCTTTAGGTTCTTCACGTCTGTCCAGATCTAAGAAAAAGAAATTATTAGGGACACTTAATTTAACTAATGATTTGACATAATATAAAGATGAGTGATCTGAGCTCAGCGTCTGGTATACTAACTGCTGACCCCCCCCCCCCCCCCGATGTACCGGCTGGGTGATCCATAGAAAGGATTAGTCCTGGAGTCCTCTCCATTATGTGACTGTGCTCCGGGGTCCTCTCCATTATGTGACTGTGCTCCGGGGTCCTCTCCATTATGTGACTGTGCTCAGGGGTCCTCTCCATTATGTGACTGCGCTCAGGGGTCTTCTCCATTATGTGACTGCACTCAGGGGTCCAATCTATTATGTGACTGTGCTCAGGGGTCCTCTCCATTATGTGACTGTGCTCCGGGGTCCTCTCCATTATGTGACTGTGCTCAGGGGTCCTCTCCATTATGTGACTGTGCTCAGGGGTCCTCTCAATTATGTGACTGTGCTCAGGGGTCCTCTCAATTATGTGACTGTGCTCAGGGGTCCTCTCCATTATGTGACTGTGCTCAAGGGTCCTCTCCATTATGTGACTGTGCTCAGGGGTCCTCTCCATTATGTGAATATGCTCAGGGGTCCTCTCCATTATGTGACTGTGCTCCGGGGTCCTCTCCATTATGTGACTGTGCTCAGGGGTCCTCTCCATTATGTGACTGCGCTCAGGGGTCTTCTCCATTATGTGACTGCACTCAGGGGTCCAATCTATTATGTGACTGTGCTCAGGGGTCCTCTCCATTATGTGACTGTGCTCCGGGGTCCTCTCCATTATGTGACTGTGCTCAGGGGTCCTCTCCATTATGTGACTGTGCTCAGGGTCCTCTCAATTATGTGACTGTGCTCAGGGTCCTCTCAATTATGTGACTGTGCTCAGGGGTCCTCTCCATTATGTGACTGTGCTCAAGGGTCCTCTCCATTATGTGACTGTGCTCAGGGGTCCTCTCCATTATGTGACTGTGCTCAGGGGTCCTCTCCATTATGTGACTGTGCTCAGGGGTCCTCTCCATTATGTGACTCTGCTCAGGGGTCCTCTCCATTATGTGACTGCGCTCAGGGGTCTTCTCCATTATGTGACTGCGCTCAGGGGTCCAATCTATTATGTGACTGTGCTCAGGGGTCCTCTCCATTATGTGACTTTGCTCCGGGGTCCTCTCCATTATGTGACTGTGCTCAGGGGTCCTCTCCATTATGTGACTGTGCTCAGGGGTCCTCTCTATTATGTGAATGTTCTCATGGGTCCTCTCCATTATGTGAATGTGCTCAGGGGTCCTCTCCATTATGTGACTGTGCTCAGGGGTCCTCTCCATTATGTGACTGTGCTCAGGGGTCCTCTCAATTATGTGACTGTGCTCAGGGGTCCTCTCCATTATGTGACTGTGCTCAAGGGTCCTCTCCATTATGTGACTGTGCTCCGGGGTCCTCTCCATTATGTGAATATGCTCAGGGGTCCTCTCCATTATGTGAGTGTGCTCAGGGGTCCTCTCCATTATGGGACTGTGCTCAGGGGTCCTCTCCATTATGTGACTGTGCTCAGGGGTCCTCTCCATTATGTGACTGTGCTCAGGGGTCCTCTCCATTATGTGACTGTGCTCAGGGGTCCTCTCCATTATGTGACTGTGCTCCGGGGTCCTCTCTATTATGTGACTGTGCTCCGGGGTCCTCTCTATTATGTGACTGTGCTCCGGGGTCCTCTCCATTATGTGAATATGCTCAGGGGTCCTCTCCATTATGTGAATATTCTCATGGGTCCTCTCCATTATGTGACTGTGCTCCGGGATCCTCTCCATTATGTGACTGTGCTCAGGGGTCCTCTCCATTAGGTGAGTGTGCTCAGGGGTCCTCTCCATTATGGGACTGTGCTCAGGGGTCCTCTCCATTATGTGACTGTGCTCAGGGGTCTTCTCCATTATGTGAATGTGCTCAGGGGTCCTCTCCATTATGTGAATGTTCTCATGGGTCCTCTCCATTATGTGACTGTGCTCCGGGGTCCTCTCCATTATGTGACTGTGCTCAGGGGTCCTCTCTATTATGTGACTGTGCTCAGGGGTCCTCTCCATTATGTGACTGTGCTCCGGGGTCCTCTCTATTATGTGGATGTGCTCAGGAGTCCTCTCCATTATGTGACTGTGCTCAGGGGTCCTCTCCATTATGGGACTGTGCTCAGGGGTCCTCTCCATTATGTGAATATGCTCAGGGGTCCTCTCCATTATGTGAGTGAGCTCAGGGGTCCTCTCCATTATGGGACTGTGCTCAGGGGTCCTCTCCATTATGTGACTGTGCTCAGGGGTCCTCTCTATTATGTGACTGTGCTCAGGGGTCCTCTCCGTTATGTGACTGTGCTCAGGGGTCCTCTCCATTATGTGACTGTGCTCAGGGGTCCTCTCCATTATGTGACTGTGCTCAGGGGTCCTCTCCATTATGTGACTGTGCTCAGGGGTCCTCTCCATTATGTGACTGTGCTCAGGGGTCCTCTCTATTATGTGAGTGTGCTCCGGGGTCCTCTCTATTATGTGAATATGCTCAGGGGTCCTCTCCATTATGTGAGTGTGCTCAGGGGTCCTCTCCATTATGTGACTGTGCTCAGGGGTCCTCTCTATTATGTGAATGTTCTCATGGGTCCTCTCCATTATGTGAATGTGCTCAGGGGTCCTCTCCATTATGTGACTGTGCTCAGGGGTCCTCTCCATTATGTGACTGTGCTCAGGGGTCCTCTCCATTATGTGACTGTGCTCAGGGGTCCTCTCCATTATGTGACTGTGCTCAGGGGTCCTGTCCATTATGTGACTGTGCTCAGGGGTCCTGTCCATTATGTGAATGTGCTCAGGAGTCCTCTCCATCATGTGACTGTGCTCAAGGGTCCTCTCCATTATGTGTCCGTGCTCAGGGGTCCTCTCTATTATGTGAATGCGCTCAGGGGTCCTCTACATTATCTGACTGTGCTCCGGGGTCCTCTCTATTATGTGACTGTGCTCCGGGGTCCTCTCTATTATGTGACTGTGCTCAGGGGTCCTCTCTATTATGTGAATGTTCTCATGGGTCCTCTCCATTATGTGACTGTGCTCAGGGGTCCTCTCCATTATGTGACTGTGCTCAGGGGTCCTCTCCATTATGTGACTGTGCTCAGGGGTCCTCTCCATTATGTGACTGTGCTCAGGGGTCCTGTCCATTATGTGACTGTGCTCAGGGGTCCTGTCCATTATGTGAATGTGCTCGGGGGTCCTCTCCATTATGTGACTGTGCTCAGGGGTCCTGTCCATTATGTGAATGTGCTCAGGAGTCCTCTCCATCATGTGACTGTGCTCAAGGGTCCTCTCCATTATGTGTCCGTGCTCAGGGGTCCTCTCTATTATGTGAATGCGCTCAGGGGTCCTCTACATTATCTGACTGTGCTCCGGGGTCCTCTCTATTATGTGACTGTGCTCCGGGGTCCTCTCCATTATGTGACTGTGCTCAGGGGTCCTCTCCATTATGTGACTGTGCTCAGGGGTCCTCTCCATTATGTGTCTGTGCTCAGGGGTCCTCTCCATTATGGGACTGTGCTCAGGGGTCCTCTCCATTATGTTTCCATACCCAGGAGTTGTTACAATGGTCTTTCCTTGGTCCATTGTACCGTCTGCACCAGGATTGGTTGCTGAATTGTGGCTACTGTGTGCAATGGTGGTTCACTTTGCCCCTGCTCCATGTATCCTGACATTCTGCAAGCTTCTGTAACAGCGCCTTGTCGGTGTCTCAGACCTCTTTGTCTCATCTGCCAAGTGTTCCTTGACCATCCCAGGAGGTAGCGGTCTGGTTTATGGAGAGGTACAGTAGTAGGAAGTTATAGACCCTTTGCAGACTCAGGTTAATTACAAACACCTAGTCCAAATGGGAAGCAGTGCCGATACCAGAAGGGGGGAAAAGAAATACAATGTATAACACAAGAGAGTGAATCTGAATCGCACATCCCCAGTACTATGCTTCTGATAATGCTAGACATTAGAATTGTATCGTTTCTTTTCCCCCCTCTGGGGTCAGCACTCCTCCCCATTTGGACTAGGTGTTTGTAATTAGCCTGAGTCTGCAAGGGGTTTATAAACTCCTACTATCTCTCAGATGGATTTCCTGAGGGTTGGGACTGGGTGAGCTCTTTGCACTCGTTCACATGGTGCAGTACTGCGTGTCTGCCATTGCTGCCTCGGTGCTGTGCTGGTGGGGTGGTGGGGCCCAGAGCCGAGGTGGCTTTGCTGCACAGTGGGGGTGCTGTGTGGCTACTGGGTCCCGCTGTCTGCTGCTGGCGCGGTGCTGGGGTGCCGGTGGTCGCCGCGCACTGCTGCTCCATAGTTAGAGTAGGTCCCCACTTGTAGAGGCTACCTTGTCGTGGTAAGTGGGCCTATGCTCAAACTGTATACTAATGCCTCTTTTATGCACAGCATAGAATGTATTACAAACTGGGCTGAGATGCCGGGTAATTATGCTGAAGGACACTGGTTATATCACAAGCATAGTGCTGAGGATGTGCGATCCAGATTCACTCTTATATGCTAGACATCATCAGACAATGCCCCACAAGGTCCAGAGAAACAACCGGGGACTAATAGACCCCATAGATAAGGCACCAAGACCCTGGAGCTAGTATCTACTCAACCTCTTACACGGTGACACATGGTAATGAGGTACAGACCTGTCTCAGAGGGTTTTCCAACTTTCAGAGTAAACTGGATCTTCAGGAGAACCACAAGTACCAGCAGCTTCACCGTGAATATTGGGACTATAAGCCAAAGCATGGACTCAAGATCTAGGCTGGAAAAGAAGAAGCTTCATAACTTTGTAAATGATACGAATAAATTACTCGCAGGTATCCCCCATAGTTCCCTCATCTCCGGTAGTTCATGGTTACCCCAGTATATTTTGAATGCTCCCCCTTTTCTGGGGGTGGTTATCTCATTTTTCTTGGCTTAGGGCCTATGTTGGGGATACATAAGAGGCCAGAATATTGTCTCCATACCACATCCCTTAGACTAGGATATATGCCCAGTGTGACAGGACCAGGGGAGAGGGGTAGAGGGAGTCTACAAGTCACCGAGGTTCCTGTCTTATACATTGTAAATCGCAGCCAGGGAGGGGAAGCAGCAAGAAAAAACCCTTACACACAGAAAGCAGTCATCAAAAACCTGGTCAGAAGGGCCTGGCTGGAGCTGGGAGAGTTGGGGGGGTCCTTGCTCCAATTGGCCACGCCAGGTATTGGTGGTAACTGTGGCCAATCACCTGAGAACCTGGGTGCGCCATAAAGGGAAAATGGGTCACTAGCTGAGGCCGCTGCTCCTGGGAAGCTCTGCTGTGAGGAGTAGTGATGAGCGGCAGGTGCCATATTCGATTTCGACGAAATTCACGAATATTCGTCATTATTCTAGTTATCGCGATTAATATGCGATTTAAATAATCGCGTATTGCGATTTTAACTTAAGGCTACTTTCCTATTGGTTTCATATCTAGAATTATAGAGAAGATAACGAAGTATTCGCCATCTTCGTTTTAGGAACCTATTCGTCAACCTCGCTAATTCTAGCAATCAAATAGGAGGGTTGACTATAGAGACAGCTGTGTGTAATTCGCTATGCGATTATATAATTTTGCTTTTTTTAATAGAATAATTATATTACTTGATAATTATTATAATTATTCTATTTATTAAAAAAAAAAAAATTATATAATCGCATAGCGAATTAAACACAGCTGTCTCTATAGTCAGCCCTCCTATTTGATTGCTAGAATTAGCGAAGTTGACGAATAGGTTCCTAAAACGAAGATGTAGAATACTTTGTTATCTTCGTTTTGAGGAATATGACGAATACATTCGTCATATTCGCTAATTCTACCAAGCCAAGAACGTCTCCATACTAAAATGCACTGTCGGATTTGAGAATTACGTTGAAATCGCAATGCGATTAATATAACTTGAATTAATTGCATTGCGATTTCTACTTAGACCTGGTTTACTATGGTTGGCTTGGTAGAATTAGCGAATATGACGAATGTATTTATCATATTCCTCAAAACGAAGATAACGAAGTATTCTCCATCTTCGTTTTAGCAACCATAGTAAACCATGTCTGTTGAAATCGCAATGCGATTAATTCAGGTTATATTAATCGCATTGCGACTACAACTTAGCACTGCTATCTTACATAGGCTAGAATTAACGAATATGGAATATAGCAGCAGTGCTAAGTAGAAATCGCATTGCGATTTCAACTTAGAGCTGGGTTTATAATGGGTCAGCTGGCTAGAATTAACGAAGTTAACGAATATGGAATATATTATAGCAGTGCTAATTGAAATCGTAATGCGATTAATGTAACTTGGAGATATCGCATTGCGATTTCTACTTAGCACTGCTGCTATATTCCATATTCGTTAATTCTAGCCTAATATGTAAGATAGCAGTGCTAAGTTGTAATCACAATGCGATTAATATAACCTGAATTAATCGCATTGCGATTTCAACGTAATTCTCAAATACGACAGTACATTTTAGTATATGGAGATGTTCCCATGGTGATGGGGACGCTCCATGAGCACGGAAGTCGGCAGAAGCGGCAACGGGCACTGACTGGAGCAGCCAGGAATCCTCAGGACAGGTAAGAACTACTTTTGGGAAGTGGGAAAGAAAAAAATATAACTAAAAAAAAACAAAAAAAAAACGAATATTCGAAATAGTAAATTTATAGCGCTATATTCGAAATATTCGCGAATTAGCGAAGTGCCGATATTCGCTAAAAAAATTCGCTATTCGAATATTCGCGCTCAACACTAGTGAGGAGAAAGCAACCGTGTGCTTGTTTGTGGTGCTGGGTACAAGGCTCCTTTACTTAGGGCAGGGATGGCCAACCTGAGGCTCTCCTGCTGTTGTAAAACTACAACTCCCACCATGCCCTGCTGTAGGCTGATACCTGTACGCAGACTGGACATGCTGGGAATTGTAGTTTTGCAACAGCTGGAGAGCCGCAGGTTGGCCAGCCCTGAGTTAGGGACTACTCGATGTATAGAGGAAGCGGCCAGACGGCCGGGGTTTTCTTATAGTTTGTACTGTTTTGTTTAATACTTTTGTCTGCAAAACCCAATAAATCTATCTGAGGTCAGTTGCACCCTGCCTGCTTGGACTGGGCTGTGTTTCGTCTGTCCCTGGAGCTGGTGATCCCGTGAGCTAATCCCGTTACACCAGAATAAACCATTATTCTTACCATATGGCCTCTATGGTATCCCATTTACTGTATGCTAAGATACCACCCCCAAAAAACGGCAGATCTGGATCTCCAGACACAGGGGTAAAACGGCCAGTACACAAGACGCTCTGTTAGTATTCCTGGATTGTTCACCAATAGTCTGAAGATGGAGAAAGGAAATCTATGGTGATGTGAAAGATGAGGAACTCCTTGGGGGGCGGCTGTTCTGGACAGTTGTGCTTTGTTTAACCCTTTGAGGATTGGGTCATTTTCAGTTTTTTCATTTTACCACTTGGAACCGAACCCGAGTTCGGGAAATGTTTTTTTTACATTAAAAATGAATCTATGAAGTTATTACACGAAGTCACGCGAGACTTCCGAAAGTAATAACTTCGGCTCACCTAAGCCAATACATTCTAATACTGTATGGAGCACTCGCTCCGTACAGTACTGGACCGAAGTTTTATGCGAATAGACTTCGGATGTTTCATCTGTAGTCAATTCACTCATCCCTACTTCTGAGCCCTGACGTATCCCCAAATAACAGGTTACGACCACAATTGGGATGTTACTGTATTTCGGTGAAAGTGGGTAGCAAATTGTGAGGGGATATTATCCTGTAATCTTTCGTGAAAAAGAGAGTTTGGGCCTAAAGCACCAATTTCTTGTAAAAAAATGTATGCTTTAATTTTCACAGCCAAGTGTTGTGAATTCTATGAAACGCCTGTTAGGTCAAGTGCTCGCAACATCCCTTAAAAATTCCTTAGGTGGTGTAGTTTACAAAATGTGGTCACTTTTTGAAATTTCACATCTATTGTGCTTTAATTCCGGTGGAATAATTAAAGGGTTAACAACATTTCTACAAACAGTTTGGAATAAGTTCAGGGGTGTAGTTTGTAAAATGGGGTCATTTATGGGTGGTTTCTACTATGTAAGCTCCTTAAAGTGACTTCAGAACCAAACTGGTCCTTAAAAAAGTTGATTTAGGAAATTTTCTTAAAAATTTCAAAAATTGCTTCTAAAATTCTAAACCTTCTAACATCCTAAAAAAGTAAAATGACATTATCTTAATAATGGCAACATGAAGTAGTCGTATGGGGAATGTTAATTAATGGGTATTTTATGAGGCATCACTATCTGTCTTAAAAACAGAGAGATTCAATTTTAGAAAATAGTGAATTTTTTCAAATTTTCGTTAACTTTTGGATTTGTTTTATAAATAAAGGTAAAACATATTGACTCAAATTTACCATTAACATGATGTACAAGGTGTCACAAGAAAACAATCTCAGAACAACCTGGATAAGTAAAAGCGTTCCAAAGTCATTACCACTTAAAGTGACAAGTCAGATCTGCAAAATTCGGCCTGGTCAAGAAAGAGGCAAGTGGTCCGGTCTGGAAGTGGTTAATGTGTACAATGTACATAGATTATTTTTGATGAATTTCCCCTTTGGGATGAATGTGCAGCGTCACTTACCTCACGATAGAGGATCTTGTGGAGTTTGAAGTACCAGCGGCATCTGCAGGAAGAAGAGGAGACGTTTTACCTGCTGGTTAGGGGAATCCACCACATTCTGGAGCTCTAGTCAGGGTCTGGAGAGGTAGCAGCAGATCCACCTCCGGTGGTGCCTCAAAAAGTCTGCTCTGAAGTTTAAAGATCTTATTGGGGATAAGGCCAGAAAGTAGCAGAATTTAGTGGTGAGAATACTTCGATAATACCTCATAGGCCTCATGTGCACAGGACCGTAGTTTTGGTGCATGTCCCATCCGTATTGCACACGGACCCACTCATTTCTATGGGTCTGCAAAAAATGTGGACAGCACAGGGATGTCATCCACGTGGAGTCCACATCTGTGCGGCTGTTCTGCAAATAATATCACATGTCCTATTCGTGTCCATTCTGCGGGCATGCACCCGGCCAGTATCCGTATTCTGCAGATCTATGGTGTGGAGACCACAATATGGATATGGACATGCGCCTGTGGCCTCCTGACACGAGGAGGTGTAGCTCTGGAAATACAGGTATCGGATATGCCTGTCCGCATGAGCAGGACTCACTCTGAGCGACATTCATGTTTTTTCTTTTTCTTTAGAGAAGAGCAAATTTTAGAAAAATTCAATTTGACATCTTCGCCGAAGTCCCTAAGAACTTTAATTATTAATTAATCGCTATAAATCCGGTATACCCAGGCCGCTCTGCCTTAGGGTACGGCCACAAGGAGCGGATGCGCTGCAATGAAGAACTGCGTGGCCAATTAGCGCACAGCTGCCTTTCATTTAATAATGAAGACCGCACAGTATCGTCCTTCTTCATTCTTTGATGCACCTTTAACCAGGGGCCGTTGCTGGTATTTGGTTTGGCTGCTTAGATGGGGACACAATATGCTGGCTTACTCACTTCTCCAACCGCGGCGCTCTCCTGCCCTACAGGTGGGAGCCCTTCTTTTACCATCTGCTTTTTCTCCTTTTTAACATCATCTAGCATTGATGAGTAGTGATGAGCGGCAGGGGCAATATTCGAATTTGCGATATTTTGCGAATATTCGTCATATATTTGCGAATATTCGTTCTCGAGATTATTTTATTAATTGCAAAAAATTGGCAATGTAATATTCGCGTAATGCGAACATTCTAAAATACGAATATATAGCACTAGAATATAGTGCTATACATTTGTTTTTTAGAATATTCATCATTTTTGTCAATTTAATGTGAACAGTCATTGGCCCAAAAGCAAAGAGGAATCATGACTTTAGATGGAAAAAAATGACGAATATTCTAAAAAACGAATATATAGCGCTATAATCTATAGTGCTATATATTCGTGTTTTAGAATATTCGCATTACGCGAATATTACATTGCCGATTTTTCGCAAAATATAAAATAAATTAAATAATGAAGAATATTCGAATTCACTCCAGATTACAATATCGCAGCCGTCTCACATTGGCCCACAAGCAGGAAGCAGGCAGGTATAGTAGGTAATGGGTTCAAATGAAAAAAAAAACAACAAAATGAATATTCGTATTAATGAATAGATATCACTATATTCAAAATATTCGCAAATTCTCAAAGTGCCAATATTTGCGATAAAAATTTGCAAACCAAATATTCACGCTCAACGCTATTGATGAGAACATCGGGAACATCCCGCTCCTCCTCTCTCTGCATCTTGCTGACTTTTCTAGGACATGGAGAATTTACGAGAAGTAAATCCAGCAAAAGATGAGGACGGTCATCATTAAGGCCTTCCTCCCCAAGGGGTGCAGACTGGATGGGATCGGTTGGCATGCTGGCACTGGAATAATAAAGGTTTCCATCTTAGGGTCCATTCACACGTCCACAAAATGGGTCCGCATCCGTTTCACAATTTTGCGGAACGGGTGCAGACTCATTAATTTTCAATGTGGCCGGAATGGATGCAGACAGCATCCCTCTTACTAAACTCTCCACCCTTCGGTATGTCCTAAATGCTGCGCCAGGCTCATCTATCCACCCGCTACACTGATGCTACTAGTCTGTGCCGGTCACTTCACTGGTTGCCCATCCACCACAGAAGACAGTTCAAACTTCTCACCCACAAAGCTCTCCACAGTGCTGCACCGCCATACATCTCCACCCTACTCGTGCACTCCGTTCTGTTAGTGACCTGACATTAGAATCCTCCATAATTCGTACCTCCCACTCCCATCTTAATGACTTATCTCAAGCTGCACCTACTCTCTGGAACGCTCTGCCCCAGAATATCAGGTCAATTCACAACTTCCCTACCTTCAAGCATGCCTTAAAAACACATCTTTTTAGGCAGGCTCCTCAAGTTCCCTGAGTAACCCCCCAACACTTCAGACCTGAACTCGACCTTCATACAGTCCCACACCGGAAGCAGTGTCCCACACCACTGCGTTCAGTACAATAATGGCTTGACAACTACAAACCATAATCAACTACTGTTTGTGCCACCCCTATTTCCACATAGATTGTAAGCTCTTGCGAGCAGGGCCCTCACTCCTAGTGTCTCAGTTGTATATTAGCCAGTTACATTGTGATGTCTTTTGTTTTGTACATGAACCCTCTGAATTGTAAAGAGCTGTGGAATATGTTAGCGCTATAGAAATAAATATTATTATAATATCTTAGTTTACGGCTCATGTAGGAATAAGTAAATGTAGGAATCAATGAATAAAACCTTTACAGAATAAGTCTCCCTGTCGTCTCCCTACACTGTCCCTGCACTCTCCCTGTACTATCCTTGCACTGTCCCTGTCCTCTCGCTGTCCTATCCCTACACTCTACCTACACTGTCCCTGCACTCTCCCTGTCCTCTCCCTACACTGTCCCTGTCCTCTCCCTACACTGTCCCTGCACTCTCCCTGTACTATCCCTGCACTGTCCCTGTCCCCTTGCAGTCCTCTCCCTGTCCTCTCACTACACTGTCCCTCCACTCTCCCTGTCCTCTCCCTACACTGTCCCTGCACTCTCCTTGTCTTCTCCCTGTACTGTCCCTGCACTCTCCTTGTCTTCTCCCTGTACTGTCCCTGCACCTTCCTTGTCTTCTCCCTGTACTGTCCCTGCACTCCCCCTACACTGTCCCTCCACTCTCCCTGTCCTCTCCCTACACTGTCCCTGCAATCTCCCTCTTCAATATTCTTTTATTAAATCGTTTTCAGCAACACTGTCCCAAATGCATGAGCGCTTGCCACATCTCTCCCTCAGTTCAGCTCACAGTGAAATGGCGGAGACCGTGCGGGATAAGGTTTTTAAAGGGCTGTGACATCACAAGGGATGGCTGCGGATTGGCTGGCTGCACGGCATTATGGGTCATATCGCGTCTCCTGTACACTTAGTTTCGCTATATTATGCTTTGAGTCGTTATATTTTATGAAAACTGATTTATCACAAAGTGTAAGGAAATTGGGATTTGTTGCGAAACAAATGTTGTCTAAACGTTAAACTGAATTCCGCTTCAAATGCTTTGCGTTGCTCAACACTTTTTTTTTCAATCCCTTCCCAACAATTTTAATTTTTTAGTTTCTTTTTTTCTCTACCATTCCTTTTTTTTTTTTTTTTTTACTTTTCTCTTCATGTAGCCACGGCTTGTTTTGGAGGGAAATCTTTGTATTTTCTAACGGCGCCATTTAATTCCATTTCATATGATTTATTGGGAAGCTGGAAAAATGATTAATGTGAAATAAAACCCGAGCGCCTTTATTCTAGGGGCTTCTTTGTTTTTTACAGTGTTTACTGTGGTAGAGCGGACACAGTGCCTTGATCATGCTATTACCGCGATGCCAAATTTATATCGTTTTTGCTATGTTTTAAAGCTTTTTAAAAAAATTCAAAAACTGAAGAAAAAAAAAATTGATGTTTCCATATATTAAAAATGCCTCAACTTTTTGACGTTCCTGCCTGCAGAGCTGTGCAGGAGCTCGTTTTTGCAGGACGATCTGCAGTTTTTATTGATTACATTTTAGGGCCCATGTGACCCTCCGATCACTTCTCCATGCTGTGGTTTTTGGCGGAGGGGGTGAAGTGAACCAATACTTTTATACTATAATTATGTGAGTATTTGTGGATGTCAATGTTAATCAACCAGAAGGGCGGACACAGCCAGGAGAGTAGAGAGTAAACAGAAGGGACTAATACTCACCGCTCACACCAGGGGCCGTCTCTACCATATAGACAGCACTAGTCCCGCCTCCTGATGATGTCACTGCTCTGATTGTCACTGTGTAGTTGGTTCCTGGCTGGAGAACGAGGTCACATTCTGTCACATTGGGGGGGAACCAGTAAGACTGGTGCCGAGAGAACGACGGGTCAGAATCTCTCCGAGCCTCGATGTCCAGCTGCAATAACGTACGATTAGTATAAGACTATGTACAGATGGAGCAGGATCTAGTGTACACGTGATAAGGATGACGCTGCCTACAGATGGAGCAGGATCTAGTGTGGATGTGATTAGGATAACGCTGCCTACAGATGGAGCAGGATCTAGTGTAGATGTGTGATTAGGATGACGCTGCCTACAGATGGAGCAGGATCTAGTGTAGATGTGTGATTAGGATGACGCTGCCTACAGATGGAGCAGGATCTAGTGTAGATTAGTGATTAGTATAATACTAGATACAGTTGAAGCAGGTTTTAGTGTAGGTGTGTGTGTTGTCATGTGGAGCACAGGACTGTAATGTCATTGACTGTGTAGGCTTTGCATCAATATGATGGCGCCCCCAGTCTGCATCTGAGTGAATGGCAGCGCTTGGACTATCGTCATTATAGAGTAGTTACCTCCATCCACCTACCTTATAGCCGGTGACGAGCCCCTCTCTGTTCAGCAGGATCCATCGTGTGCGGCCATCCTCCATGCTGGGACCTTTCATTATATGTGGAAGATCGGGGACTAAACATGGAGAAGAAATAAAGAAATGCGTTATGTGGAGTGTGCGCCATACAAGTCTTGTATCGAGAACTACCACAGGGCGCCGACACCTTTCTAATGAAATAAAGTCATACAATCTTATAAACCCGTCACAGATCGGTCCACACATAACATCACAAAAAGAAATCCTCAGAAGGAAAGCATTTCTTCAGCAGGTAAGCAACGTATTATTTCCGGCACTAGCAGAGCAATGCTCCAAAGGGGGTTTGCTTCACATTTCCTACACTCAGGCTGCTAAGATCCCAAACTGGGATTTACCGTGTATTTGTAGAGTAATCAGATTTGAGATAATAGGCCGTACCCTTCAACCACTAGGTGGAGCCGTTTCCTCTCCCACAGAGAGGAGTGAGTCGGCCTAGTGTAGGGTAGTCTGTACATAGATGACACTTTAGCCACCCATGGATCCTGGTACCAGCCAGGGAAAGGCCTGAAAGAGCAAGAGACTAACTACCAAAGCAGGGCAGATGTACGGCAAAAGAAAGGTGCGGAGAAAGAGGTGATATAGGGGTTCTATAGAACATACTGTTCCACAGGGGTAAAGGGGAATCCCCGGTGGGCCACTGAGCAAGGTGGGCCCATAGTCTCCGACCCCCTGCACAAGTGGCACATAACACATTAGACTTACTGCACTACATACATATATTTAATGTACAGCACCTCAACCAGACTCTGATCATATAAAAAACTTGTTCGATTATTTATTATATTTCAATGTATCCGTACGGTGGGCCCCCAAAATAAATTTTACTGGCGGACCCTATGTACCCCAGCCCGACACTGTACATACTACTCACTAGTGTTGGGCGAGCATGCTCGGCAGAACACTAGTACTGCTCGAGCATCGCGATACTCGGCACATCACGGTGTTCGGCCGAATACCACGCGTGGTCGTTCATTAGTTGGCTACTACGCAGCCAATAAACGTGCAGGTAAGTACTGCCCTCACTGTGATGCCGTAGCCATGTTATCTGCTGGCATTACAGTGATTGGCTGTCCGGAACGCGTCATCGGGTGCTATATGGCACCTGATGACACCTGTTCTGGTCAGTCTTAGTCAGGGAGAGCGGAGAGTAGAAGGGAGAGATCGTGTAGGGAGTGAAATAGGAATATTTTAGTTTTTATACTTGTTATAGACCCAAAAGTCCTTTTAAGGACTATTGTGTGTGGCAGCAATATATATTTTTAGCGCAACCTGCGTAAATTGCTAAAACTTGTTAGAGACCCAAAAGTCCTTTTAAGGACTATAGTTTTATCTGGCAGCAATATAAATCTTTTTGAGCAACCTGTGCTAAATAGCTTGCAATTGTTTGGCCGCTGCAGACATCGACATTATCTGCGCAGCCTAAAAATGTCTGTGACATCCAGTGTACTTTTTCCGTAAACTATGTCCACTGCAGACATTTACATTACCTGCGCTACATCTCCTGTATAACGTTTGCGTATCCGAAATATCAGTGACATCCAGTGTAATTTTTTTCGCCGAGATTATCTGCGCTACATCTCCAACGTGTGCACAGCCTAAAAATATCTGTGACATCCAGTGTACTTTCTCTGTAGACGGTGTCCGCTGCGGACAGTTACATTACCTGCGCTACATCTCCTGTATAACGTTTGTGTATCCGAAATAATAGGGATATTTAGTCAAATTTTTTTGCTGCTGGTGGCAGCAACATTACCTGCGCTACATCTCCTGTATAACGTGTGCACATCCTAAATATCTGTGACATTTAGTGTACTTTATTTGCACATACACTTACAAAACCTGCGCTACTGTACATGTGAAATACTTGTAAGCATATATACCATTTAATATGAAGAAGGCGAGCAGTAAGGGACAGGGAAGTGGCCGTGCTGCTGATGGTGCACACAGAGGCTGTGGCGCTGGGCGCGGTGAAACTGTGCCTGCTGCCAGAGCACAAGGAAAACAGTCATCCACCATACCTAGCTTCATGTCCCAGTTTGCAGGGCGGCGCAGGACACCACTCTTGAAGACCAGTGCGACCAGGTGGTCGGTTGGATTGCAGCAGATAATGCTTCCAGTCGGTTAAGCACCACCCTGTCTCACACAAAGTCCAGTCTCAGTAGCCAGGAGTCTGGTCAATAGAATCCTCACCCTGATCCTCCTTCCACCCACCATGGAGAGTCTTGGCAAACAACTGATCCCACACTTGGATATTCCGAGGAGCTCTTTTCATCGCCATTCTTTAAATTGGGCCTCTCGCCAAGCACATTTGAAGAGGGACATGAGGAGATCTTGTGCCCCGATTCCCAAACTCTTGAGCATCCACAGTCAGAAGAAGATGACGGTGGGGAAGGGCAATTAGTGTTGGATGAGATGGATGATGATGATGAGACATAGTTGCCAGGCCCTTGTCCATAATGTTTTAGAGGGTCAGCTCAGCAGCAGGCACTCGCCCATAATGTTTTAGAGGGTCAGCTCGGCAGCAGACCCTCACCCCTATTTTTTTAGATGGTCAGCTCAGCAGCAGGACCTCACCCCTAATGTTTTAGAGGGTCAGCTCAGCAGCAGGCCCTCACTTCTAATGTTTTAGAGGGTCAGCTCAGCAGCAGGACCTTACCCTTAATATTTTAGAGGGTCAGCTCAGCAGCAGGCCCTCACTTCTAATGTTTTAGAGGGTCAGCTCAGCAGCAGGACCTTACCCCTAATGTTTTAGATGGTCAGCTCGGCAGCAGGCCCTCGCCCATAATATTTTAGATGGTCAGATCAGCAGCAGGCACTCGCCTATAATGTTTTAGAGGGTCAGCTCGGCAGCAGACCCTCACCCCTAATTTTTTAGATGGTCAGCTCAGCAGCAGGACCTCACCCCTAATGTTTTAGAGGGTCAGCTCAGCAGCAGGCCCTCACTTCTAATGTTTTAGAGGGTCAGCTCAGCAGCAGGACCTTACCCTTAATATTTTAGATGGTCAGCTCGGCAGGAGGCCCTCGCCCATAATGTTTTTGAGGGTCACCAGCAGGCCCTCACCCATAATATTTTTCAGGGTCACCAGCAGGCCCTCAATCATAATGTTTTTGAGGGTCACCAGCAGGCCCTCAACCATAATGTTTTTGAGGGTCACCATCAGGCCCTCAACCATAATGTTTTTGAGGGTCACCAGCAGGCCCTCAACCATAACTTTTTTGAGGCTCACCAGCAGGCCCTCAACCATAATGTTTTTGAGGGTCACCATCAGGCCCTCAACCATAATGTTTTTGAGGGTCACCAGCAGGCCCTCAACCATAACTTTTTTGAGGCTCACCAGCAGGCCCTCAACCGTAATGTTTTTGAGGGTCACCAGCAGGCCCTCAACCATAATGTTTTTGAGGGTCACCAGCAGGCCCTCCACCATAATGTTTTAGACGGTCGGATCAGCAGCAGGCCCTCGCCCATAATATTTTAGATGGTCAGATCAGCAGCAGGCCCTCGCCCCTAATGTTTTAGATGGCCAGCTCGGCAGCAGACCCTCACCCCTAATTTTTTAGATGGTCAGCTCTACAGCAGGCCCTCACACCTAATGTTTTAGAGGGTCAGCTCAGCAGCAGGCCCTCACCCCTAATATTTTAGATGGTTAGCTTGGCAGGAGGCCCTCGCTCATAATGTTTTCGATAGTCAGGTCAGCAGCAGGCCCTCGCCCATAATATTTTTGATGGTCAGATCAGCAGCAGGCACTCGCCCATAATGTTTTAGAGGGTCAGCTCGGCAGCAGACCCTCACCCCTAATTTTTTAGCTGGTCAGCTCTACAGCAGGCCCTCACCCATAATGTTTTAGATGGTCAGTTCAGCAGGAGGCCCTCGCCCATAATGTTTTAGATGGTCAGATCAGCAGCAGACACTCGCCCATAATGTTTTAGAGGGTCAACTCTGCAGCTGGCCCTCACCCATAATGTTTTAGATGGTCCGCTCAGCTGCAGACCTCACCCCAAATGTTTTAGATGGTCAGCTCAGCAGCAGGCCCTTGCCCCTAATGTTTTAGAGGGTCACCAGCAGGCCACCAATCATAATTTTTCAAGGGTGTGTATGATGCCCTCCATCATGTGTAGTAAAGGGTGTATTGCAGTGCCGGTTCCTTGTAATTTTTGGCAGCCCTCTCACTTAGTGCATAGGCTTTATGAGTGTAGGAGTCCCACTACCTGAACAATTGTACCACCATGTGAATGAGGCCCTCCTTTATCTGATATACAGGCTGTATCGGAGAGCCTCTTCCCTGTAATTTTTGGCAGCGCTTGCACTTTATATACAAGTAAATATACAGGAAATAATGTTTCCTAACAAGTTTTCCTCTAAAATCGATTTTATCTTCGGTTTTGTGCTTATTATTGTCAGTCTGTAAAAGTGGCGTACTACTCGGAAAACATGGTTCCCAGCAGTGACCTGGGAGTCCAAGGTGCATCCAGACATCGTTCCCATGCTGTTCCCGAACCATTTTGGTGGTGTTTTCATCAATTTCTGACCTTTTCCTATGAACCAAGCACCCTCCCCTCTTCAGAGCAGGGGGTCCTGGTTTAATGCTCGCGTTCTCCCATTCACTTCCATTGTGTTCAGTAGAGCACCCGAGCATCCCGATGTGTTCTACTCGAGCCCCGAGCACTTTGGTGCGTGACCAACACTACTACTCACTAAAAGTTTGCGATATTTTGCTTGCGGGTACAATTTTTGGATGAACCTAAAATGCCTTCTAACCTTCACAGGTGAACTTAATGTGACCTTCTCTGAACTTTTGAATGCTCACTGTTTCAGGACTTTTTGCACAACTTGCTGATCTCTAACAAGGAGCTTAACAGCAAAATTCACAACATGAGTCACCCTATAAATTTCCCGGCTTAATTAGAATTGGTATTTAAACAGTCCTCCTCATCATGCTGTTCACATTTTGACATCATCAGACCAAGACGACAACTAACAATTGATGAACAGCACCTCGCCACTGTGAGGCTTCAAGCAGGATGTTCTCAGACGGAAGTGGCCCCTGAGCTTAGAGCGTCACAGAGTCATCAGCAGGTAGTATCAGAGATAAAGACTGGAAGAGTCACAGAAAGGCAGAGAAGTGGACGCCCATTGGCCACATCGCACACTGATGACCGCTTCATTGTGAACAATGTATTGCAGAACCAGATGATGAACGCCACATGGTGGTGGTGCCTCAGTGCGGGCAGGTGTGTCTCGTCAGTACAGAACTGCCCTACACTGTGTGAATGGTTCAGTGACAAGCACATACTACTTGGAGAACGTCATTATTCCAGTCATTGTGCCTCTGCATGATTAACACAGGCCTAATGTCATCTTCATGGAGGACAATGCACCAGCTCATCGAGGTCCCATCATTAGGGAACGGCTGCTGGAGACTGGGGACCTCACATGGAGCGGCTGCACTTTCTCCAGACCTGAGTCCCCTTGATAACCTATGGGATCCGCTGAGTCGCCGTGTAGAGGCGCATAACTCTGTGCCCCAGAACCTCAATGACCTGAGGGCCGCCCTTCAAGAAGAGTGGGATGTCATGCCTCAGCAGACAATAAGTCAACTCGTGAACAGCAGAAGATGTTGTTGTCAAGCTGGAACTGATGCTCAAGGCCACATGACAAGTTCCTGAGAGACTCACATCTTGTGGCGGTATACCCAGCACTGGGGTCAGTGAGATGCTGACATCTTGTGGCGGTATACCCAGCACTGGGGTCGGTGAGACGCTGACATTTTGTGGCGGTATACCCAGCACTGGGGTCGGCTTCTGTGTCAATAAATAGTTTGAGATGAGGAAATCACCATCGCTGCTTCTACTTAATGCCCGACTTTCATGATATAATACCACTGGAGCCGGAACTGTTTCCCTAAACTTCACCCAAAAGCCAAATATCCCTATATTTTTGTGAGTAGTGTAGGTGTTATTGATATAGGCTGCGTCTTTTGGAGGTGATATAAGTGTTTTATAGAACATAAAGTTCTCTGCTGTGTAATGGAGCCGGCAGCAGTCACTTGTCATGGACCCGGCAGCAGTCACTTGTCATGGAGCCGGCAGCAGTCACCTGTAATGGAGCCAGCAGCAGTCACTTGTCATGAAGCCGGCAGCAGTCACCTGTCATGGAGCCGGCAGCAGTCACTTGTCATGGAGCCGGCAGCAGTCACTTGTCATGGAGCCGGCAGCAGTCACTTGTAATGGAGCCAGCAGCAGTCCCTTGTAATGGAGGCGGCAGCAGTCACTTGTCATGGAGCCGGCAGCAGTCACTTGTCATGAAGCCGGCAGCAGTCACTTGTCATGGAGCCGGCAGCAGTCACTTGTCATGGAGCCGGCAGCAGTCACTTGTCATGGAGCCGGCAGCAGTCACTTGTAATGGAGTCGGCAGCTGTCAGCAGTCACTTGTAATGGAGCCGGCAGCAGTCACTTGAAATGGAGTCGGCAGCTGTCAGCAGTCACTTGTAATGGAGCCGGCAGCAGTCACTTGTAATGGAGCCAGCAGCAGTTAGCAGTCACTTGTAATGGAGCTGGCAGCTGTCAGCAGTCACTTGTAATGGAGCCGACAGCAGTCACTTGTAATGGAGCCGACAGCAGTCACTTGTAATGGAGCCGGCAGCAGTCACTTGTAATGGAGCCGACAGCAGTCACTTGTCATGGAGCCGGCAGCAGTCACTTGTCATGGAGCCGGCAGCTGTCAGCAGTCACTTGTCATGGAGCCGGCAGCAGTCACTTGTAATGGAGCCGACAGCAGTCACTTGTCATGGAGCCGGCAGCAGTCACTTGTCATGGAGCCGGCAGCAGTCACTTGTCATGGAGCCGGCAGCAGTCACTTGTCATGGAGCCGGCAGCAGTCACTTGTCATGGAGCCGGCAGCAGACACTTGTCATGGAGCCGGCAGCAGTCAGCAGTCACTTGCAATGGAGCCGGCAGCAGTCACTTGTCATGGAGCAGGCAGCAGTCACCTGTAATGGAGCCGGCAGCAGTCACTTGTCATGGAGCCGGCAGCAGTCACTTGTCATGGAGCCGGCAGCAGTCACTTGTCATGGAGCCGGCAGCAGTCACTTGTCATGGAGCCGGCAGCAGTCACTTGTCATGGAGCCGGCAGCAGTCACTTGTCATGGAGCCGGCAGCAGTCACTTGTCATGGAGCCGGCAGCAGTCACTTGTCATGGAGCCGGCAGCAGTCACTTGTCATGGAGCCGGCAGCAGTCACCTGTCATGGAGCCGGCAGCAGTCACCTGTCATGGAGCCGGCAGCAGTCACTTGTCATGGAGCCGGCAGCAGTCACTTGTCATGGAATCGGCAGCAGTAACTTGTCATGGAGCCGGCAGCAGTCCCTTGTCATGGAGCCGGCAGCAGTCCCTTGTCATGGAGCCGGCAGCAGTCCCTTGTCATGGAGCCGGCAGCAGTCCCTTGTAATGGAGCCGGTAGCAGTCCCTTGTAATGGAGCCGGCAGCAGTCCCTTGTCATGGAGCCGGCAGCAGTCACTTGTAATGGAGCCGGCAGCAGTCCCTTGTAATGGAGCCGGCAGCAGTCCCTTGTCACGGAGCCGGCAGCAGTCCCTTGTAACGGAGCCGGCAGCAGTCCCTTGTAACGGAGCCGGCAGCAGTCACTTGTAATGGTATGTCAGCATGACACTATGGATTCCATTCCGCAGTTACTGTAAGTACATCAGGTAGGTTATACACCAGTCAGTGGTATGTCAGCATGACACTATGGATTCCATTCCGCAGTTACTGTGAGTACATCAGGTAGGTTATACACCAGTCAGTGGTATGTCAGCATGACACTATGGATTCCTTTCCGCAGTTACTGTAAGTACATCAGGTAGGTTACACACCAGTCAGTGGTCTGTCAGCATGACACTATGGATTCCATTCCGCAGTTACTGTAAGTACATCAGGTAGGTTATACACCAGTCAGTGGTATGTCCGCATGACACTATGGATTCCATTCCGCAGTTACTGTAAGTACATCAGGTAGGTTACACACCAGTCAGTGGTATGTCCGCATGACACTATGGATTCCATTCCGCAGTTACTGTAAGTACATCAGGTAGGTTATACACCAGTCAGATGTATGTCAGCATGACACTATGGATTCCATTCCGCAGTTACTGTAAGTACATCAGGTAGGTTACACACCAGTCAGTGGTATGTCAGCATGACACTATGGATTCCATTCCGCAGTTACTGTAAGTACATCAGGTAGGTTATACACTATTCAGTGGTATGTCAGCATGACACTATGGATTCCATTCCGCAATTACTGTAAGTACATCAGGTAGGTTATACACCAGTCAGTGGTATGTCAGCATGACACTATGGATTCCATTCCGCAGTTACTGTAAGTACATCAGGTAGGTTACACACCAGTCAGTGGTATGTCAGCATGACACTATGGATTCCATTCCGCAGTTACTGTAAGTACATCAGGTAGGTTATACACCAGTCAGTGGTATGTCAGCATAACACTATGGATTCCATTCCGCAGTTACTGTAAGTACATCAGGTAGGTTACACACCAGTCAGTGGTATGTCAGCATGACACTATGGATTCCATTCCGCAGTTACTGTAAGTACATCAGGTAGGTTACACACCAGTCAGTGGAATGTCAGCATGACACTATGGATTCCATTCCACAGTTACTGTAAGTACATCAGGTAGGTTACACACCAGTCAGTGGAATGTCAGCATGACACTATGGATTCCATTCCGCAGTTACTGTAAGTAGATCAGGTAGGTTATTCACCAGTCAGTGGTATGTCAGCATGACACTATGGATTCCATTCCGCAGTTACTGTAAGTACATCAGGTAGGTTACACACCAGTCAGTGGTATGTCAGCATGACACTATGGATTCCATTCCGCAGTTACTGTAAGTACATCAGGTAGGTTATACTCCAGTCAGTGGTATGTCAGCATGACACTATGGATTCCATTCCGCAGTTACTGTAAGTACATCAGGTAGGTTACACACCATTCAGTGGTATGTCAGCATGACACTATGGATTCCATTCCGCAGTTACTGTAAGTACATCAGGTAGGTTACACACCAGTCAGTGGTATGTCAGCATGACACTATGGATTCCATTCCGCAGTTACTGTAAGTACATCAGGTAGGTTACACACCAGTCAGTGGTATGTCAGCATGACACTATGGATTCCATTCCGCAGATACTGTAAGTACATCAGGTAGGTTACACACCAGTCAGTGGTATGTCAGCATGACACTATGGATTCCATTCCGCAGTTACTGTAAGTACATCAGGTAGGTTACACACCATTCAAAAGCGGAAAAAATGATTGTGAAATAATGTGTATCATTTCCATCGATTCTGCATGAAACCCCCCAGAATTGGCCCTTGGAATTTCAATCAGTCTAATCGGTGAGTGGATTCGGTCATCAGGATTGCCGGTGGTCCCCATACACAGCGCCAATAACAATGACTTTGTTGAAGTGGAAAACCTCCCCGAGGAACCAGTCAGAACCGAACCAGCGTCCGGTTTCATGTTTTAAATGGAACGTCTGAAGCTCGTTTCGCTCATTTATGACCCGAATGATGAATTCCTCCATAAAGCCTTATGTAGAGCTAGGCAGTGGTCTGGGATGTTTTTCAGACTATAGGTTGTCCGCACTCCTTCGGTTTGGATGAAATCAATGTCTGGGTCTCAGAAGCTATTAGTATTGTTTCTGAAGAATCACATTCCAGTATAATATGACACTTCCAAAACCATGTTTTTCCTCTTTAAACAAAATAGTCCTCGCTACAAGCTCACTTGTGCCTCTTGGATGTCCTCAGTATTCTTCCTTACACTCCAAGTGTCTTCCTCCTCTGCCGCCTTGCTCTTTGTCCTCCTCATTACAGTACTACCTTTGTTCCTCCTGGGTGCCCTCCTCTGTAGGCCTCCTCCTGGGTGTCCTCCTCTGTAGGCCTCCTCCTGGGTGTTCTCCTCTGTAGGCCTCCTCCTGGGTGCCCTCCTCTGTAGGCCTCCTCCTGGGTGCCCTTCTCTGTAGGCCTCCTCCTGGGTGCCCTCCTCTGTAGGCCTCCTCCTGGGTGTCCTCCTCTGTAGGCCTCCTCCTTGGTGTCCTCCTCTGTAGGCATCCTCCTGGTTGCCCTCCTCTGTAGGCCTCCTCCTGGGTGCCCTCCTCTGTAGGCCTCCTCCTGGGTGTCCTCCTCTGTAGGCCTCCTCCTGGGTGTCCTCCTCTGTAGGCCTCCTCCTGGGTGCCCTCCTCTGTAGGCCTCCCTCCTGGGTGCCCTCCTCTGTAGGACTCCTCCTGGGTGCCCTCCTCTGTAGGCCTCCTCCTGGGTGCCCTCCTCTGTAGGCCTCCTCCTGGGTGCCCTCCTCTGTAGGCCTCCTCCTGGGTGCCCTCCTCTGTAGGCCTCCTCCTGGGTGCCCTCCTCTGTAGGCCTCCTCCTGGGTGCCCTCCTCTGTAGGCCTCCTCCTGGGTGCCCTCCTCTGTAGGCCTCCTCCTGGGTGCCCTCCTCTGTAGGCCTCCTCCTGGGTTTCCTCCTCTGTAGGCCTCCTCCTGGGTGCCCTCCTCTGTAGGCCTCCTCCTGGGTGCCCTCCTCTGTAGGCCTCCTCCTGGGTGTCCTCCTCTGTAGGCCTCCTCCTGGTTGCCCTCCTCTGTAGGCCTCCTCCTGGCTGCCCTCCTCTGTAGGCCTCCTCCTGGGTGTCCTCCTCTGTAGGCCTCCTCCTGGTTGCCCTCCTCTGTAGGCCTCCTCCTGGGTGTCCTCCTCTGTAGGCCTCCTCCTGGGTGCCCTCCTCTGTAGGCCTCCTCCTGGGTGACCTTCTCTGTAGGCCTCCTCCTGGTTGCCCTCCTCTGTAGGCCTCCTCCTGGGTGTCCTCCTCTGTAGGCCTCCTCCTGGTTGCCCTTCTCTGTAGGCCTCCTCCTGGGTGCCCTCCTCTGTAGGCCTCCTCCTGGGTGCCCTCCTCTGTAGGCCTCCTCCTGGGTGCCCTCCTTCTGGGTGCCCTCCTCTGTAGGCCCCCTCCTGGGTGCCCTCCTCTGTAGGCATCCTCCTGGTTGCCCTCCTCTGTAGGCCTCCTCCTGGGTGCCCTCCTCTGTAGGCCTCCTCCTGGGTGCCCTCCTCTGTAGGCCTCCTCCTGGGTGCCCTCCTCTGTAGGCCTCCTCCTGGGTGTCCTCCTCTGTAGGCCTCCTCCTGGGTGTCCTCCTCTGTAGGCCTCCTCCTGGGTGTCCTCCTCTGTAGGCCTCCTCCTGGGTGCCCTCCTCTGTAGGCCTCCTCCTGGGTGCCCTCCTCTGTAGGCCTCCTCCTGGGTGCCCTCCTCTGTAGGCCTCCTCCTGGGTGTCCTCCTCTGTAGGCCTCCTCCTGGTTGCCCTCCTCTGTAGGCCTCCTCCTGGCTGCCCTCCTCTGTAGGCCTCCTCCTGGGTGCCCTCCTCTGTAGGCCTCCTCCTGGGTGCCCTCCTCTGTAGGCCTCCTCCTGGATGCCCTCCTCTGTAGGCCTCCTCCTGGGTGCCCTCCTCTGTAGGCCTCCTCCTGGGTGCCCTCCTCTGTAGGCCTCCTCCTGGGTGCCCTCCTCTGTAGGCCTCCTCCTGGGTGCCCTCCTCTGTAGGCCTCCTCCTGGGTGCCCTCCTCTGTAGGCCTCCTCCTGGGTGCCCTCCTCTGTAGGCCTCCTCCTGGGTGTCCTCCTCCAGTGGATTTCCTTCATTCTACTCAGATGTCTTCCTCCTTCATAGTCTTCCCCTTGTCCATCTTGCATGTCCTCCTACACTGCAGCCTTGCTCTTATTCTTCCTTGGGCCCTCCTGAGTATCTTCCTCTCCATCCTTCCCTTTGGCCCTCCCTAGGCTGCCATCTTTCTCTGTAGGCTTCTTCTTGTCCTTCCTTGGGTCTCCTTCTCCCAGCTGATGATCCCCATAGCAGTGATATTTCTGCTCCCCAGAAGTTACAGTAATGAACGGTATACTGTGTAATTCCCCCTACATTGTACTGTGGCCCCATGGCCCCCTATAGATGTATAAATTACCTGTATCTGTGAATGCACTGTTCTACTCACTTATGCACAGTGGTGTCAGGTCCCAGTGTACTGCAGACCCCCAGCTTCTACATGTAATCCTCTTGACTTGTGGTCGATGCCCCTCACGACATCGCACGACCACGGACTCCCCCACATCGTAGTACTCCTTCTCCACGGACAGGCTGTAGCTTCCATCAGGATTTGGCTTCTTACATTGGGCTGTGGAGAAGAAAGAATTCTGCATGTTTCGAGTCCACTATGTGTGTGTGTGCAAGATTGCTAGAGAATCACGAACAGAATGGCCCTAAGGACATCATTGTCAGCTCCGGAGCATGTGCGTAGGAGTGAACTTGTGTGGCCCTGCCCCCGAGGATCTGAAACGCATATTTACTGATTAACCCCTTCAAGACCAAGCCACATTTTGCAATTCTGACCAGTGTCACTTTATGTGGTAATAATTTTGGAACACTTTTACTTATCCAAGTGATTCTGAGACTGGTTTTCTCGTAACACATTTTACTTTAGAGGTTAGTGGTAAATATGTTTTACCTTTATTTATAAAAAGAATCCCAAATTTCCAGAAAATTTTGAAAAATTCTGTATTTTCTAAATTTGAATTTCTCTGCTTTTAAGATGGATAGGTATAACTCATAAAATAGTTATTACCGTATTTTTCGCCCCATAAGACTCATTTTCCCCCCAAAAAAAGTGTTGGGGGGAATGCCCCTGCGTCTTGTGGGGCGAATACTAATGAGTGCTTCTATTATGGAAGCGCTCATTAGTACCGGAGGACCAGGAAGCGGTGAAGGCTCTGTACTCACCGCTTCCTGGTCCTCAGCTGTCGGCTGTGAAGGCTGTGCACAGGGCGCTCTGTGACCTCACGCTGTGTGCGCCAGTTCACAGCACAGCTGACAGCAGGAGCAAGAGGATCGCGACGTGGGTGAGGAGCGGCGGCATCCGGGAGCAGGAGAGGTAAGTGTTTTTTGATTTTATAAAACATGAGGCTGCTGGGGACATATTGGGGGCTAAGAAGCATAATGGAGGCTGAGGCATAATGGTTGATAATGGGGGCTGAGAGGCATAATGGTTGATAATGGGGGCTGAGAGGCATAATGGTTGATAATGGGGGCTGAGAGGCATAATGGTTGATAATGGGGGCTGAGAGGCATAATGGTTGATAATGGGGGCTGAGGCATAATGGTTGATAATGGGGGCTGAGAGACATAATGGGGCTGAGGCATAATAGTTGATAATGGGGGCTGAGAGGCATAATGGGGGCTGAGAAGCATAATGGCTGATAATGGGTGCTGAGAGACATAATGGGGCTGAGGCATAATGGTTGATAATGGGGGCTGAGAGGCATAATGGGGGCTGAGAGGCATAATGGTTGATAATGGGGGCTGAGAGGCATAATGGGGGCTGAGGCATAATGGGGGCTGAGAGGCATAATGGGGGCTGAGAGACATAATGGGGGCTGAGAGACATAATGGGGCTGAAGCATAATGGTTGATAATGGGGGCTGAGAGGCATAATGGGGGCTGAAAGGCATAATGGGGCTTAGGCATAATGGTTGATAATGGGGGCTGAGAGGCATAATGGGGGCTGAGAGGCATAATGGTTGATAATGGGGGCTGAGAGGCATAATGGGGGCTGAGGCATAATGGGGGCTGAGAGGCATAATGGGGCTGAGGCATAATGGTTGATAATGGGGGCTGAGAGGCATAATGGGGCTGAGGCATAATGGCTGATAATGGAGGCTGAGAGACATAATGGGGGCTGAGGCATAATGATTGATAATGGGGGCTGAGGCATAATGGCTGATAATGGGGACTGAGAGGCAAAATGGGGCTGAGGCATAATGGTTGATAATGGGGGCTGAGAAGCATAATGGTTTATAATAGCGGCTGAGAAGCATAATGCGGAGGCATAATGTGTGGAGGCATAATGGCTGATAATGGGGGCTGAGAGGCATCATGGGGCTGAGGCATAATAGTTGATAATAGGAGCTGAAAGACATAATGGGGCTGAGGCATAATGGCTGATAATGGGGGCTGAGAGGCATCATGGCTGATAATGGGGGCTGAGAGGCATCATGGCTGATATGGGGGCTGAGAGGCATAATGGAGGCTGAGGCATAATGGCTGATAATGGAGGCTGAGGCATAATGGCTGATATGGGGGCTGATGAGAGGCATGGGGCTCTTATACGAGGTCTGATTGAGGATCATTTACATTGGGGTCTGAACTGAGGTCTTATCAGGGGTCTGATTTGAGGTCTTATTAACATTGGGGGTCTGATTGGGGCTGTCAGCTGAGGTCTGATTAAAATTGGGGGGTCTGAATGGTGGTCTGACCTGAGGTGTAATGAAAAATTTTTTTTTTTATTGTCCTCCTCTAAAACCTATGGGCCGGTGCGTCTTATAGGGCGAAAAATATGGTACGTAACATTCCCCATACATCTACTTTATCTTGACATCATTTTGTAAATGTCATTTTGTTTTTTAGGACATTAGAAGGCTTAGAATTTTAGAAACAATTTTGACATTTTTTAAGAAAATTTCTAAACCCACTTTTTAAAGACCAGTTTTCAGTTATGAAGTCACTTTGTGGTCCTTACATAGTAGAAACCACCCATAAATGACCCCATTTTAGAATCTACTCCCCTTATGTAATAAAAAGAGTTGGGCACACGACAGGGCTCAGAAGAGAAGGAGCGCCATATGGATTTTGGAAGGCATGTCACATTTAAAGACCAACTCTAGAGTGGAAACCCCCAAAAAGTGACCCCATTTTAGAAACTACGGGATATGGTGACAGTTTTATTGTTACTATTTTGGGGTACATATGATTTTTGATCACTCAATATTATGCCAAGGTAACCACAAAATGGCAGTTCTGGCACCGGTTTTGTTTTTTTTAGTTCTCCTGACAGGATAGATCACATGTTGCTTTTATAGAGCCGGTTGATACGGATGCAGCAATACCTAATATGCCTTTTTTATTTTTCCGTTTGTGCCTCTTCTGTGTTTTGGGCTCCTGGTTTGGGCTTCAAATACTGATGCAAAAATAATGACCAAATGATAATGACCGTGTGAACGGGGTCTAAGGCCGAGTTCACGTCACTGTTTAGCTTTCTGTTCTTCTGATCCATCAGGAGAACAGAAAAAAATTTATAAAAAATAACAGAGCTTTATTTTGAGCATCAGTTATGTTTAGTTTGTGTCAGCTGCATGCTACAAAACTATACGTTATGGCGGCCGTTCAGAACAAGCTTCCGCTGATATCACGGGTCTGAACAGTAGCAACAGGTTGTGGAAGAAAAACATGTACAATTGGCGGTCCCCTGGGTCTGACCAACATATACAGTACACTGCTATTGACTAATAGGTTTGTTGCAAGCCGTACTTATAAACCAAGTCAGTTTTTTTAACAGGATTTTGGAAAAAAAGAGCTCTGTCTGCCTGTTCTGTAATGCAACACATGAAGTTATGAACTGCTCCAGCCCTGACGGTTAAGGGCCTATTAGACTGCTCAATTGTGAGCCAATTATCGCGAATATGAACGCTAGTGAAGAGCGGCAGAGGCAGTATTCGTTTTTGCGATATTTCACGAAGTTTTCGCCTAATATAATAAATTTGCAAATTCTAGAATTTGCGATCTCCTGTCATTATTTTCGCGATTGCGCAAATCGGCACTAATGATGCGCATAGATTTTGAGCAATACATGCAACTTTACATTTTATCAGGTCTGAGTAGATATTACTGATTGGTGCACTAAGTATTGTGACATCACAGCACTGTGTCTAACAGACTCTAATCCCTATCACACTACCTAACACCCTGCACTGGAACCTATCAGCTACACTATATCACTATCTAACCTACCCTGACTATCTCCCACTAACTATCTGTATTATATATATAAGATAACTAACTATCTAATGTAATGTGACATCACAGCACTATGTCTGTAGCCTGTATGTATGGACAGCAGAACCTATCACACTACCTAACACCCTGCACTGGAGCCTATCAGCTACACTATATCACTATCTAACCTACACTGACTATCTCCCACTAACTATCGGTATTATATATATAGGATAACTAACTATCTAATGTCATGTGACATCACAGCGCTATGTCTGTAGCCTGTATGTATGGACAGCAGATCCTATCACACTACCTAACACCCTGTACTGGAACCTATCAGCTACACTATATCACTATCTAACCTACACTGACTATCTCCCACTAACTATCTGTATTATATATATAAGATAACTAACTATCTAAAGTAATGTGACATCACAGCACTATGTCTGTAGCATGTATGTATATACAGCAGAACCTATCACACTACCTAACACCCTGCACTGGAACCTGTCAGCTACACTATATCACTATCTAACCTACACTGACTATCTCCACTAACTATCTGTATTATATATATAAGATAACTAACTATCTAATGTAATGTGACATCACAGCACTATGTCTGTAGCATGTATGTATCGGCAGCAGAACCTATCACACTACCCAACACCCTGCACTGGAACCTGTCAGCTACACTATATCACTATCTAACCTACACTGACTATCTCCCGCTAACTATCTGTATTATCTATAGAAGATAACTAACTATCTAATGTAATGTGACATCACAGCACTATGTCTGTAGCATGTATGTATGGACAGCAGAACCTATCACACTACCTAACACCCTGCACTGGAACCTATCAGCTCCATTATATCACTATCTAACCTACACTGACTATCTCCCACTAACTATCTGTATAATATATATAAGATAACTAACTATCTAATGTAATGTGACATCACAGCACTATGTCTGTAGCATGTATGTATGGACAGCAGAACCTATCACACTACCTAACACCCTGCACTGGAGCCTATCAGCTACACTATATCACTATCTAACCTACACTGACTATCTCCCACTAACTATCTGTATAATATATATAAGATATCTAACTATCTAATGTAATGTGACATCACAGCACTATGTCTGTAGCCTGTATGTATGGACAGCAGAACCTATCACACTACCTAACACCCTGCACTGGAGCCTATCAGCTACACTATATCACTATCTAACCTACACTGACCATCTCCCACTAACTATCTGTATTATAAATATATAAGATAACTAACTATCTAATGTAATGTGACATCACAGCACTATGTCTGTAGTATGTATGTATGGACAGCAGAACCTATCACACTACCTAACACCCTGCACTGGAACCTATCAGCTACACTATATCACTATCTAACCTACACTGACTATCTCCCACTAACTATCTGTATTATATACAGAAGATAACTAACTATCTAATGTAATGTGACATCACAGCACTATGTCTGTAGCATGTATGTATGGACAGCAGAACCTATCACACTACCTAACACCCTGCACTGGAACCTATCAGCTACACTATATCACTATCTAACCTACACTGACTATCTCCACTAACTATCTGTATTATATATAGAAGATAACTATCTAATGTAATGTGACATCACAGCACTATGTCTGTAGCATGTATGTATGGACAGCAGAACCTATCACACTACCTAACACCCTGCACTGGAACCTATCAGCTCCACTATATCACCATCTAACCTACACTGACTATCTCCCACTAACTATCTGTATCATATATAAGATAACTAACTATCTAATGTAATGTGACATCACAGCACTATGTCTGTAGCATGTATGTATGGACAGCAGAGCCTATCACACTACCTAACACCCTGCACTGGAACCTATCAGCTACACTATATCACTATCTAACCTACACTGACTATCTCCCACTAACTATCTGTATTATATATATAAGATAACTAACTATCTAATGTAATGACACAGGAAAGCACAGAGCACAGCAATGACACTGCTGTCTCTCTCTGAACTGTAATAAACTGTAGAAAATGGCTGCTGGGGAGGTTCTTATATAGTAAGGGGTCGGCAACTTTCCTATTGGTTGCTAGGGATGTTGCTCAGCCCAGACAAAGACATTGCTGCCTTCTCATTGGCCCACAAGCAAGAAGCAGGGAGGGTACTGATGATAAAAAAAAATCTAGAATATTCGCATTTAGGAATATATAGCACTGTATTGTAGAGTTTCCCGAATTCTTAAGGTGTCGATATTCGCGATAAAAATTCGCAATTAGAATATTCGCAATCAACACTAATGAACGCTCATTCGTGACAATCAGCCTCTATAATCGAGCAACTGATCACCTGATGAATGAGCAAACGCTGGTTCATTGACAGGATGAAAGATGCCCGATATCGGCAGCGCATCTTCCTGTGTAATCAGGGATGTGCTGACGATCATCTGCAGAAGAGAATGAGGGAGGAACGACTGCAGTAACCATTCTTCCTCCGTCTTTTAAAGTTTGCATCAGCCTGTGTAGTCAGACGGGTGCAAAGGGGCGCCAAATATCGGGCAGTGTAAGACCACCAAGAAACCTACAATACACTAACTGCCCCTAATGATAGAATTACTAGGTATCTTCTTCACGATCCTAACATTGCCTGCCCAAGACTCTCTAATGGCTAGCTTGTGTCTCTTATTAGTGTCTGTCAGTATTCTACCTCCTGTTTGGCTGTCAGGCTGACTGCCATGCATTGCGCCCCTGCCCGAGGTCTTGCTATCCTCCGTCTTCATCTTCCCTGCCATGTTTCCCTCACTAGTGTACTCAATTCTAAATGTAAAATGGAGCTGGCGAAATGCCAAAACTTGGGATTGGGGAACCTGATTAGATTAGAATTAATTCGCTCATTAATTAACTCTGAAAGATGCCGTTCAGCAGACGCCAAGCCCCCATGTCCTGCTATAGTTGACAGCTATGAAGGTAATCTGTCAGCAGGCACTCACCTATACACCACGGTGTCCCATCCCACTGATTTGCAGATCCTTGTCTTCTACATCCAATCTCCTTCACTTGTGGTCGATACCCTTCATTACACTGCACGGTCACAGACTCCCCCACATCGTAGTACTCCTTCTCCACGGACAGGCTGTAGCTTCCATCTGGATTTGGCTTCTTACATTGGGCTGCGGGAAAAAATAACCAAACAAAATACAGAAATGGGAACTTTTTTGGCGCAGTCTCCAGGAGAACTAAAACCACAGACGCTTCAAACAGTGGCTGGGGAGCGAACACGTTACCTAAAAAGGGTTCTCCAGACCTGTACTGAACTCTTTTAGCTAACCTATGGAGAGAAGACACTGAGCGATACGTAGGCTAGGGCTGCACCACGACATTTTGTTGCACCAATGTCACGCGACATTTATTGTAATGCTAGTCTATGATGTCGCACTGCAACGTCCAGATGGATTTTTGTGCGACTGTCGCGTCAATAGTACAACACCATAGACTAGCATTACAAAATATATTGTGCGACATGAATGTCACGTGTCACATGTTGCAGTGTAGTTGTACCCTATAGGTCGCGCTACACATGTAGTCCTAGCATTATCGTTTCCTCCCTCTACTGATTCTGCAACCTGGCTTGGATAACATGACCACCCAACTGGCTGAAGGCTCTTCCTCCTACGTCCTGTTCAGCTCCATAATGAGATGTAGGCAGACAAAGGAGCATCTTTGTGTCGGCGGACTTCAGTTATGTTCCCAACATTTGGCCAAGCCATGTTAGGTTATATGGTGCCAGCCATTTCATTTTCCAAGGGGGACATCATGATTTTAACGGGATGTGACATGGAAATGTCTGGGCCTCCATCACAGTTCTACATTGACCTCTAAGTACTAGTTGTAGTCAGAGCTCCAGACAAGTAAGTGTTCCTAGGCCTTAATAAATTCTAGGTGTTGGGGATGCTAAAGATTAATGGGGCGTTAAGTCTCGCTCTGGTGGACTCGAGCTGCCCATTTATTAGTGATATATCTGAATGAGGGTCACGTAATGCGACTTTACTCCTACAGGCGTCAATGCAGGGGAGATATCTGGCCAGAAAAGTCTGCCATCTGCAGATGATGTAAGTTCCCACGCTGGAGCACATGCACACAAGTCTAAGGTCTCACGGGAAATACTGAGAACTGCACCAAACATTATGGACCTTGCTCCGAGTTCTAAAGTGATCCAAAGGATACAACAATGGCCGCATATTGTGATGATGGAGAGTTTCAGAATTGCTGAAGCAGCATTGACAGAACGGCGCAGATGTACGTTATTGCCAGCACCGGTGCGTGTTTGTATGATTGACCCTGGACTTATGTGGCCCTGCCCCCGAGGATCCGAAATGCAGGACTATCACACATGTTTCTAATGTGGCACCAGACTATACTTGTCCCATGTCAGAATATCAGCATTTCCGGCCCACGAGGTGCTTGACTTGCAGACATTTTTTGCTGTCTATATATAAAATTCTAAATTGTCCATAAGCTACTCACCAATGCAGAGCGGGTCATTATCCCATTCGGATCTGCTCCATGGGGCAACACATGTAATCCTCTTATATAATGGTCGGTATCCGGTACTGCATCGCACGGTCACAGACTGCCCCACATCATAGAAGTTTCCAAATCCAGATAACGTGTAATTTCCAGTATTTCTCGGCTTCTTACACTGTTCCGCTAATTATAAAAGAGAAAAAACAGACCTTAAATGAGAAAAATGTAATTTTCTTGGGAGGCAAGCTTCTATTCTGTGAGGCAGTTAAAGGAGAGGGGTGTAACGATCGCGGTCACAGCGACCGCAACCGGGCCTAGCAGGGGGAGGTGATCCGCTGCTCTCACGTGTTACGTGGCTCGGCATTTTCTCTGTACTTAATGCCGGGCCCCGTCAGATCGCTTATCTCACCTTCATTATATGATCTTCTCCGGTCTCTAGGCCTCCAGCATCAGGCCCCGGCGCTCCCACTCTAAAACTAGTCACACATTAGGTAGTTGGGAGGAGCCTGACTAACGTAGGTTAGGCTCCACCCACCTGCTTAATGTATGACTAGTTTTAGAGTGGCAGCGCCGGGGCCTGATGCTGGGGGCCTAGAGACCGGAGAAGATCATAATATGAAGGTGAGATAAGCGATCTGACGGGGCCCGGCATTAAATACAGAGAAAATGCTGGGCCCCGTTACATGAAGACTGTGGGCAGTGGGGGACACTACAAGGGGCTGTGGGAGGCACTACAGGGGACATTACTGGGGGCAGTGGGGGACACTACTGGGGGCATTAATTAAGGCAGTGAGGAACACTACTGGGGACATTACTGGGGGCAGTGGGGGATACTACTGGGGACATTACTGGGGGAAGTGGGGGCCACTACTGGGGAATTTCAAGAACAACCATGCAGACCCACAAAAAATACAGATGAATGGGGCAGAGCTGCTCCGAGGCCAGTGATGTCTAACCTCCGGCACTCCAGATGAGGTGAAACTACGACTCCCAGCATGCTCCATTCATTTCTATGAAGTTTGAGAGCAGCCAAGCAAGTGTACATCTCGGGAGTCGTAGTTTTACCACAGCTGGAGTGCCGGGGGTTAGCCATCACAGTCCTAGGCCATGTTACAGATGGTCCTGATGTCACTAGCCTAGGGGAAGTAGCGAGATGGCCGCGGTGCTCACAGAAGTGTCAGGGCCTTTTCAAACCGCCGATCGATGGGGGTCCCAGAGAATATATCATCAGTTACAAAGAATCGGATAAACCCTTTAAGGTTTCTAGAGATGAGCGAATCAAAGTTGATGAAGTGGAATTTGATCTGAATTTCAGGAAAAATTCGTTTTCTACCGAAGTCGATTTTCCTTGGGCTTCGTTCGTGGTAACCAATCACATTTTTTCCTAAAATGGCTGCTGCACGTGTGATGACATGGAGAATGGAACTCTGGGAAGGCGGGATCACCTGACTGACATGCTGACATGCATGCAGCCAATCAGCAGCCAGCCAGCGCCAGTGATGTCACAGCCCTATAAATACCCTCGGCCATCTTGGATTCAGCCATTTTCCAATATTCGGCAGTTTGGCAGACTTCATTGTGATGAAAAACGATTTACAAGTTCAGGGAAAGATTATTCAAGGTGTAAGGAAAGGATAGGGAGTAGTTTTGATCGAGCACCAAAGTTCTTGTGTGCTCAAGTGCTCTGGCTGAACACATCGGGATGTTTGTCAGCTCTACCGAGCACCCTAGCACAATGGAAGACCCCCAGGCACCCCCTTCTCAGAAGAGGGGAGGGTGTCAGGACTCTAGCTCGGCTTAGGAGTCCCTGTTCTGACTCCCTGTATAGCTATGTCCATATATGGAGTCAGTGCTTGGGGACACCCAGTGTGTTTAAATCTAGCCTGTATTTCAGAAAACTTCTGCTGGGATTCAAACTCAGGGAATTCAGGACCTTCTGCATTACAGGCAAGGCACTTAACCACCCAGCTATCATAGCTGCATTGCAAGTTACTTTAAAAAAAAAAACACTAGGGGAAGCTTACTACCAGTAAGTATTCCTAAACAGAAGTCATATTTTTGTTTTTTTTAAGTAACTGTCTAAGTAGCTACTGTATGATAGCTGAGTGGTTAAGTGCCTTGCCTGTAATGCAGAAGGTACTGAATTCCCTGAGTTCGAATCCCTGAAATACAGGCTAGATTTAAATACACTGGGTGTCCCCAAGCACTGACTTCATATTTGGACATAGTTATATATGGAGTCAGAGCAGGGACTCCTAGGCCACAGACTCGCACTGAGGGATTCCCCCACTGTACAGCGATCCTCTGCATAGAAATAGAGGCTAAATTAGATTTAAATACACTGGCTCGAGAACACGTGGTGTTCGGCCGAACTGAGCCGATGTGCTGAGCATAGCGATGTTTGAGCTGAACTAGTGCTCAGCCGAGCATGCTCGCTCAATACTAATAGGAAGGCATCATCTACACTATAAAAGGAGTAGAGGGTGCAATAGGGGAGGTTACAGCCTGGGTAATAGGAGCGATTCTATTACACCTTGCTGCACTGACTGCGGATCCAAATACTGCTTATACTGCTACTATTTGATAGCTCAGTAATTCCAGCAAACCTTGCTTGTTATTGGGGGTGCAAGTTCTCTGTGATACAGCCATTTACGGGGTGTATTAATAGGAAAGATACATACGTCTTATTAGCCGTTTTGTGGTGAACGTTCATTGTTTCATGGACATTTTTGTGGTGTACTAATAAGAATAAAAAGGGCGTCTTATTGCAGGGAACGTACATTGTTCTACTGCAATTTTTGGGGTGTATTACTTTAATTTAATTCTATTATTATACAGTATGTCAAACAGATAAGTGACAGGCCCTTCAAAGGGAACGGGCAGTGGCCAAAATGTTTCTGTAGCAGCAGAAGGGGGGAGGGGGGGGGGGGGTTGCCAGCAGCAGTCGCACCGAGAGGCCTGGGCTCTCAGCGTTATCTAGCAGTAGTTTTGACCATCAACCCAGCGGTGCTTGAATGGTTAACTCGGTCTTCGACTTCGTCGCAAGTGACACCAGACACCCCCAGACAAGAGTCGGTGGGTTCCTCTGACACAAACCTTAGTTGCTAAAGCCTGGGAGCAGGCCCTGTGCCCTCACCTGTCCTGAACCTTCCTCTGTAATTTTCAGTTCCCTCAGCGCAAGAAGTATTATATGCCGTAGGCTCGGCTCCACTTTTAAGCAAGGATAAGCTACTAGAGGACAGTCAGCAGCTACTGGCCAGCCAAGATCTGGAGGAGACATCCGCTGCTTCCTCCGGGCAAGTAGCGATGAGGAAAGTGGCGTGGGAGCTGGTGTTGCGAGCAGTCAGGCTTCAGGCCCTGAGAACGTTAAGGGCGACATCAGACAGTAGTGGATGATGATGTAGGCCTGGGATCAGCAACCTTCGTCACTCCAGCTGTTCAGAAACTACAATTCCCAGAATGCTTCATTGACTTCTATGGGAGTTAGAAGAACATCGAAGCATGTTTGCATGCTGGGAGTTGTAATTTCACAGCAGCAGGCGTGCCAAAGGTTGCTGATCCCTGATGTAGGCGATCACACTTGGGAGAAGGGTGAAGAAAGGAGTTCATCATCATTAGGAGAAGGGGGTGGCCTCTTGCGCATGAGGCAGCGGCTGAGCCAGCAAGATGGTAGCGTGGCCGTGAGTCAGAAGGGTGGTAGTAGTGGTAGGTCAGGAGCCAAACGTGCCCGGGGTAGACCGTCCGCTTCACAGGAGTCTACCTGCCTGGAAATTAGTGGTGCAGGGGTTAACAGAGGCCGTGGTAGCAGGCAGGCAGTCAGCGTGGAGTGTTGGGGGAAAATGCCATCGGCAGTCTGGCAGATTTAGCAGCATCTGTTCCAGGACATGAAGCAGTGGAATGACATTATTCATTGCGTAGTCCTGGCGACTGACAAATAAAGTGGCCTCCCCAAAGGGCCTGAGCAAGCAGCAGGTGTCACACATGAGCTGCCACTGGCTGACATCGAATTTACACAGGGGAGTACCCTTGTCCATCTGTATCATCAAGAAATTGGCCTTTCTCTGTTCATATAGTCGGTCCAACATATGGAGGGTGGAGTTCAAATGGGTGGAAACTTTGTATATCAGCCGATGTTGGGGAACGCCATTCTGCCTCTGCTGCTCAAGGAGGGTGTGCTTTGCAGTGTAAGAGTGGCTGAAGTGTATGCCTAGTTTCCTGGCCATTTTCAGTATGTTTTGCAGATGGGTGGAAGACTTCAGGAACCTCTTTACAATTAGATTGAGCACGAGCGTCATACAGGGCGCAGGGCTTAGACCTTCTTGATGCAGCACCGACACCATGTTCTTCCCGTTGTCAGTGACCATGGTTCGGATTTTAAGTTGTCGGGGAGAAAGCCAGGATTCGAGTTCTTGATGAAGGATGCGGAGCAGTTCCTCCCCTGTGTGACTCCATTTGCCTAGTCAAACAAGGTGCAGAACAGTGTGACACCGCCGTGCCCTGCACATGTGGTATGCTCTAGGAGCACTGTGAATTGTCCCTGCACTGGAGGCTGAGGACATGGTGGAGGATGAGGAGGCAGAGGCGGACATTTTCGCAGGACCAACGGCGTGAGAACGTGAAGGCGGCAGCGGTGTCCCCTGGCCAAATTGCTGGTGTGGCTGGGCAGGAACCACATTTACTTAGTGTGCCGTATAGGACATATATTGTCCTTGACCGTAGTTCCAGTTCCACACGTCGGCTCTGCTGTGAACTTTAGCAGACACCGACAGGCTCCAGGACTGGCCCACCTTCTGTTCGACATACACGTGCAGGGCTGGTACTGCATTGTGTTTCTGCAATGCACAGTGTTCTACACTACTACGCAGGCTCTCAGCAGCCAGGGAATAGTTGCGATTCGTCACAAATAATTTTGGACTGAATTGAATCTTTTTCCGAAAATTCAGCTAATTTTGAGAAATTCACTCATCTCTAAAGTTTTACCCCCCGGTAGTTACATCCATGGAATGCATTTGTTCCTTCAGCTGGTGCCCCCGTCCCCGAAGACCTCCTATGGATACAGATACATTAGATGTGGGACCTGCACCTGTGTGAATGAACCGTTTTCTCACCTACACACTGTGGAGCGGGGTCCCACTGATCTTCAGACTCAGGCCATCTACATGTAATCCTCTCCACTCGAGGTCGATACCCCTGATTACACCGCACGATCACCACCTCATCCACATCGTAGTAATCCTTCTCTATGGACAACCTGGACCTCCCAGCAGGAATTGGTTTCTTACATTGGGCTGTGAGGGGAAAAAAAAAAAAATTCTGCTGGCAAATAAAATACAGAAAAGAGAACCTGTTTCGGCAGAAATAAAAATCATTCCCTGTAGTTGCCCATCACAAAATTACAAAAAAAAAGTTCCAAAGTGGCGAGCAGGGGATCCGTGATACAGAATGATCTCCAAATTCCCATTTTTTTTTATATAACATTGTGCATAGCCTATGATCACTGGGGGTCTCCGCTTTCAGGCATATTGGAAAAACCAATGGTGGGAAATGATCGGCAAATGTATGATGGTGAAATTGGACAGAAGAGAGGAGAACCTGAAAGTGAAGTATTGATGGAATCAGCTTTGGGGCTCATGCACACGACCGTATTGTGTTTCCTTATCCGTTCCATTTTTTTTGCTAATAGGATGCAGACCCATTAATTTCAATGGGTTTGAAAAAATGTGGACAGCACACGCATCAGTATGTCCGCTCTGTAGCCCCGCAAAAAAATAGAGCATGTCCTATTTTCTTCTAGTTCGCGGACAAGGATAGGCATTATTACAATGGATCCGCAAAAATAACGGATCCGCAAAAAAAAAAAATGGATGCCGTACGGACGTTGTAGTTTTTTTTTTGCGGATCCACAATTTGTGGACCGCAAAACACATACGGTCGTGTGCATGAGGCCTTACGGTGAGATGTTCCCCAGAACGGTGTGCAGCTCCTCGCGTTACGTATGGTTACTTAAGATATTGTGACTAGGGTTGAATGAATTATGCTTCTGATCGTAGATCCAAAGTCGATGTGTTTGTTTGTAATGCAGATTCCGTGTAGGAAAACTTCATCTCGGCCAAAAGTGAGCGAGACTTTGGTAAATGCCTTCAGTGTTCCTAAAAACATGTTAAAATAGGAATCTGAAGTCGGCTCCGAGACACCTGCCACTGCCGATTCCTATTTTAAAATAAGCAGATAGGAATGCCGAAGTCATTTACCAAAGTCTCGCGCAACTTTGGCTGAGACGAAGTTTTCGTACACGGAACACATCCGTTTTAGTGCCGTATTATTCACTACAAATGAAGTTTCTTAACTAATTGACCTCGGATCTGAAGCTCGATTCCCTGAAGCCTAATTGTGACGTGTCCTTCAGAGCTTTCTACCGACCTATACATTGAGGAGTGCTGCTCCAGCGAAACTTCAAAGTCCAAACATTTTTACAAGTGATCTCTTTCACAAGCGGTCGGTACCCCGGGATACACAGCACTTCCACCACCTCATTCGCCGCATAGGAGCTCTTCACTTCCGAGAGTCTGGACCTTCCATCAAGACTTGGCTCTTTACATCGGGCTGTACAGAAAGCACAATCATGATAGGATGAGTATCAGGTCAGCAGGCATCAGTCTCTGGGTACATTGTGTATTCCACCAGATGCCCCCCCCCCCCCAGAACCTCGTTCTATTATATACAGTAAAGCCTCCATCACACATCAGTGTTTGGTCAGTGATTTCCATTAGTGATAAGGAGCCACAACCAGGACTGAAGCCTCCAGAGACAGGAGGCACAAGGCAAAGATCTGCTCCTGTTCTGTGTTTAGAGTCGCATCTGGTTTGGGCTTAAAAATCAATGATGGAAATCACTGACCGAACACTGACGTGTGAATGACACAAATTCCCTCCTCTGTACAGCTTTTCCACTTTTTCAATGCCTTGAAATAAAAAAAATGACTTCAGGGAACTCGCATGTGCTTGGATGAAGTCTTTTACTGCACCTGAGGGTTTTGAGTCGTTTCTGGTGATGCTTGCGACATGGGCCATGGAGCCGTCCGACACTACGCTTCAATGTCATAGGTGATATCTGGTATCAGAACTGAGGAGACCTCCGATATTGTGGACATTACCACAAGCAGCGTAGGCCCTCGCAGTACAGCACACACTGACAACAGGATTCTGAAATCCCCCAGACATTCCCCGTTTAGTCACAGCTTTTACCGCCTTCTCTGTCATTTTTTGAGCATCCTCAGATAACGTTGGCAGATACTTCCAGAAAATATTTTTCATTTCCGTAAAATTCTGCTATAATTTTGCTGCATCAAGCATCTATTTCCTATAACCAAGTTTTTCTGGTCTATCGTCTACATTTTTGTGTAGTTCCCATCATAGCCAGACCAATGGGGGAGTACGTTACAGCGAGGAGGATATGATCGGGGAGGCATTACCAGAGTTTACTATAGAAGGGCTCATTTGCGGATCCGCAAAACACTGATTCAGCTCGTGTCCGTTCCACACTTTGCAGAATGAAACAGTCGGCACATTATAGAAATGCTGATTCTTGTCCGCAAAACAGATAAGAATAGGACATAATCTATAATTTCTGCAGGGCCACGGAACGGAGCAAAAGATGTGGACAGCACACGAAAATGCAGCTTGGGTGCGGACCCAAATAACGGTCGTGTGAATGTGCCCCGATACTGTTATAACCTTTTTATTACATCTCCTTTCCATTAGTTCATCTCTACGTTACTAAATGAAACTTTAAAAAAAAAGTGTGAAAAAAAACATTTTTTTCATGGTTTAAGCCGAGTTCACATCTCCATTTACCTTTGGAGATCAGGCGGGCTGTTCCTACACAGAGCGGCCTTGCTGGACCCTCAACTTCACCACCGGCAGTGATCCGGCCAATCTCCACAAAAATGCAACAGTCAACATTTGCGCCTGAGCAGGCAGCCTACGATCTCCAGAATGGACATGTGAACGTGGCCTTATAGCAGAAATTTGAAGGAAATGGAAAATATTTTGTACCGGGAGGCTTCTTGGATCATTAAATTAAGCACTAGAGTCCCAACAGGACTGAATTAAAAATGACCAAATGGATACAATTTGTTAATAAGTTGTCATCAGAAGGAATAACCTTTCTTATCCCAATTAGTTTTTCTGACTAAGGCCTTATTCACACGTCCGTAGTGTTTTGCGGATCTGCAAAACACCTTGCCACCAGCCCTATAGAGATGCCTATACTTGTCCGCAATTGCGGGCAAGAATAGGACATGCTCTACTTTTTTGCGGAGCCGCCGTCCAGAAGATCGGTGGCACGCTCCGCAAATGCGGATAGCACAGTGTGTGCTCTCCACATCCATCACGTCCCCATTCAAAATGAATGGGTCCGCACCTGTTCCGCAAATTTGCGGAACGGGTGCGGACGAACATTGCGGACGTGTGAATAAGGCCTTAAAAGATAAGCCAACTCTAAAGGCAGCTGCTGCTAGACATACTAATCTGCATGTATTTTTCCCAGAAACGAAGAGGAGCGTTGTGTAGCCTAGAACAGTCAACAGTCTCCTTAATAGAAATAGTGTTCAGATCGAGGACCCCCAAAGCCTTTCAGCTATAAAAGTCAATTCTGGACTTCCGGTTCCGGCGCTGAGGATGCAAGCCGCGGAGTAGAATAGCTCCGGTGCTCCCACACCAAAGTCAGGCTCCTGTCTCCACTAAGCGTCGTAAGAGGGGTCTGGCAGTAAGGAGGAGGACCCTCGCATACCCGAATTCCCTGGTTCATGGACCGGTATTTACTGAGGAGCGGGAGCTGGAAGGTATTGTGCTCAAAAGGCGCACACGGAGAGACCATGCTGAGCAAGATGGCGGATTCCCGCCAGACATCTCCAGAGCGAACCCCTAACCCAGAAAAGCCCACAGCTGTGCGATCGGAAGATGCAAAAGGAGCGCAAACTATTGATTACAAGGAATTAGCTATCGAGGTGGCAAAGCAGCTGGCCCCAGATATTAGAGACACCTTAGCTAAAACGCTGACGCAATCCCTACATGAGCTCCATGAGGTGGTCACGCAACATGATTCCTGTTTGGAGGAGCTAGATCGCCGGGTGACCGCAGCTGAAGAAGTCACGGACAGAGCAGACAGACATACAAGAACTGTTTAGGCAAAATATTATCCTGAGAGATCGCCTTGAGGACCTAGAAAATAGGTCCAGGCGCAACAATTTGCGGCTGCTGGGATTGCCAGAAGACATACTATCGCCGGAACTCATGGATATCTGTGAAAGGGAGCTTCCAGGGGCCCTGGGCCTGAACGGCAGACATAAAGTAGAGTGAGCGCACAGAATCGGCCCTAACCCTGAAGCCAAAGGTAAACAGGACCATCCCAGAGGAGAACCACCTAAACCCCAGCAGGTGATCATGCGGTATTTAGACTACTGCGATAAAGAGGCGATTTTAAGGGCCTTTCGGGCAAGGAAGGGTCCGTTGAAGATTAGGGGTTATGTGGTACTCATTTTGCAGACTATTCTGCTGTGGTTGCCCGCCAAAGGAGGGAGTTCAGTGCGGTATGTTCACAGCTCTACAAGCGGCAAGTCAGATTTCAACTGCAGTACCCAGCTCGCCTACGGGTGTCCTTACCGGATGGCAGAGTCCTCAGCTTCAATGACCCGAGAGAGGCAGAAGCGGTGCTTCGTATCCTGGAGGAAGAGGACGATGGTGGCAGGGGGACCCGATGATCGCCGACTGCTGCCTTGAGCCGGGATCGCAGAGACGCAGGGGATAATCACCCAGAGGCGAGCCCAGGGAAAGGATCCCGGGATGGAGACTACACCGCAGCAGTACGGGACTCTCCAAGTCTAAGACCGGCTATGGCAGAAAGAGATGCTGTCCCACAACTGGCTCTGTATGCGCCAGGGGCCTGATATCCTTTGCTGGTGAACCTATGTCTTATGTTTTAGTCTGTGCTTACGGGCATTGTTCGGTTTTACCGTTATAAGTCTTTGAATGCCAGTTTAATAGTTTGTCGGGGTTCCTGTTGTAGCCACTGTAATGTTTAGGGCGGGAACTGAGGAGGGAGCTGTCAGGGAAGGGGAAATGTGGAGGGTATGCGCCTGCATGTGTATGTTACATGGTGGCGGGGGGGCCTGCTCCTCAGAAAAAAGGGAGTCGAAACAGACGTTTACTGTGAAGGGAGAGGGGAGGAGACAGCAGAAGTAAGAGGTTGGTGACGAAGTTTTGAGGGTGCTATTGGCTTTAACATACTTGGGGTTGGATTGAAGGGGGGAAATAAGGCAGCCTGCATTGTACAGACCAGAGCCTAGGAATACGTGGTCAGACATAAGGGGAATCGACTGGGGAGTCCGGTAACATGAAAATAGTGTCGTGGAACGTGAATGGTTTACGGTCGCCCCAAAAAAGATGGATGATATTGCGACATCTCAAGAAGCTGCACCCCGATATTGTGTTGTTGCAGGAAACGCATCTAGGGGTGGAAGATTTTGCGCAAATGGAAAAATGCTGGGTGGGGCAAGTACTGGGTTCCCCAGCCATAAGGAAGAAAGCAGGGGTATTGATCCTCATGAATAAGCAATTAAACTACCGGATTCAGGTTGTTCTTCTGATACCCAGGGGAGGTGGACCCAGGTGCTGCTTCAGGTCCATGATACCCAATTCAGTATATATAATATCTATGGCCCCAATTCAGGGAATGCCCAATTCTTTACTGATCTCGAGAGTATGCTTCTTCAAGACCCTTGCCAAAACAAAATTGTAGGGAGGGAGATTTTAATTCGGTGGTCAGTGATCCTGAAGATAGACGACGGGTTCTACAACTCGCTGGGGGTATCACGCAACAGGATAGGGTCATGGGGCCCTTGATGTCAGTGACAGGTTTGGTAGACCCGTGGCACATTTTACACCCTGATGGGAGAGAATTCACATTTTTCTCCCATGCCAGAAATTCCTGGTCCCGAATAGATTATGTCTTGACACACACCTCGTTAATGGGGACGGTGGAATCCACTGATATAGGAGACCTGGTCCTCTCGGACCATGCACCTGTGACTGTAACACTGAGGGACTCATATCCCAGGGGTCCAGATTATGGAGGTTCCCGTCACATCTCAGTACTCAGGAAGATTTCAAGAACAAGCTGATTGGGTGGTGGGAGGAATACCAGGATACTAATAAAGAACACATGGAAAACCCTGAACTATTTTGGGCAGCCTCGAAGGTAGTGCTACGGGGGAGGGTTATGAACTATGTTCTAGGTAAGAAAAAACAGGCAAAACTGCAACTGGAACAGGCCAGCTTAAAGGCGAGACGAGCCTACGCGGCTTTTGTCCAGATAACAAACAAAAATGGTCTGAGGCGAAGTTGGAGTTTGACAGGTATTATAAGGACAGGGAGACCTTATATCACACGGCATTTGAACCAACCTTTCACAAATTTGGGAACAAGTCTGGCCGCTTGTTGGCTAGTTTGGCAAAGGGCCGGAGAAAACCGCAAGTCATTTCCTGTCTCAAAAATAAGAGACAGGAGCTGATTACGGATCCTGCTGCGATTAATAAGCTATTGGGAGACTTTTACGAGTCACTATATGAAGACGAGACACAGGCGACGTTCCAGAACACCCTGCTAGATAGGGTCCGCTTGCCGGTTCTTACCCAGGCACAGCTAGATGTACTAAATGCAGAGATAAAGCAGGAGGAAATTCAGCAAGTGATGAGACACTTGGGGAATTCCAAAGCTCCTGGCCCTGACGGACTCACGGGAGAATATTACCAGACTCTACTGACGCAGGTGACTCCGACTTTAGTGTCCTTGTTTAATGCTGTGCTGCGAGGTAAGGCGTGCCCGGACAGAGAAAATATGTCCTATGTGAAATTGCTTCTCAAAGACGGCAAAGACCCTCATATGCCTGGATCTTATCGGCCAATTTCACTTATTAATGTGGATGCAAAGATCATGTCAAAACTGATGGCTGACAGACTGGCGTCCATGTTGCCGACCCTGATAGCCCCTGAACAGGCGGGCTTTGTGCAGGGGAGATCAGCTGTAGGGAACATTAGGAGTGTTCTGGCGGTCCTGGATAGGACCTTCCATGCACCGCGAGAGGGGGAAGCCCCAGCCATGCTCACATTGGATGCTGAAAAAGATTTTGATAATGTCAGGTGGGCATGGCTGGGGCTGGTCCTTGATAAGATGGGGTTCAGCGGCCCGTTCCGGGTGTTCCTTTCACAATTATACAACAATCCTAAAGCCAGAGTATATACTCCAGGATTTCTCTCAAAACCCTTCCTGTTGCAGAAGGGAACTCGTCAGGGGTGTCCTTTGTCACCGCTCCTTTTCAACCTAGCTTTGGAACCTCTGGCGAGGTACCCGGCACAGTCTGATCATTTTGAGGGAATTGGAGTGGGGGGCAAACAACTAAAGACAGCATTGTTTGCCGAGGATGTCATCCTATTTTTGTCCCACCCGGAGGCACATAGAGACAAGATTTTTGACACCTTAGAGGAGTTTGGCTCTTATTCAGGTTACGGGGTCAATACGTCCAAATGTGAGCTGTTGCAGCTCTTTTCCAAACAAGCGTCCACAATGACAGAGAATTTCAAATATAAGGTTGCCAAGGCGAGCTCCTATATTACATATTTGGGTATAAAAATAGGCAAATCCCCGGGATCAATTTACCAGCTAAATTATCCACCACTGTTCAATAAAATCCTAGCGGACTTGAGAAGATGGCGGACTTTGCCTCTGACCCTAGCGGGGAGATGTCATTTAGTTGAAATGATGAGCACTTCTAGGCTCTTGTACCCACTCCAGACAATACCTTTACTCCTCAAGCATTCCGATATCCAACAACTAGAGAGCGAATTTATACGGTTCCTCTGGAGTGGGAAGAGGCCTAGAATTGCACTGGAGAAATTGAAATTGCGAAGGGAGCATGGTGGGTTGAATTTCCCGGACATGCGGGGGTATAATTTAACTTGCCCGTGTAGGCATATACTGGATTGGGTGAATCAGACAGCCCATTACTCCAATCTGTCAATAGAAAAGCAGCTGGCAGCACCATGGGATTTAGTAGCTTTATTGCATACTAGTTTACCCAAACTTCCACCTGCGATAAAAAAAAATCGTTAATACTGAGATATACAGTAATGACTTGGAAAGTCTTGAGAAAACAATTTGGTCTATCCTATCAATTCTCAAAACACTTGCCATTGGCAAATAACCCTGGTTTTAAGTCCGGGAGTGATAGCACTTTACTATTCAGGTGGCGGACACAGGGGATTGGCAAGATGGGAGACCTCTTTAAGGAGGGAGAGGATAGATGGATGACATTGCAGGAGTTTTGCGGAGAAGTGGAACTTGAAAGGCCCAAATTTCCTGTCTAATATGCAAATCAAGACCCATGTTGGGGGTTTAGTCAGGGATCTTTCGAAAGAATGGAGACAAAACGACTTTGATGCCATATTGAAACCTGGCATCAGGCCTACTATATCCCTTCTGTACCAGGAGCTGAGAGATAGATGGCGGTCAAAAGACCGTAGAAATATCTTCAAACGGTGGGGCAAGATTCTGGAAGTTAAAGATGTCTCAAAGCTCGTTTATGCTGGCCTATCAGCCTTCTATCCAGCTATCATTAATGAGCGTCGGAGGGAAACTCATCTAAAAATACTACATCACGCCATATTTGGCTTCGACATCCCGAGGAGTCGTGGGGATACTACTCACCTAACGGCATGTCCAAGGTGTGGGCAACAGGGTACTGATCCCTTCATGGTCTTTGGAGATGTCCCAAGCTGGAAGATTTCTGGTCTGCAGTAGAAAGTGTCTTAAAACCGGTGGGCAAATTTCAGGGATCCTTGAACCCCATTCTAGTGGTCTTCCATGTGAACAAAGGCACTGAAGAAAAGGGTGAGGAGGGTGACCCGGAAAAAATACCTTGTTAGGGCACAAGGTCCTGATGGTAGCCAAATTGTGTTTACTGCGGGACTGGCTTAACCCACAAGTCCGTGGAGTAAATGTCCTAATAAGCCAACTGAAACATGTCTTCCACCTGGAGTGGCTTGAGGCTCTCAATAAAACTGAAACATTAGGGAAAAAACTATACCGTAATTGGAGGGGTTTTATTTTGCATTATATTCCAGTGGCGGAACATGGCTCCCTTTAAACTTACGGCTTGGTACCTACTAGAAGACCTGAAAGGGGGATTGGGGCGACTGAAAGTCGTAGACGTATAGGACTCCATGACTCTTGCTGGATTCTTTGAGGGGGAAACCCATGGTACCTGTCACTGACCAGAATTTTGGGACATGGATTGTCATATGGCTGCTAGTTCAAGGGGAGGGGGGAGGGCGGGAAGAGATTAGGGAAAGAGGGGACGGGGGGATTCAAATGCCGGACTGTTAATGTTTTTGCAGAAATTTTGTTCATCTAAAAAATTGTTATATGCCTTGCTGGTTTTTCTTTGTTACTGTAAGAATGGGCTACGACCTTGCATGGTCAAGCTTCTCTGCAATGTTTTATGGCATTACCTGAATAAAACCAATAAAGAGATATTTAAAAAAAAAAAAAAAGTCAATTCTATCTGCTTCGCTCTGATAAATGTCTTTGTCCTGAAAAAGCTAGTTGCAGAAGTGAAACTGGATTAGCTATTTCCCCAGCTATGCAAGGACGCCTGTTTAAAAGGCTAAGGAATGACTGGACATCTGTGCTAAAGTTTTCAAACACTCATGTTTTTTAATCCTTTCAGAAATAAAACTGAATTTCACATGTTTTCCATGTGAGGATCTCTCTCTTGATTCACATGAAATAAATTGCTAAATATATGGGTTTGTTAGAATCCTGAATTAATAAAATATATTTGCTCATCTCTAGTATATTTATACTTACCTCCTTGTGCTTCACAGATCAATTGTCAATGTTATTGTTTTGTCCACCAAGTTTTTGGTGGTAGCCTCAAACGGTTCAATCAGTGCTTTTTCATAATCAGATTTTTATCTATTGCTGTGCTAGTTTCCCCCCATAAAGGGGACACAAGCAAATCTTTCCAAAACAAAGGAAAACTGAGTCTTTCTTCCCAGAAACCAAGTTCTTTCTGGCTAACTACCCTTTAACAGAGCTGAGCAAATAACATTTGTTTGTGCTGCCTGAGAGGCCTTGGTTGGGGCACTATTTCTCCTTATTAAGGGTGCCAAGAACGCATGATGAGTATTATAAGACAGTCAATGCCCCTCTGGGTTTCTAGGAAAAATATAAAAAATTAGCATTAGGTTTAGGAATTCTAATTTAAATATGTTTCCCAGAAACCCAGATAAGTCCCAGGCAACAAATATACTCCCCAGAAACCCAGAGCAGCATAATATGATCTCTTTCTTGCTCTAGTCTTGGAGTCTTTCCAGAAAAAAAAAAAAAAAAAAGTGTTAGGAGAACAGAGGAATACCAACTTTAAAGACAATTGGAGCATATTTGAGTTTTCCAAAAATTTGGCAAACTGGACCTGAAACAAATTTCAAGAAATTCACTCATCTCTGATGTAGACATGAACTGTCTTTCCGGCTTTATGAATTTACAATAAAGACTTGGGGTTTTATGGACTGCTGGAAATATTGTCTTCTTTTTGATTTCTGCTGCTGTTGGTGGATGTTTTTTCCTGTGATTCCTTGTGGAGTGTTTTTCATTGGTGGGGCTAAGGTGGTGAGTAGAGTTGAGCGAACACCTGGATGTTCAGGTTCGAGAAGTTCGGCCGAACTTCCCGAAAATGTTCGCGTTCAGGATCCGAACTCGACCCGAACTTCATCCCGAACCAGAACCCTATTGAAGTCAATGGGGACCCGAACTTTTAGGCACTAAAAAGACTGTAAAATAGTAAAGGGCTAGAGGGCTGCAAAAGGCAGCCACGTGTAGGTAAATGCCCTGCAAACAAATGTGGATAGGGAAATGAATTAAAATAAAATAAATAAAAATTAACCAACATCAATTGGAGAGAGGTCCCACTGCAAGGAATCATGCGTCATATCACCCACCACTGGAGAAGGCCACTTTCAGTTATTTCGGCCCCAGCACCCAGACAAAGGAGAGAGGTCTCATAGCAGAGAATCAGGCTTCAAGTCACCCACAACTGGAGAAGGACACTTTCAGTTATTTAGGCCCCAGCACCCAGACAGAGGAGAGAGGTCCCACAGCAGGGAATAGGGCATCATATCACCCACCACTGGAGAAGGCCACTTTCAGTTATTTAGGCCCCAGCACCCAGACAGAGGAGAGAGGTCCCACAGCAAGAAATCATGTGTCATATCACCCACCACTGGAGAAGGCCACATTCAGTTATTTCGGACCCAGCGCCCAGACAGAGGAGAGAGGTCCCACAGCAAGGAATCATGCGTCATATCACCCACCACTGGAGAAGGCCACTCTCAGTTATTTAGGCCCCGGCGCCCAGATTGAGGAGAGGTTCATTCAACTTTGGGTTGCACCGCAAGATCATGGTAAAGTTAAAAAAATGAGGATTCAATAAAGAAGTGCCCCGGAGTACAAGAATACATGGTTGAGGGGGAGGCAGTTATAAATGTCTATTCTGTACAAGGGAGGGACAGGTCCTGTGGGATCCATGCCTGGTTCATCTTTATGAACGTCAGCTTGTCCACGTTGGCTGTGGACAGGCGGCTGCGTTTGTCAGTAATGACGCCCCCTGCCGTGCTGAATACACGTTCAGATAAAACGCTGGCCGCCGGGCAGGCCAGCACCTCCAAGGCATAAAATGCTAACTCTGGCCACGTGGACAATTTGGAAAGCCAGAAGTTGAATGGGGCCGAACCATCAGTCAGTATGTGGAGTTTTGTGCACATGTACTGTTCAACCATGTTAGTGAAATGCTCCCTCCTGCCAACACGTTCCGTATCAGGTGGTGGTGCAGTTAGCTGTGGCGTGGAGACAAAACTTTTCCACATTTCTGGCATGCTAACCCTGCCCTCAGAGGAGCTGGCCATGACACAGCTGCGTTGGCGACCTCTTGCTCCTCCTCTGCCTTCGCCTTGGGCTTCCACCTGTTCCCCTGTGACATTTGGGAATGCTCTCAGGAGCGCGTCTACAAGCGTGCGCTTGTACTCGCGCAAATTACGCTCCAGTTCAGGAAGTAAGGTGGGCACATTGTCTTTGTACCGGGGATCCAGCAGGGTGGCAACCCAGTAGTCTGCACACGTTAAAATGTTGGCAACTCTGCTGTCGTTGCGCAGGCACTGCAGCATGTAGTCGCTCATGTGTGCCAGGCTCCCCAGAGGTAAGGACAAGCTGTCCTCTGTGGGAGGCGTATCGTCATCGTCCTCCGTATCCCCCCAGCCACGCACCAGTGATGGCCCTGAGCTGTGTCGGGTGCCACCCCGCTGTGAACATGCTTCATCCTCATCCTCCTCCACCTCCTCCTCGTCCTCCAGTAGTGGGCCCTGGCTGGCCACATTTGTACCTGGCCTCTGCTGTTGCAAAAAACCTCCTTCTGAGCCACTTCTAACAGACTGGCCTGAAAGTGCTAAAAATAACCCCTCATCCTCCTCCCCCTCATATGAGTTTCAGAACGGCCTGCTGACGTTTACCCCGGGCTGTGCTGAAGTTGGTGAAGGTGTGTGGCTGACAGGATGAGCTGGTGGAAGCAGAGGAGGAGGAAGCCGAGTAGGAGGAGGAGGCTACAGGAGGCAAAGAATGATGCCCTGCGATCCTTGGCGGCGGAAGGACGTGCGCCAAAGAACTCTCCGCCTGGGGCCCAGCCGCCACTACATTCACCCAGTGTGCAGTTAGGGAGATATAGCGTCCCTGGCCGTGCTTACTGGTCCACGTATCTGTGGTTAGGTGGACCTTGCCACAGATGGCGTTGCGCAGTGCACACTTGATTTTATCGGATACTTGGCTGTGCAGGGAAGGCACGGCTGTCTTGGAGAAGTAGTGGCGGCTGGGAACCACATACTGGGGGACAGCCATGGACTTCAGCTGTCTGTGTCCACCAGCCGGAATGACAGCATTTCAAAGGCCAGTAGTTTAGAAATGCTGACATTCAGGCCAAGGGCTCGAGGGTGACTAGGTGGGAATTTGCGCTTTCTCTCCAAGGTTTGAGAGATGGAGAGCTGAACGCTGCTGTGTGAAATAGTGGAGACGCTAGGTGACGGTGTCGGTGGCACATCCTCTGTTTGCTGCTCGGCAGGTGGCAACATTCCTCTTGAGGCGGAAGCCGAGGCAGCAGCGGTAGAGGGAGCAGGGGGAGCCTGAGCGGGTTCCTTGTTTTTAAGGTGTGTACTCCACTGCAGTTCATGCTTTGCATGTAGATGCCTGATCATGCAGGTGGTGCTCAGGTTAAGAACGTTAATGCCTCGCCTCAGGGTCTGATGGCACCACTCGGGTCTTGTCGTCAGCACATTGTGTGAAGAAGTGCCATGCCAGGGAACCCCTTGAAGCTGCCTTTGGGGTGCTCGGTCCCTGGTGGCAGTGGCCAGTAGCAGGCGAACTCTCTTGGAGGCGGCTGTTCTGCTTTTGCCCCCTGCTCTCTCTTTTGCTACGCTGTTGGCTCGGTCTCACCACTGCCTCTTCCTCTGAACTATGAAAGTCAGTGGCACGACCTTCATTCCATGTGGGGTCTAGGACCTCATCGTCCCCTGCATCATCTTCCACACATTCTTCCTCCCTGACCTCCTGTTCGGTCTGCACACTGCAGAGAGACGCAGCAGTTGGCACCTGTGTTTCGTCATCATCAGAGACGTGCGGACTCTGATGAGGTGGTATTCCCATGTCCTCATCATCAGGAAACATCAGTGGTTGTGCATCAGTGCATTCTATGTCTTCCACCACTGGGGAAGGGCTAGGTGGATTCCCTTGGGAAACCCTGCCAGCAGAGTCTTCAAACAGCATAAGAGACTGCTGCATAACTTGAGGCTCTGACAGTTTCCCTGATATGCATGGGGGTGATGTGACAGACTGATGGGCTTGGTTTTCAGGTGCCACCTGTGCGCTTTCTGCAGAAGACTGGGTGGGAGATAATGTTGTGAACGTGCTGGATCCACTGTCGGCCACCCAATTGACTAGCGCCTGTACCTGCTCAGGCCTTACCATCCTTAGAACGGCATTGGGCCCCACCAAATATCGCTGTAAATTCTGGCGGGTACTGGAACCTGAGGTAGTTGGTTCACTAGGACGTGTGGCTGTGGCAGAATGGCCACGTCCTCTCCCAGCACCAGAGGGTACAGTAACACCACCACGACCGCGTCCCTTACTAGATGTTTAGCCTCATTGTTACCGTTCACCAAGCACCACAATAAGAAAAAAAATATTTGGTCCAATGTATTGATTTCAAATTCAGGCCTTTTTTTACAGGCACCTAATACTATCTGCCTATTTATTTATGTAGCGTATTACACTAATCCAGGCACAGCAGTAACCACTGATTTAGGGGAATATCAATTGTAGGGCTAGTATTTAGGCCCTGGATGAAAGGTATTCTTTTATGGACAGATTTACACTTGGAGATGCACAGTAGCGTGTGAAGTTCATGTGGATGACCCTCTCAGCACTTGGCCTGCAACAGCTCGAACACCAGATTCAGGGTATTGCTATTCTGGCAATTGAACTTCACCCCAGAAAATAATCTATCCTTTGCCAGACAGCAGACAGTATTATACTTGTCTAGCCAAAGCTGGAACACCAGATTTAGGGGATTGGTATTTGGGCAATTGTATTTAACCCCTTAATAAAATATAGAAATTGCTGTCCTGAGTTTCTAGGGGTGACAATTAGCACAGCCAGGCCCCTGATGTAGGATATAGCACAAAAAAAAAACTAGTATTGATGGATTGATGGACTTGGTGGCAGCTTCTTCTGGTGCACCACAAGTCACAAAATGGCCGCCGATCACCCCAGAAAATAAGTGACAGAAAAACGCTCAGTGCAGCCTAAAAACCAGCGAGCAAGTAACTAGCAGAAGTTGAATCATTCACAGCTGTAGATCGATCCGTTCATTAGGTGCTGTTGCTGACTTTTCCCTGCCTAATCTCGCCCTCACAGAAGCTGCATCCTCTCCCTACACTAATCAGAGCAGTGTGACGTGCGGCGCTACGTGACTCCAGCTTAAATACAGGCTGGGTCACATGCTGCACTTGGCCAATCACAGCAATGCCATTAGTAGGCATGGCTGTGATGGGCTCTTAGGGCAAGAAGTAAAACGCTAGCTGATTGGCTGCTGTGCAGCCCTTCAGAAAGCGGGAAGAAATCGCCGAACAACGAACCCGAACTTTTTTGAAAATGTTCAGGTCCGTGTCCCGAACACCCTAAAATTCGGTACGAACCCGAACTATGCTTGAACTGTTCGCTCAATACTAGTGGTGAGCATATTTCTACTATAGTATTGATACTACACCTGTCTTTAGTGCCTCCACTGATTTCTGGTTCCTTTCTGTAACCCTCCTGCATGGAGTTAGAGTCACCGTTCCTCGCACTAGTGTCTGCACACAGTTTTGGCCGGTGTTCTATGTGCTGTTTCTACAGCTTTGAGAACCTTCAGACGAGGAATTTCAGGTTGTTCTAATGAGGTTTAAAATGTCACAGATCACACTAAAAACTTTTTTGTGAAATGTAGGCAGCACCAACTTTGCTGGACAGGATGAGAAATCTAAATTCGAAAAGTCAATCCTCTCTTCACATGTAACTTATATCAAGACTGAATGTTCTATTGCGGTGAAGCAGTAGAATCACAGTGCTTGGCTCCTTAAAGGGTGTACGACCAGTGTGGTCATAGGTTTCTTTGGATTCTCCAAAGGCAAGGCTTCTGATACTCCTTCTATTTATACAGCACACATCCCATATAACTGTATTGTAATATCATTACTAAGATCTACTAGGTTATTACTGAATCATCCCATAAGAAATAGACCCTGGAGACAAATGTTGGCTCCAAAGTCACCTTCCGAAGGGTTCTTGTGTCAGAGCCTGAGCCTACTGGAGAATCTTCTGGTCCAGTCTGCCTCTGAGAGGTTACCTGCCCTGTAACCTACAATGAAGTCTACAAATACATCGTAAAATGCCTCTATAACTCCTCCAGACTCACCTGCCACTCTTATGTGGTTTCCATATTCTCCAAATCCTAAAATGAATACACAGATAATATTCTGAAGAAGTAGCCATCCCGGAGACATTGTGAGAAGGTCCTGACCAGCAAGGAGTGTCTAACTGTCTAAGAAGTCTATTCTCATGGAGGCTGAAGACATTTCTTCCTCTTTTGCAGGAAGACGTCAGATCTGTTTCAAGAAATTCTCTCTCAACGTAAAGCAAGTTCTGTGAACTCTCCGATCTTCCGATCTGGTCATACATTTTCATCAAAAAGAACATTGAACTTAGAGAGAAGTGCGAAAAACAGGAAGCAAACATTTTCCTGCTTGTTTTTAGGAACTTGCAGGCTAAGAGTCTCGTAGGGTGAGATGCACATAGATGTCACCAGCTATCTGAAGGGCCCTTTACACAGAAAAATAATGGGGACAATTATTAGGAAGGAGGGGTCATGGGGACAAATATTGGGAAGGAGGGGTCATGGGGACAATTATTGGGAAGTAGGGGTCATGGGGACAATTATTGGGAAGGGGGTTCATGGGGACAATTATTGGGAAAGAGGGGTCATGGGTACAATTATTGGAAAGGAGGGGTCATGGGTACAATTATTGGGAAGGAGGGGTCATGGGGACAATAATTGGGAAGGGGGTTCATGGGGACAATTGTTGGGAAGGAGGGGTCATGGGGACAATTATTGGGAAGGAGGGGTCATGGGTACAATTATTGGGAAGGAGGGGTCATGGGTACAATTATTGGGAAGGGGGTTCATGGGGACAATTATTGGGAAGGAGGGGTCATGGGGACAATTATTGGGAAGGAGGGGTCATGGGGACAATTATTGGGAAGGAGGGGTCATGGGGACAATTATTGGGAAGGAGGGCTCATGGGGACAATTATTGGGAAGGAGGGCTCATGGGGACAATTATTGGGAAGGGGGTTCATGGGGACAATTATTGGGAAGGAGGGGTCATGGGGACAATTATTGGGAAGGAGGGGTCATGGGGAAAATTAATGGGAAAGAGGGGTCATGGGGACAATTATTGGGAAGGAGGGGTCATGGGGACAATTATTGGGAAGGAGGGGTCATGGGGACAATTATTGGGAAGGAGGGCTCATGGGGACAATTATTGGGAAGGAGGGCTCATGGGTACAATTATTGGGAAGGGGGTTCATGGGGACAATTATTGGGAAGGAGGGGTCATGGGGACAATTATTGGGAAGGAGGGGTCATGGGGAAAATTAATGGGAAAGAGGGGTCATGGGGACAATTATTGGGAAGGAGGGGTCATGGGGACAATTATTGGGAAGGAGGGGTCATGGGGACAATTATTGGGAAGGAGGGGTCATGGGGACAATTATTGGGAAGGAGGGGTCATGGGGAAAATGAATGGGAAAGAGGGGTCATGGGGACAATTATTGGGAAGGAGGGGTCATGGGGACAATTATTGGGAAGGAGGGGTCATGGGGACAATTATTGGGAAGGAGGGGTCATGGGGACAATTATTGGGAAGGAGGGGTCATGGGGACAATTATTGGGAAGGAGGGGTCATGGGGAAAATGAATGGGAAAGAGGGGTCATGGGGACAATTATTGGGAAGGAGGGGTCATGGGGACAATTATTGGGAAGGAGGGGTCAGACCTCCAACTGAACCCCCCCCCCCCCCAATTACATATTTCAACATGCCCGATCCTTTTGTTCTCAGGGGAACACAGGGGGGTCTGGAGGGGTGTGAATTAGTTTGGAGGATGTCTGGAGGGGGAGGGGGTGTCTTGGGATGGTAGAGCAGATGTAAACCAGACCATACAGAGATCTTAGGTGTAGGAGGGTTGGGGAGACGGTAAGTGAAGGTTATCTGGTGTGTATTGCTGGCATAGAAGTCAAACACCACCAAAATATCTGACACGCAGGTTTTCTGGGATTAGGATATTGACGACCAATCCATAAGATAGGTGATCGAGATCAGACCAGAGAGGGTCCAACACCCTCCACTGATCAGCTGATTTCAGGAGCCGCTGGAACTAGGACCATGTACAGAGCTACAAGCCGACGGTCCATACCCTGCGTTGTGGCCGTGCCATGCGTGGTGGCCGTGCGTGGTGGCCGTGCCGTGCGTGGTGGCCGTGCCGTGCGTGGTGGCCGTGCCGTGCATGGTGGCGTGCAGTGCGTGGTGGCTGTGCCGTGCGTGGTGGCCGTGCCCTGCGTGGTGGCCGTGCCCTGCGTGGTGGCCATGCCGTGCCTCTACAGCTCCCTAACTTCAATCATCAATATCTTACTTCTAGAAAAGCCCGTTAAAGCACAGCGCTGATGTGTAGGGCCAAAGTCGGTCATAGGCCTGCGCTGCACCCCGGTGCCCCTAATACATCGGTTTGTGCCACGTTCCCCTGGATTTGTTTTATTAAGGTAATCCTAATCTAGGGAGACTACTGGAAGCATCACCGGGCGACTAGTGCAAGGCTGGAGCAGGTGAGGAGCTGGATATCGCATTGGACTTCTGCCATTTCCATCACATCTGTCGATTTGCATATTTGTGACGGCAATGAAGGGACGAGGAGCTGCGGTCGTGTAGTCACAGGTTCCTGTCAGGCAGATCACTCACCACCGCTGTTCCTCTTTCTATCTATCGGGGACCGGCACAGATTCTCCTGGACGTCAGAGGCTTCTCTGTGAGGAAGAGTGAGAGGAACGCCGGACAAGGCGGGAGACACGAGGCAGATACATTATATGAACCCTTAGTCTGCAGGCAGCGTGTTATAGAGCAGGAGGAGCTGAGCAGATTATATATACAGAACCTGTCACCATGTAATCTGCAGGCAGCGTGTTATAGAGCAGGAGGAGCTGAGCAGATTATATATACAGAGAACCTGTCACCGTGTAATCTGCAGGCAGCGTGTTATAGAACAGGAGGAGCTGAGCAGATTATATATAAAGAGAACCTGTCACCATGTAATCTGCAGGCAGCGTGTTATAGAGCAGGAGGAGCTGAGCAGATTATATATACAGAACCTGTCAACATGTAATCTGCAGGCAGCGTGTTATAGAGCAGGAGGAGCTGAGCAGATTATATATACAGAGAACCTGTCACCGTGTAATCTGCAGGCAGGAGGAGCTGAGCAGATTATATATAAAGAGAACCTGTCACCATGTAATCTGCAGGCAGCGTGTTATAGAGCAGGAGGAGCTGAGCAGATTATATATACAGAACCTGTCACCATGTAATCTGCAGGCAGCGTGTTATAGAGCAGGAGGAGCTGAGCAGATTATATATACAGAGAACCTGTCACCGTGTAATCTGCAGGCAGCGTGTTATAGAACAGGAGGAGCTGAGCAGATTATATATACAGGACCTGTCACCATGTAATCTGCAGGCAGCGTGTTATAGAGCAGGAGGAGCTGAGCAGATTATATGTAAAGAACCTGTCACCATGTAATCTGCAGGCAGCGTGTTATAGAGCAGGAGGAGCTGAGCAGATTATATATACAGAACCTGTCACCATGTAATCTGCAGGCAGTGTGTTATAGAACAGGAGGAGCTGAGCAGATTATATATAAAGAGAACCTGTCACCATGTAATCTGCAGGCAGTGTGTTATAGAGCAGGAGGAGCTGAGCAGATTATATATACAGAGAACCTGTCACCATGTAATCTGCAGGCAGCGTGTTATAGAGCAGGAGGAGCTGAGCAGATTATATATAAAGAGAACCTGTCACCATGTAATCTGCAGGCAGCGTGTTATAGAGCAGGAGGAGCTGAGCAGATTATATATACAGAGAACCTGTCACCATGTAATCTGCAGGCAGCGTGTTATAGAGCAGGAGGAGCTCAGCAGATTATATATAGAGAGAACCTGTCACCATGTAATCTGCAGGCAGTGTGTTATAGAGCAGGAGGAGCTGAGCAGATTATATATAGAGAACCTGTCACCGTGTAATCTGCAGGCAGTGTGTTATAGAGCAGGAGGAGCTGAGCAGATTATATATAAAGAGAACCTGTCACCATGTAATCTGCAGGCAGCGTGTTATAGAGCAGGAGGAGCTGAGCAGAATATATATAGAGAGAACCTGTCACCATGTAATCTGCAGGCAGTGTGTTATAGAGCAGGAGGAGCTGAGAAGATTATATATAAAGAGAACTTGTCACCATGTAATCTGCAGGCAGTGTGTTATAGAGCAGGAGGAGCTGAGCAGATTATATATACAGAGAACCTGTCACCATGTAATCTGCAGGCAGTGTGTTATAGAGCAGGAGGAGCTGAGCAGATTATATATAAAGAGAACCTGTCACCATGTAATCTGCAGGCAGTGTGTTATAGAGCAGGAGGAGCTGAGCAGATTATATATACAGAGAACCTGTCACCATGTAATCTGCAGGCAGTGTGTTATAGAGCAGGAGGAGCTGAGCAGATTATATATACAGAGAACCTGTCACCATGTAATCTGCAGGCAGTGTGTTATAGAGCAGGAGGAGCTGAGCAGATTATATATACAGAGAACCTGTCACCATGTAATCTGCAGGCAGTGTGGTATAGAGCAGGAGGAGCTGAGCAGATTATATATACAGAGAACCTGTCACCATGTAATCTGCAGGCAGCATGTTATAGAGCAGGAGGAGCTGAGCAGATTATATATAAAGAGAAGCTGTCACCATGTAATCTGCAGGCAGCATGTTATAGAGCAGGAGGAGCTGAGCAGATTATATATACAGAGAACCTGTCACCATGTAATCTGCAGGCAGCGTGTTATAGAGCAGGAGGAGCTGAGCAGATTATATATACACAGCACCTGTCACCGTGTAATCTGCAGGCAGTGTGTTATAGAGCAGAAGGAGCTGAGCAGATTATATATAAAGAGAACCTGTCACAGTGTAATCTGCCGGCAGCGTGTTATAGAGCAGGAGGAGCTGAGCAGATTATATATACAGAGAACCTGTCACCATGTAATCTGCAGGCAGCGTGTTATAGAGCAGGAGGAGCTGAGCAGATTATATATAAAGAGAACCTGTCACCATGTAATCTGCAGGCAGCGTGTTATAGAGCAGGAGGAGCTGAGCAGATTATATATAGAGAGAACCTGTCACCATGTAATCTGCAGGCAGTGTGTTATAGAGCAGGAGGAGCTGAGCAGATTATATATACAGAGAACCTGTCACCGTGTAATCTGCAGGCAGCGTGTTATAGAGCAGGAGGAGCTGGGCAGATTATATATACAGAGAACCTGTCACCATGTAATCTGCAGGCAGTGTGTTATAGAGCAGGAGGAGCTGAGCAGATTATATATACAGAGAACCTGTCACCATGTAATCTGCAGGCAGCGTGTTATAGAGCAGGAGGAGCTGGGCAGATTATATATACAGAGAACCTGTCACCATGTAATCTGCAGGCAGTGTGTTATAGAGCAGGAGGAGCTGAGCAGATTATATATACAGAGAACCTGTCACCATGTAATCTGCAGGCAGTGTGTTATAGAGCAGGAGGAGCTGAGCAGATTATATATAAAGAGAACCTGTCACCATGTAATCTGCAGGCAGTGTGTTATAGAGCAGGAGGAGCTGAGCAGATTATATATAAAGAGAACCTGTCACCATGTAATCTGCAGGCAGCATGTTATAGAGCAGGAGGAGCTGAGCAGATTATATATAAGAGAACCTGTCACCATGTAATCTGCAGGCAGCGTGTTATAGAGCAGGAGGAGCTGAGCAGATTATATATACAGAACCTGTCACCGTGTAATCTGCAGGCAGCGTGTTATAGAGCAGGAGGAGCTGAGCAGATTATATATACAGAGAACCTGTCACCATGTAATCTGCAGGCAGCGTGTTATAGAGCAGGAGGAGCTGAGCAGATTATATATACAGAACCTGTCACCGTGTAATCTGCAGGCAGCGTGTTATAGAGCAGGAGGAGCTGAGCAGATTATATATAAAGAGAACCTGTCACCTGTAATCTGCAGGCAGTGTGTTATAGAGCAGGAGGAGCTGAGCAGATTATATATAAAGAGAACCTGTCACCGTGTAATCTGCAGGCAGCGTGTTATAGAGCAGGAGGAGCTGAGCAGATTATATATAAAGAGAGCCGGTCACCATGTAATCTGCAGGCAGTGTGTTATAGAGCAGGAGGAGCTGAGCAGATTATATATAAAGAGAACCTGTCACCGTGTAATCTGCAGGCAGCGTGTTATAGAGCAGGAGGAGCTGAGCAGATTATATATAAAGAGAACCTGTCACCATGTAATCTGCAGGCAGCGTGTTATAGAGCAGGAGGAGCTGAGCAGATTATATATAAAGAGAACCTGTCACCATGTAATCTGCAGGCAGTGTGTTATAGAGCAGGAGGAGCTGAGCAGAATATATATAAAGAGAACCTGTCACCATGTAATCTGCAGGCAGCGTGTTATAGAGCAGGAAGAGCTGAGCAGATTATATATAAAGAGAACCTGTCACCATGTAATCTGCAGGCAGTGTGTTATAGAGCAGGAGGAGCTGAGCAGATTATATATAAAGAGAACCTGTCACCATGTAATCTGCAGGCAGTGTGTTATAGAGCAGGAGGAGCTGAGCAGATTATATATAAAGAGAACCTGTCACCATGTAATCTGCAGGCAGCGTGTTATAGAGCAGGAGGAGCTGAGCAGATTATATGTAAAGAGAACCTGTCACCATGTAATCTGCAGGCAGCGTGTTATAGAGCTGGAGGAGCTGAGCAGATTATATATAGAGAACCTGTCACCATGTAATCTGCAGGCAGTGTGTTATAGAGCAGTAGGAGCTAAGCAGATTATATATACAGAGAACCTGTCACCATGTAATCTGCAGGCAGCGTGTTATAGAGCAGGAGGAGCTGAGCAGATTATATATAAAGAGAACCTGTCACCATGTAATCTGCAGGCAGCGTGTTATAGAGCAGGAGGAGCTGAGCAGATTATATATACAGAGAACCTGTCACCATGTAATCTGCAGGCAGCGTGTTATAGAGCAGGAGGAGCTGAGCAGATTATATATACAGAGAACCTGTCACCATGTAATCTGCAGGCAGCATGTTATAGAGCAGGAGGAGCGGAGCAGATTATATATAAAGAGAACCTGTCACCATGTAATCTGCAGGCAGTGTGTTATAGAGCAGGAGGAGCTGAGCAGATTATATATAAAGAGAACCTGTCACCATGTATTCTGCAGGCAGCGTGTTATAGAGCAGGAGGAGCTGAGCAGATTATATATACAGAACCTGTCACCATGTAATCTGCAGGCAGTGTGTTATAGAGCAGGAGGAGCTGAGCAGATTATATATACAGAACCTGTCAGCATGTAATCTGCAGGCAGCGTGTTATAGAGCAGGAGGAGCTGAGCAGATTATATATAAAGAGAACCTATTACCGTGTAATCTGCAGACAGCGTGTTATAGAGCAGGAGGAGCTGAGCAAATTATATACAGAGAACCTGTCACCATGTAATCTGCAGGCAGCGTGTTATAGAGCAGGAGGAGCTGAGCAGATTATATATACAGAGAACCTGTCACCAAGTAATCTGCAGGCAGTGTGTTATAGAGCAGGAGGAGCTGAGCAGATTATATATACAGAGAACCTGTCACCATGTAATCTGCAGGCAGCGTGTTATAGAGCAGGAGGAGCTGAGCAGATTATATATACAGAGAACCTGTCACCATGTAATCTGCAGGCAGCGTGTTATAGAGCAGGAGGAGCTGAGCAGATTATATATACAGAGAACCTGTCACCATGTAATCTGCAGGCAGTGTGTTATAGAGCAGGAGGAGCTGAGCAGATTATATATAAAGAGAACCTGTCACCATGTAATCTGCAGGCAGCGTGTTATAGAGCAGGAGGAGCTGAGCAGATTATATATACAGAGAACCTGTCACCATGTAATCTGCAGGCAGCGTGTTATAGAGCAGGAGGAGCTGAGCAGATTATATATACAGAGAACCTGTCACCATGTAATCTGCAGGCAGCGTGTTATAGAGCAGGAGGAGCTGAGCAGATTATATACAGAGAACCTGTCACCATGTAATCTGCAGGCAGTGTGTTATAGAGCAGGAGGAGCTGAGCAGATTATATATACAGAGAACCTGTCACCATGTAATCTGCAGGCAGTGTGTTATAGAGCAGGAGGAGCTGAGCAGATTATATATACAGAGAACCTGTCACCATGTAATCTGCAGGCAGTGTGTTATAGAGCAGGAGGAGCTGAGCAGATTATATATACAGAGAACCTGTCACCATGTAATCTGCAGGCAGCGTGTTATAGAGCAGGAGGAGCTGAGCAGATTATATATACAGAGAACCTGTCACCATGTAATCTGCAGGCAGTGTGTTATAGAGCAGGAGGAGCTGAGCAGATTATATATAAAGAGAACCTGTCACCATGTAATCTGCAGGCAGTGTGTTATAGAGCAGGAGGAGCTGAGCAGATTATATATACAGAGAACCTGTCACCATGTAATCTGCAGGCAGTGTGTTATAGAGCAGGAGGAGCTGAGCAGATTATATATAAAGAGAACCTGTCACCATGTAATCTGCAGGCAGCGTGTTATAGAGCAGGAGGAGCTGAGCAGATTATATATAAAGAGAACCTGTCACCATGTAATCTGCAGGCAGTGTGTTATAGAGCAGGAGGAGCTGAGCAGATTATATATACAGAGAACCTGTCACCATGTAATCTGCAGGCAGCGTGTTATAGAGCAGGAGGAGCTGAGCAGATTATATATACAGAGAACCTGTCACCATGTAATCTGCAGGCAGTGTGTTATAGAGCAGGAGGAGCTGAGCAGATTATATATACACAGAACCTGTCACCATGTAATCTGCAGGCAGCGTGTTATAGAGCAGGAGGAGCTGAGCAGATTATATATACAGAGAACCTGTCACCATGTAATCTGCAGGCAGTGTGTTATAGAGCAGGAGGAGCTGAGCAGATTATATATACAGAGAACCTGTCACCATGTAATCTGCAGGCAGCGTGTTATAGAGCAGGAGGAGCTGAGCAGATTATATATACAGAGAACCTGTCACCATGTAATCTGCAGGCAGTGTGTTATAGAGCAGGAGGAGCTGAGCAGATTATATATACACAGAACCTGTCACCATGTAATCTGCAGGCAGCGTGTTATAGAGCAGGAGGAGCTGAGCAGATTATATATACAGAGAACCTGTCACCATGTAATCTGCAGGCAGCGTGTTATAGAGCAGGAGGAGCTGAGCAGATTATATATACACAGAACCTGTCACCATGTAATCTGCAGGCAGCGTGTTATAGAGCAGGAGGAGCTGAGCAGATTATATATACACAGAACCTGTCACCATGTAATCTGCAGGCAGCGTGTTATAGAGCAGGAGGAGCTGAGCAGATTATATATACACAGAACCTGTCACCATGTAATCTGCAGGCAGCGTGTTATAGAGCAGGAGGAGCTGAGCAGATTATATATACACAGAACCTGTCACCATGTAATCTGCAGGCAGCGTGTTATAGAGCAGGAGGAGCTGAGCAGATTATATATACACAGAACCTGTCACCATGTAATCTGCAGGCAGTGTGTTATAGAGCAGGAGGAGCTGAGCAGATTATATATAAAGAGAACCTGTCACCATGTAATCTGCAGGCAGCGTGTTATAGAGCAGGAGGAGCTGAGCAGATTATATATAAAGAGAACCTGTCACCATGTAATCTGCAGGCAGCGTGTTATAGAGCAGGAGGAGCTGAGCAGATTATATATACAGAGAACCTGTCACCATGTAATCTGCAGGCAGCGTGTTATAGAGCAGGAGGAGCTGAGCAGATTATATATACAGAGAACCTGTCACCATGTAATCTGCAGGCAGTGTGTTATAGAGCAGGAGGAGCTGAGCAGATTATATATACAGAGAACCTGTCACCATGTAATCTGCAGGCAGCGTGTTATAGAGCAGGAGGAGCTGAGCAGATTATATATAAAGAGAACCTGTCACCATGTAATCTGCAGGCAGTGTGTTATAGAGCAGGAGGAGCTGAGCAGATTATATATACAGAGAACCTGTCACCATGTAATCTGCAGGCAGCGTGTTATAGAGCAGGAGGAGCTGAGCAGATTATATATACAGAGAACCTGTCACCATGTAATCTGCAGGCAGCGTGTTATAGAGCAGGAGGAGCTGAGCAGATTATATATACAGAGAACCTGTCACCATGTAATCTGCAGGCAGTGTGTTATAGAGCAGGAGGAGCTGAGCAGATTATATATACACAGAACCTGTCACCATGTAATCTGCAGGCAGCGTGTTATAGAGCAGGAGGAGCTGAGCAGATTATATATACACAGAACCTGTCACCATGTAATCTGCAGGCAGCGTGTTATAGAGCAGGAGGAGCTGAGCAGATTATATATACACAGAACCTGTCACCATGTAATCTGCAGGCAGTGTGTTATAGAGCAGGAGGAGCTGAGCAGATTATATATAAAGAGAACCTGTCACCGTGTAATCTGCAGGCAGCGTGTTATAGAGCAGGAGGAGCTGAGCAGATTATATATAAAGAGAACGTGTCCCATGTAATCTGCAGGCACCATGTTATGGAGCAGGAGGAGCTGAGCAGATTATATATACAGAGAACCTGTCACCATGTAATCTGCAGGCAGCGTGTGATAGAGCAGGAGGAGCTGAGCAGATTATATATACAGAGAACCTGTCACTGTGTAATCTGCAGGCAGTGTGTTATAGAGCAGGAGGAGCTGAGCAGATTATATATACACAGAACCTGTCACCATGTAATCTGCAGGCAGCGTGTTATAGAGCAGGAGGAGCTGAGCAGATTATATATAAAGAGAACCTGTCACCATGTAATCTGCAGGCAGTGTGTTATAGAGCAGGAGGAGCTGAGCAGATTATATATACAGAGAACCTGTCACCATGTAATCTGCAGGCAGCGTGTTATAGAGCAGGAGGAGCTGAGCAGATTATATATAAAGAGAACCTGTCACCATGTAATCTGCAGGCAGCGTGTTATAGAGCAGGAGGAGCTGAGCAGATTATATATAAAGAGAACCTGTCACCGTGTAATCTGCAGACAGCGTGTTATAGAGCAGGAGGAGCTGAGCAGATTATATACAGAGAACCTGTCACCATGTAATCTGCAGGCAGCGTGTTATAGAGCAGGAGGAGCTGAGCAGATTATATATACAGAGAACCTGTCACCAAGTAATCTGCAGGCAGTTTGTTATAGAGCAGGAGGAGCTGAGCAGATTATATATACAGAGAACCTGTCACCATGTAATCTGCAGGCAGCGTGTTATAGAGCAGGAGGAGCTGAGCAGATTATATATACAGAGAACCTGTCACCATGTAATCTGCAGGCAGTGTGTTATAGAGCAGGAGGAGCTGAGCAGATTATATATACAGAGAACCTGTCACCATGTAATCTGCAGGCAGTGTGTTATAGAGCAGGAGGAGCTGAGCAGATTATATATAAAGAGAACCTGTCACCGTGTAATCTGCAGGCAGCGTGTTATAGAGCAGGAGGAGCTGAGCAGATTATATATAAAGAGAACCTGTCCCATGTAATCTGCAGGCACCATGTTATGGAGCAGGAGGAGCTGAGCAGATTATATATAAAGAGAACCTGTCACCATGTAATCTGCAGGCAGTGTGTTATAGAGCAGGAGGAGCTGAGCAGATTATATATACAGAGAACCTGTCACCATGTAATCTGCAGGCAGCGTGTTATAGAGCAGGAGGAGCTGAGCAGATTATATATACAGAGAACCTGTCGCCATGTAATCTGCAGGCAGCGTGTTATAGAGCAGGAGGAGCTGAGCAGATTATATATACACAGAACCTGTCACCATGTAATCTGCAGGCAGTGTGTTATAGAGCAGGAGGAGCTGAGCAGATTATATATAAAGAGAACCTGTCACCGTGTAATCTGCAGGCAGCGTGTTATAGAGCAGGAGGAGCTGAGCAGATTATATATAAAGAGAACCTGTCACCATGTAATCTGCAGGCAGCGTGTTATAGAGCAGGAAGAGCTGAGCAGATTATATATACACAGAACCTGTCACCATGTAATCTGCAGGCAGCGTGTTATAGAGCAGGAGGAGCTGAGCAGATTATATATAAAGAGAACCTGTCACCATGTAATCTGCAGGCAGTGTGTTATAGAGCAGGAGGAGCTGAGCAGATTATATATACAGAGAACCTGTCACCATGTAATCTGCAGGCAGCGTGTTATAGAGCAGGAGGAGCTGAGCAGATTATATATACAGAGAACCTGACACCATGTAATCTGCAGGCAGCGTGTTATAGAGCAGGAGGAGCTGAGCAGATTATATATAAAGAGAACCTGTCAGCATGTAATCTGCAGGCAGTGTGTTATAGAGCAGGAGGAGCTGAGCAGATTATATATAAAGAGAACCTGTCACCATGTAATCTGCAGGCAGCGTGTTATAGAGCAGGAGGAGCTGAGCAGATTATATGTAAAGAGAACCTGTCACCATGTAATCTGCAGGCAGCGTGTTATAGAGCAGGAGGAGCGGAGCAGATTATATATAAAGAGAACCTGTCACCATGTAATCTGCAGGCAGTGTGTTATAGAGCAGGAGGAGCTGAGCAGATTATATATACAGAGAACCTGTCACCATGTAATCTGCAGGCAGCGTGTTATAGAGAAGGAGGAGCTGAGCAGATTATATATACAGAGAACCTGTCACCATGTAATCTGCAGGCAGCATGTTATAGAGCAGGAGGAGCGGAGCAGATTATATATAAAGAGAACCTGTCACCATGTAATCTGCAGGCAGCATGTTATGGAGCAGGAGGAGCTGAGCAGATTATATATAAAGAGAACCTGTCACCATGTAATCTGCAGGCAGTGTGTTATAGAGCAGGAGGAGCTGAGCAGATTATATATACAGAGAACCTGTCACCATGTAATCTGCAGGCAGCGTGTTATAGAGCAGGAGGAGCTGAGCAGATTATATATACAGAGAACCTGTCGCCATGTAATCTGCAGGCAGCGTGTTATAGAGCAGGAGGAGCTGAGCAGATTATATATACACAGAACCTGTCACCATGTAATCTGCAGGCAGTGTGTTATAGAGCAGGAGGAGCTGAGCAGATTATATATAAAGAGAACCTGTCACCGTGTAATCTGCAGGCAGCGTGTTATAGAGCAGGAGGAGCTGAGCAGATTATATATAAAGAGAACCTGTCACCATGTAATCTGCAGGCAGCGTGTTATAGAGCAGGAAGAGCTGAGCAGATTATATATACACAGAACCTGTCACCATGTAATCTGCAGGCAGCGTGTTATAGAGCAGGAGGAGCTGAGCAGATTATATATAAAGAGAACCTGTCACCATGTAATCTGCAGGCAGTGTGTTATAGAGCAGGAGGAGCTGAGCAGATTATATATACAGAGAACCTGTCACCATGTAATCTGCAGGCAGCGTGTTATAGAGCAGGAGGAGCTGAGCAGATTATATATACAGAGAACCTGACACCATGTAATCTGCAGGCAGCGTGTTATAGAGCAGGAGGAGCTGAGCAGATTATATATAAAGAGAACCTGTCACCATGTAATCTGCAGGCAGCGTGTTATAGAGCAGGAGGAGCTGAGCAGATTATATGTAAAGAGAACCTGTCACCATGTAATCTGCAGGCAGCGTGTTATAGAGCAGAAGGAGCTGAGCAGATTATATATACAGAGAACCTGTCACCATGTAATCTGCAGGCAGCGTGTTATAGAGAAGGAGGAGCTGAGCAGATTATATATACAGAGAACCTGTCACCATGTAATCTGCAGGCAGCATGTTATAGAGCAGGAGGAGCGGAGCAGATTATATATAAAGAGAACCTGTCACCATGTAATCTGCAGGCAGTGTGTTATAGAGCAGGAGGAGCTGAGCAGATTATATATAAAGAGAACCTGTCACCATGTAATCTGCAGGCAGCGTGTTATAGAGCAGGAGGAGCTGAGCAGATTATATATACAGAACCTGTCACCATGTAATCTGCAGGCAGTGTGTTATAGAGCAGGAGGAGCTGAGCAGATTATATATACAGAACCTGTCACCATGTAATCTGCAGGCAGCGTGTTATAGAGCAGGAGGAGCTGAGCAGATTATATATAAAGAGAACCTGTCACCGTGTAATCTGCAGACAGCGTGTTATAGAGCAGGAGGAGCTGAGCAAATTATATACAGAGAACCTGTCACCATGTAATCTGCAGGCAGCGTGTTATAGAGCAGGAGGAGCTGAGCAGATTATATATACAGAGAACCTGTCACCATGTAATCTGCAGGCAGCGTGTTATAGAGCAGGAGGAGCTGAGCAGATTATATATACAGAGAACCTGTCACCATGTAATCTGCAGGCAGCGTGTTATAGAGCAGGAGGAGCTGAGCAGATTATATATACAGAGAACCTGTCACCATGTAATCTGCAGGCAGCGTGTTATAGAGCAGGAGGAGCTGAGCAGATTATATATACAGAGAACCTGTCACCATGTAATCTGCAGGCAGCGTGTTATAGAGCAGGAGGAGCTGAGCAGATTATATATACAGAGAACCTGTCACCATGTAATCTGCAGGCAGCGTGTTATAGAGCAGGAGGAGCTGAGCAGATTATATATACAGAGAACCTGTCACCATGTAATCTGCAGGCAGTGTGTTATAGAGCAGGAGGAGCTGAGCAGATTATATATACAGAGAACCTGTCACCATGTAATCTGCAGGCAGCGTGTTATAGAGCAGGAGGAGCTGAGCAGATTATATATACAGAGAACCTGTCACCATGTAATCTGCAGGCAGCGTGTTATAGAGCAGGAGGAGCTGAGCAGATTATATATACAGAGAACCTGTCACCATGTAATCTGCAGGCAGCGTGTTATAGAGCAGGAGGAGCTGAGCAGATTATATATACAGAGAACCTGTCACCATGTAATCTGCAGGCAGCGTGTTATAGAGCAGGAGGAGCTGAGCAGATTATATATACACAGAACCTGTCACCATGTAATCTGCAGGCAGCGTGTTATAGAGCAGGAGGAGCTGAGCAGATTATATATAAAGAGAACCTGTCACCATGTAATCTGCAGGCAGCGTGTTATAGAGCAGGAGGAGCTGAGCAGATTATATATAAAGAGAACCTGTCACCATGTAATCTGCAGGCAGCGTGTTATAGAGCAGGAGGAGCTGAGCAGATTATATATACAGAGAACCTGTCACCATGTAATCTGCAGGCAGCGTGTTATAGAGCAGGAGGAGCTGAGCAGATTATATATACAGAGAACCTGTCACCATGTAATCTGCAGGCAGCGTGTTATAGAGCAGGAGGAGCTGAGCAGATTATATATACAGAGAACCTGTCACCATGTAATCTGCAGGCAGCGTGTTATAGAGCAGGAGGAGCTGAGCAGATTATATATACAGAGAACCTGTCACCATGTAATCTGCAGGCAGCGTGTTATAGAGCAGGAGGAGCTGAGCAGATTATATATACAGAGAACCTGTCACCATGTAATCTGCAGGCAGCGTGTTATAGAGCAGGAGGAGCTGAGCAGATTATATATACAGAGAACCTGTCACCATGTAATCTGCAGGCAGCGTGTTATAGAGCAGGAGGAGCTGAGCAGATTATATATACAGAGAACCTGTCACCATGTAATCTGCAGGCAGCGTGTTATAGAGCAGGAGGAGCTGAGCAGATTATATATAAAGAGAACCTGTCACCATGTAATCTGCAGGCAGTGTGTTATAGAGCAGGAGGAGCTGAGCAGATTATATATAAAGAGAACCTGTCACCATGTAATCTGCAGGCAGCGTGTTATAGAGCAGGAGGAGCTGAGCAGATTATATATAAAGAGAACCTGTCACCATGTAATCTGCAGGCAGCGTGTTATAGAGCAGGAGGAGCTGAGCAGATTATATATACAGAGAACCTGTCACCATGTAATCTGCAGGCAGTGTGTTATAGAGCAGGAGGAGCTGAGCAGATTATATATACAGAGAACCTGTCACCATGTAATCTGCAGGCAGCGTGTTATAGAGCAGGAGGAGCTGAGCAGATTATATATACAGAGAACCTGTCACCATGTAATCTGCAGGCAGCGTGTTATAGAGCAGGAGGAGCTGAGCAGATTATATACAAGAGAACCTGTCACCATGTAATCTGCAGGCAGCGTGTTATAGAGCAGGAGGAGCTGAGCAGATTATATATAAAGAGAACCTGTCACCATGTAATCTGCAGGCAGCGTGTTATAGAGCAGGAGGAGCTGAGCAGATTATATATACAGAGAACCTGTCACCATGTAATCTGCAGGCAGCGTGTTATAGAGCAGGAGGAGCTGAGCAGATTATATATACAGAGAACCTGTCACCATGTAATCTGCAGGCAGCGTGTTATAGAGCAGGAGGAGCTGAGCAGATTATATATACAGAGAACCTGTCACCATGTAATCTGCAGGCAGCGTGTTATAGAGCAGGAGGAGCTGAGCAGATTATATATAAAGAGAACCTGTCACCATGTAATCTGCAGGCAGTGTGTTATAGAGCAGGAGGAGCTGAGCAGATTATATATAAAGAGAACCTGTCACCATGTAATCTGCAGGCAGCGTGTTATAGAGCAGGAGGAGCTGAGCAGATTATATATAAAGAGAACCTGTCACCGTGTAATCTGCAGGCAGCGTGTTATAGAGCAGGAGGAGCTGAGCAGATTATATAACAGAGAACCTGTCACCATGTAATCTGCAGGCAGCGTGTTATAGAGCAGGAGGAGCTGAGCAGATTATATATACAGAGAACCTGTCACCATGTAATCTGCAGGCAGCGTGTTATAGAGCAGGAGGAGCTGAGCAGATTATATATACAGAGAACCTGTCACCATGTAATCTGCAGGCAGCGTGTTATAGAGCAGGAGGAGCTGAGCAGATTATATATACAGAGAACCTGTCACCATGTAATCTGCAGGCAGTGTGTTATAGAGCAGGAGGAGCTGAGCAGATTATATATACAGAGAACCTGTCACCATGTAATCTGCAGGCAGCGTGTTATAGAGCAGGAGGAGCTGAGCAGATTATATATACAGAGAACCTGTCACCATGTAATCTGCAGGCAGCGTGTTATAGAGCAGGAGGAGCTGAGCAGATTATATATACAGAGAACCTGTCACCATGTAATCTGCAGGCAGTGTGTTATAGAGCAGGAGGAGCTGAGCAGATTATATATACAGAGAACCTGACACCATGTAATCTGCAGGCAGCGTGTTATAGAGCAGGAGGAGCTGAGCAGATTATATATAAAGAGAACCTGTCACCATGTAATCTGCAGGCAGTGTGTTATAGAGCAGGAGGAGCTGAGCAGATTATATATAAAGAGAACCTGTCACCATGTAATCTGCAGGCAGCGTGTTATAGAGCAGGAGGAGCTGAGCAGATTATATATACAGAGAACCTGTCAACATGTAATCTGCAGGCAGCGTGTTATAGAGCAGGAGGAGCTGAGCAGATATTATATAAAGAGAACCTGTTACCATGTAATCTGCAGGCAGCGTGTTATAGAGCAGGAGGAGCTGAGCAGATTATATATACAGAGAACCTGTCAACATGTAATCTGCAGGCAGCGTGTTATAGAGCAGGAGGAGCTGAGCAGATATTATATAAAGAGAACCTGTCAACATGTAATCTGCAGGCAGCGTGTTATAGAGCAGGAGGAGCTGAGCAGATTATATATAGAGAACCTGTCACCATGTAATCTGCAGGCAGCGTGTTATAGAGCAGGAGGAGCTGAGCAGATTATATATACAGAGAACCTGTCACCATGTAATCTGCAGGCAGCGTGTTATAGAGCAGGAGGAGCTGAGCAGATTATATATACAGAGAACCTGTCACCATGTAATCTGCAGGCAGCATGTTATAGAGCAGGAGGAGCGGAGCAGATTATATATAAAGAGAACCTGTCTCCATGTAATCTGCAGGCAGTGTGTTATAGAGCAGGAGGAGCTGAGCAGATTATATATAAAGAGAACCTGTCACCATGTAATCTGCAGGCAGCGTGTTATAGAGCAGGAGGAGCTGAGCAGATTATATATAAAGAGAACCTGTCACCGTGTAATCTGCAGACAGCGTGTTATAGAGCAGGAGGAGCTGAGCAGATTATATACAGAGAACCTGTCACCATGTAATCTGCAGGCAGCGTGTTATAGAGCAGGAGGAGCTGAGCAGATTATATATACAGAGAACCTGTCACCAAATAATCTGCAGGCAGTTTGTTATAGAGCAGGAGGAGCTGAGCAGATTATATATACAGAGAACCTGTCACCATGTAATCTGCAGGCAGCGTGTTATAGAGCAGGAGGAGCTGAGCAGATTATATATACAGAGAACCTGTCACCATGTAATCTGCAGGCAGTGTGTTATAGAGCAGGAGGAGCTGAGCAGATTATATATAGAGGACCTGTCACCAGGTAATCTGCAGGCAGTGTGTTATAGAGCAGGAGGAGCTGAGCAGATAATATATAAAGAGAACCTGTCACCATGTAATCTGCAGGCAGCGTGTTATAGAGCAGGAGGAGCTGAGCAGAATATATATAAAGAGAACCTGTCACCATGTAATCTGCAGGCAGTGTGTTATAGAGCAGGAGGAGCTGAGCAGAATATATATAAAGAGAACCTGTCACCATGTAATCTGCAGGCAGCGTGTTATAGAGCAGGAAGAGCTGAGCAGATTATATATAAAGAGAACCTGTCACCATGTAATCTGCAGGCAGCGTGTTATAGAGCAGGAGGAGCTGAGCAGATTATATATAAAGAGAACCTGTCACCATGTAATCTGCAGGCAGCGTGTTATAGAGCAGGAGGAGCTGAGCAGATTATATATAAAGAGAACCTGTCACCATGTAATCTGCAGGCAGCGTGTTATAGAGCAGGAGGAGCTGAGCAGATTATATATAAAGAGAACCTGTCACCATGTAATCTGCAGGCAGTGTGTTATAGAGCAGGAGGAGCTGAGCAGATTATATATACAGAGAACCTGTCACCATGTAATCTGCAGGCAGCGTGTTATAGAGCAGGAGGAGCTGAGCAGATTATATATACAGAGAACCTGACACCATGTAATCTGCAGGCAGCGTGTTATAGAGCAGGAGGAGCTGAGCAGATTATATATAAAGAGAACCTGTCACCATGTAATCTGCAGGCAGTGTGTTATAGAGCAGGAGGAGCTGAGCAGATTATATATAAAGAGAACCTGTCACCATGTAATCTGCAGGCAGCGTGTTATAGAGCAGGAGGAGCTGAGCAGATTATATGTAAAGAGAACCTGTCACCATGTAATCTGCAGGCAGCGTGTTATAGAGCAGGAGGAGCTGAGCAGATTATATATAGAGAACCTGTCACCATGTAATCTGCAGGCAGTGTGTTATAGAGCAGTAGGAGCTAAGCAGATTATATATACAGAGAACCTGTCACCATGTAATCTGCAGGCAGCGTGTTATAAAGAAGGAGGAGCTGAGCAGATTATATATACAGAGAACCTGTCACCATGTAATCTGCAGGCAGCATGTTATAGAGCAGGAGGAGCGGAGCAGATTATATATAAAGAGAACCTGTCACCATGTAATCTGCAGGCAGTGTGTTATAGAGCAGGAGGAGCTGAGCAGATTATATATAAAGAGAACCTGTCACCATGTAATCTGCAGGCAGCGTGTTATAGAGCAGGAGGAGCTGAGCAGATTATATATACAGAACCTGTCACCATGTAATCTGCAGGCAGTGTGTTATAGAGCAGGAGGAGCTGAGCAGATTATATATACAGAACCTGTCACCATGTAATCTGCAGGCAGCGTGTTATAGAGCAGGAGGAGCTGAGCAGATTATATATAAAGAGAACCTATCACCGTGTAATCTGCAGACAGCGTGTTATAGAGCAGGAGGAGCTGAGCAAATTATATACAGAGAACCTGTCACCATGTAATCTGCAGGCAGCGTGTTATAGAGCAGGAGGAGCTGAGCAGATTATATATACAGAGAACCTGTCACCAAGTAATCTGCAGGCAGTGTGTTATAGAGCAGGAGGAGCTGAGCAGATTATATATACAGAGAACCTGTCACCATGTAATCTGCAGGCAGCGTGTTATAGAGCAGGAGGAGCTGAGCAGATTATATACAGAGAACCTGTCACCATGTAATCTGCAGGCAGCGTGTTATAGAGCAGGAGGAGCTGAGCAGATTATATATACAGAGAACCTGTCACCAAGTAATCTGCAGGCAGTGTGTTATAGAGCAGGAGGAGCTGAGCAGATTATATATAAAGAGAACCTGTCACCATGTAATCTGCAGGCAGCGTGTTATAGAGCAGGAGGAGCTGAGCAGATTATATATAAAGAGAACCTGTCACCATGTAATCTGCAGGCAGTGTGTTATAGAGCAGGAGGAGCTGAGCAGATTATATATACAGAGAACCTGTCACCATGTAATCTGCAGGCAGCGTGTTATAGAGCAGGAGGAGCTGAGCAGATTATATATACAGAGAACCTGTCACCATGTAATCTGCAGGCAGTGTGTTATAGAGCAGGAGGAGCTGAGCAGATTATATATACACAGAACCTGTCACCATGTAATCTGCAGGCAGCGTGTTATAGAGCAGGAGGAGCTGAGCAGATTATATATACACAGAACCTGTCACCATGTAATCTGCAGGCAGCGTGTTATAGAGCAGGAGGAGCTGAGCAGATTATATATACACAGAACCTGTCACCATGTAATCTGCAGGCAGTGTGTTATAGAGCAGGAGGAGCTGAGCAGATTATATATAAAGAGAACCTGTCACCGTGTAATCTGCAGGCAGCGTGTTATAGAGCAGGAGGAGCTGAGCAGATTATATATAAAGAGAACGTGTCCCATGTAATCTGCAGGCACCATGTTATGGAGCAGGAGGAGCTGAGCAGATTATATATACAGAGAACCTGTCACCATGTAATCTGCAGGCAGCGTGTGATAGAGCAGGAGGAGCTGAGCAGATTATATATACAGAGAACCTGTCACTGTGTAATCTGCAGGCAGTGTGTTATAGAGCAGGAGGAGCTGAGCAGATTATATATACACAGAACCTGTCACCATGTAATCTGCAGGCAGCGTGTTATAGAGCAGGAGGAGCTGAGCAGATTATATATAAAGAGAACCTGTCACCATGTAATCTGCAGGCAGTGTGTTATAGAGCAGGAGGAGCTGAGCAGATTATATATACAGAGAACCTGTCACCATGTAATCTGCAGGCAGCGTGTTATAGAGCAGGAGGAGCTGAGCAGATTATATATAAAGAGAACCTGTCACCATGTAATCTGCAGGCAGCGTGTTATAGAGCAGGAGGAGCTGAGCAGATTATATATAAAGAGAACCTGTCACCGTGTAATCTGCAGACAGCGTGTTATAGAGCAGGAGGAGCTGAGCAGATTATATACAGAGAACCTGTCACCATGTAATCTGCAGGCAGCGTGTTATAGAGCAGGAGGAGCTGAGCAGATTATATATACAGAGAACCTGTCACTATGTAATCTGCAGGCAGTGTGTTATAGAGCAGGAGGAGCTGAGCAGATTATATATACAGAGAACCTGTCACCATGTAATCTGCAGGCAGCGTGTTATAGAGCAGGAGGAGCTGAGCAGATTATATATACAGAGAACCTGTCACCATGTAATCTGCAGGCAGTGTGTTATAGAGCAGGAGGAGCTGAGCAGATTATATATACAGAGAACCTGTCACCATGTAATCTGCAGGCAGTGTGTTATAGAGCAGGAGGAGCTGAGCAGATTATATATAAAGAGAACCTGTCACCGTGTAATCTGCAGGCAGCGTGTTATAGAGCAGGAGGAGCTGAGCAGATTATATATAAAGAGAACCTGTCCCATGTAATCTGCAGGCACCATGTTATGGAGCAGGAGGAGCTGAGCAGATTATATATAAAGAGAACCTGTCACCATGTAATCTGCAGGCAGTGTGTTATAGAGCAGGAGGAGCTGAGCAGATTATATATAAAGAGAACCTGTCACCATGTAATCTGCAGGCAGCGTGTTATAGAGCAGGAGGAGCTGAGCAGATTATATATACAGAGAACCTGTCACCATGTAATCTGCAGGCAGCGTGTTATAGAGCAGGAGGAGCTGAGCAGATTATATATAAAGAGAACCTGTCACCATGTAATCTGCAGGCAGCGTGTTATAGAGCAGGAGGAGCTGAGCAGATTATATATACAGAGAACCTGTCACCATGTAATCTGCAGGCAGCGTGTTATAGAGCAGGAGGAGCTGAGCAGATTATATATACAGAGTACCTGTCGCCATGTAATCTGCAGGCAGCGTGTTATAGAGCAGGAGGAGCTGAGCAGATTATATATACACAGAACCTGTCACCATGTAATCTGCAGGCAGTGTGTTATAGAGCAGGAGGAGCTGAGCAGATTATATATAAAGAGAACCTGTCACCGTGTAATCTGCAGGCAGCGTGTTATAGAGCAGGAGGAGCTGAGCAGATTATATATAAAGAGAACCTGTCACCATGTAATCTGCAGGCAGCGTGTTATAGAGCAGGAAGAGCTGAGCAGATTATATATACACAGAACCTGTCACCATGTAATCTGCAGGCAGCGTGTTATAGAGCAGGAGGAGCTGAGCAGATTATATATAAAGAGAACCTGTCACCATGTAATCTGCAGGCAGTGTGTTATAGAGCAGGAGGAGCTGAGCAGATTATATATACAGAGAACCTGTCACCATGTAATCTGCAGGCAGCGTGTTATAGAGCAGGAGGAGCTGAGCAGATTATATATACAGAGAACCTGACACCATGTAATCTGCAGGCAGCGTGTTATAGAGCAGGAGGAGCTGAGCAGATTATATATAAAGAGAACCTGTCACCATGTAATCTGCAGGCAGTGTGTTATAGAGCAGGAGGAGCTGAGCAGATTATATATAAAGAGAACCTGTCACCATGTAATCTGCAGGCAGCGTGTTATAGAGCAGGAGGAGCTGAGCAGATTATATGTAAAGAGAACCTGTCACCATGTAATCTGCAGGCAGCGTGTTATAGAGCAGGAGGAGCGGAGCAGATTATATATAAAGAGAACCTGTCACCATGTAATCTGCAGGCAGTGTGTTATAGAGCAGGAGGAGCTGAGCAGATTATATATACAGAGAACCTGTCACCATGTAATCTGCAGGCAGTGTTATA